>CM045763.1:34431498-34810230 GCA_025200525.1 Camellia lanceoleosa | reverse complement strand
TTTTTGTAATCATAGTGGACTATGCTTTGTTGTTAAAGTTGTGGGTGCCATTTTTTAGTCATGAGCAGCCTAAGTGTGTATATATATATATATTATGTGTGTTAACCCATTTACAACAAGTATTTTATAAAAGTTTTCAAGTAATTGTAATTACATTAACCATGTATGTTATCACATGACTCATCGGACCTTGTACTATTTTGTATATTTGCTTCCACAGCCCTATCTATATGCTAATGCAGTCCAGAGGCCTTATGGTAATCCAAGGATTCTTGGCAGGATTCTGATGCTAAACCCATATGGGGCGAGTTTTGGGTCGTAGCGGCCTCGCTTAAACTAGCCCGTTTCTCTTCTCTGTTTAAAGGCGCCTTTGTCTTTGGTGTGTCTAACCAGCTCTCACATATTTCTCGATCCTGGCCATGAGTTCCTCTATACTTTTTGGCAGTGTCTTTCTGCGAGTAACTTCAGGCAGGTAGAGTTATCATCAGTAGCCGTTCTTAAAATCGATACGAGCACCAATTTCTTGGTTGCACCCCAAGACCGGATTAAAAACCTCCGCAAATAGACACCTTTCAGCACCAAGCTTCACTGAGGCTTTCATCCTCATCGATTCTTAAAGCCATTAGGGAGTTTACCCTCATGAGCTTTCCGATTTACTTATGTAATTTGACACAAACTGTTTATCTCGGCAGAGCCTTCCCAACTTTCATGGACTCCTTTGAGCAACTTGTAGAGAAACCAATCTGATCGATTTCCCCCAAAGGATAGAGAACACCATTCTGCGGAAGCAACGCGGTTTCATTCGGTATACAATGCCATTGAGTTCAAATATAATGAAAGCGTGAAAGTTAGGATTGGACTTACGCTGAAATGCCGTATATTTGGAAGATCTCAGCACATAATAAGAGCTTTTTCGGGGCCTCAAACTATTTCAATTCTAATGAGCGCATTGTTCTCGGTTTTATTACGAGGCAGTGACCTCAGCATCTTGTAAGCTTCCTCTGGAGGTAGTCCCTCAAATCCCTTAGTCCATCCGAGGCCTCTGACATATCTGATGGATTTTTAGTCTTTTTGGTCTTGCGCAGCTCCAGTGTCGTTTTGAGTCCTCTTGGAACCCCTCCAACTTCATTAAATGCGTGCCAAAATAAAGCTCCTTCCCTTGCGCATGCGGAGTGTTCCTTGAAGTAAGCTTCCCTTGGCACAATGTGTCTTCTGAGATTCTCCTCTCATTGATTCCCCCCTTGCACGGAAGCTCCCGTGAAGGCCGATCACGGAGAATGCTCCTTGCCTTTTTGCACTCATCTTTGAGGATTAGGGGAGGCGCTTTATCATCCCCTTTACGGGTGTCGTTCTTAGCGTTGGGATGGCAGTGTCTTTCAATGGAAACAATGGTTTGCATGATGTTGTTCTACCACATCATGAAGTTGACAAACCGATTCGCGAGTGTATAACTTATTTTTCCATTCCTTTATCTCGTCGTCCCTCCTTAGGCATCTATCTTTCCATTACTAGAGGTCGACTTTTAGTTGTAATACCCCACAGCCTTGACATGCTTATCTTGATATCGTCTCCTCTTGGCCAAGCGTCTTTTTTCTCGGGATTATTATCCGGAGTTCTTCATTATAGTTGTCCTCTTTCGGCGTTTGGATCGGCATTACACTGCCTCCCAATGGGAATGTCACTTTAAATCTTTTTCTTTTTCTGCCGTCGTTGGCCATCTATTCTTCTTACATTTCCCGCAGGCTGAAGACCAGAATTTTGAGTCTTGATCGTTCGACCACACTACCAAGCAGGAACTTAACAGGAAACCTGATGAATAGATCATGCTTGAACAACTTTGTCATAAAATGATAAGATCAGCGGTGAGTCTACGTCGTCCGGGAGGCATTAAAGCGATCAAATCGATTCTCAGTTATCTCTCCAAGAATAGTAAATAATTAGCTTCACTCATTGGCGAGAATACAAAAAGTGTACCTTAGACCCACGATGGTGCCTTATTTTATAACCAGCACTAACTTTGATCCCTATAGAAGCCTAGCTTCCAATGGACTTTAGCTCAATGCTTATCTTGAACTCTCGACTAGATAGAGAGATAAACTCCCTCTGTTTTATCCTTATCGGGCCGAGGTCCTCCCCATTCTAGGACTCTTGTCTCTATCCCGCGTTCATCACTGGATACAGGTATCTCCGCATGAGGTAACCTCGGCTTATCAAGAGATCACCCCTCTGACAACATGACCAAGACAACGTGATAACTTTCGGCATTTGACACTCAAGTTGCCATTTTGGCCACGTGATGTCATTCAAAAATAGGTCCCCACAACAAGGGAATGAGGGCGAAAGAATATATAAACAACCATCTAGACAAAGGATCCTAGATCCCAAAAAACAATGAGCAGGTGGGGTTTAAACTAGAATCGTTATAAAATACTATCTCTAACATATACCAAATATCTTATGGGACCCCACAAATGCAGAGGCTTTTTATATCACTCTTAATTGCAAATCAGGATTTTTGAAAAACACCGCAAATTTACCATGAACAAGAACCACCACAAGATCTTGCATACACAAACAAGAATCTAGAAAGGAAAGGAAGGAAATTCGTAGCAAATACTGGATAATCAAGAAGTGGGTTCTTAGTTCTCACCGTGAAAGCTACTTTACAAAAATGGAGAACACCGGAAAACACCCATTCACCATGTAAGCAAATCTTGAAACAAGAGAAGGATATAACCCAAGAGATTAGACTCCCTTATAGCATAGAGGAAATATCTCAAAACACAAATCTCTAAAAATAAATAATTCAGCAATATAGCCTAGGGGAGGCATCAAGGTTCTCAGAGGAGATGGAGAAAAAAGAAGCTCCATTTCCATTATAATGAAAAGCCATAAAAAATCTCTAGAGTTGTATACTTAACTCTAGAGAGAAGAACCCTCAGTAAGTATTTTTAACATAATAAATATCATGAGTAGATTATTTGTATGTTAGTGGAGAAAGAACATGCAAATTTTACTTACCATTTATGAATACGTTTTTAGCTAGGTAGAGAATAGATTAACATATAACTTGCTATACTTGCATATAAGAAGAGATATAAACCTAATAGTTGAAAAATATAATTGATCCAAATAAAATGATTTTAACTATATAATATAAAAAAAAAAAAAAAAACAATGTATTATGAAGCTTTACCATGAAAATATTTAACCATTAGAATCGAATTTGCTAACAAAACATTATCATTATCAAGTGTCTCTAACAATTGCATCCCATCAATTGTTGTGAACCAATTCCATAGAGTTGGACGAACTAAAGTCATACTGTTTTCAATGTATCATAAAAAAAAATAAAGGTAAGATATTACAATTTAAAAAATTAATATAAAGATTGATCAAATATTACAATTTAAAAAATTAATATAAAAGATTGATGTACTATTTCATAAAATTTCTAATTTCTAATAATATAATTTAAATTAAAGTATCATACTTGTTATCAAGTAGTACAATATCCCTCTTCAAATTAGAGCGATTTTGAATAATTTGTCACTTTCTGTGATGCTAACAACCAAGCCAACCCATCTGTCCAAATGCAACATGGTCTAAAATTTACATATGATTATTTACATTATTTATGAGTTATTATTTCATTGAAAACAATAGTTTATAACATGATTTTAAAATCGAACCAACGGCAAGCCAGTTCCACAGTTGAACCGTTGACAGTTGGGTTAGGGTTCAGTTAGAATATACCCTCTAAATGCGTTCTAAGTCAAAAAATGACCTATTGAGAGAGAAGAAACAAAGCGGTGGTTGGATTGCCAAATTGGATGACGAAAGGCGAGTTAGAAAGCGAACGATCCGAAAGGTGATGAAACTAAAAATTTTGGACTTTTTTTATATTATATTTTCTAACTATTTTTATTCTTTCTTTCTTTCTTATATATATATAAGAAAATTTTTGATTAGAAACTTTGTTTCAAGGGTCTTCTCTTGTGAAAAATCCCATTAAGAGCTTGAAATTATTGTGAAAGTCTCTACCTATTTATAAGAAAAAAGTTCTTCCAAACAAACTCAAGAAATTCATACAAGATTCAATCAAATTTATTGAAGGAGATTTAAATTTTGGATATCCGTCCAAAATGTTTGCTCTTCTTTCAAGCAAATTATTTGAATTAAAATCATATGGAAAGAACATTGACTATTTGGTTTCCTCTAAATTAAAATTAATAATATTTTAAAATATATTATTATATTTTTAGTAAAAAAAAATATTAGGAGAAATATTTAAGATAATTTAATATTTTCAATTTTTTAATTTATAATTTTATTAATTTTATTTTTATTTAAATATAATTTTAATATATTTATGACGTCATGGTTGGATTCGATTCAACACGATGGACTTGGGCGGTGATCCGTCCATCCAATCCCTTTTCCGATTAAGCTCACCGGTTGAATTTTTAAAACACCTAGTTTATAATAATTATTGCCTATTAATTGTATATCTTGATGAAGAAATTGATCAATATTCAATAATCTTTTAATAAAATGTTAGTAGAGTAGTGTCTTATCACAATGATCAATTATATATTCAATTATTATACCGTCATTGAAGTACATTTTATAGTAGTATGACACTAACCTAAACTTCTCATTTGATGGTATAACTTGGACTCCCTTAAAGTAATAGACTTTGCTTTCAATAAGAGGGTGTTTGGCATATGCTAAAATAGCACCGGCTATTTTAGCACATTATCTTATTTTGATTATACTATTTTAGCACATTATCTTATTTGAATTATATCACTTCTCTACTATATCACTTCCATAACATCACCGTAAAGAAAAATTAAATACACATTTGTTAAATAATAATTTTTTTAAAGTAACTCTTATTAATGCATAGTATTAAGGCATAATGATTAATCCATAGTATTAAAGCACAACGTAATGATAATATGTAAATACCTATTCGTCAAGAAAAATCTAGCTCAATGTCATGTTTCTCCTACCATCATTGAGCACTTGTAATCTGACTAACCGTGCTCCTAACCTTCCAATTTTTCTATATGGATGAATATAGAGGAAAATAAGGATAACAGGTAACTATATAAATAATAACAAAAATATTTATGAGAATATAAAATAAAGAATGTAGAAAAGAACAATAATAGCTATAAATAAATATATACACAAAATCTGCATAGTTACAAGATAATGTATACACAAAACTTGTGTAATTATTTTTATCCTATGTTGATGATTTGAATGTCATCATGTTATGTTCATGTTATGTACATCCATAGAAAAGTAAGAAATTGTTATAGGTATAGAGTGATAAGCAACATGCTAAGCCACAGGTATCACAGCTCACACAGCAGCAGCAGTAGCTATCAGACTCTTCAGCTCAAGCTCAACCTGCAACAGATACAGCTGAAGCTGCAACAACAGATACAGCTCAAGCTCCAGCAGTTACATATATAGCCAAAGTCACACATGTGTAATAATCTACAGTTGTTAGTTTGTTAGAGTACTGTTCAGTATTAACTATGGTTTAGTTAAGTAGTTAGATTCAAGGTTAGGCAGTTATGGTTAGGATTCATTGGGGGTGTATAAATATATCTTCACTCTGTAACAATTGATTCATTCAATACAAAAGACATTCATTCTCTTTATAGAGTTCGTATTGAATGTATAAAATTATAAACTTTTAGTAGGTAAATTTTTAAATAAGAATAATAATAATAACATATTCAAAATTACCATTTGGTACAGTACTATTTAGGTTTGGCTTTGTAATCACTTCTTCTGAAATTGCTATAAGTAAAAGAGTTGGTATTGAAATGCACAAAATTATTAACTTCAGTGCCTATATTTTACATAAAGAAAACTAATAATAACATATTGAGGTTACCACACTGCAAATCAGACTTTTAGTGGCGTTTAAAAGCATACGCTAATTCCTTCTTGATGCTTAATACCAAGCGTCGAAGATGCGTCGCTATAACTCTATGCTTAAAAGCAGCTATATGACAATAGGCGGCGTTTGATAAAAATGCCGCTAAAAATTCCACTAACGGTAACATGACGTCGCCATGCTATTTAGCGACGTTTTTAAAACACCGTCTTATCTTTGATGTTATTTAACGACATTTTTAAAAACGCCGTGATAGCCCTTTTTAAAAAAAAAAAAAAAAATGGTGCTAATTTTATGTTATTAAACTAAAAAAATACCTATAATAAACTGAAAAATAACACTAATATGAAATAATAACTCTCATTCACATAATAAAATCTTATCAAATGATAGTTCACAATCGTTGTGCAAAAAAAAACTTTCACACAAATCATTTGAATGACATTAAGGAGTCACCAAAATTGGATGCCCCCCTATTTGAGCCAAAATAGGAATTTGAGTTCACCAAAATACGAATACATGTGAAACACAAGCAAAAAACACAATTAAACACTGTTTTTAATAAGATTTTAGCTTCCAAAAATTAAATTTTATTTTCTCTTCCACACTTTTGAGAGGGTTTTGGGGAAGGAAGAAAGAAGAAAAGAAAAGAACTAGAATAATTACCTAGATAGATAGAATACAAACACTAGAATAATTTCTTATTTAAGCATTTACACAGCGAGTTGAGATAACATCTTGTGTAATGTATCATGTAGCCATCCAACATTCCACATATAATCAAAGATGATCCTTGACAGAAGCACACATTACTAGTCAAAAACATGAAAAATGATGCACTTTATATGACTAACATAATGAATGTACAAATTCTTTTGGCTGACTTGTATGCCTTGAGAAAGTTAGGCATGTCAATCACATTTAATTGAATCTTTCATTTAACTCGTTACATTCTAATTTTTCCTAGAATCACTTGATCCTAATATTGCATAGAAATCATAGAGCAACTAGGTTGTAGCATGATCTGAAGGTCGTGCTCTGGACACCTAGCATTCATATTGCTTTTCTAGGTTGTGCACGAGACTTGAAGCAGTTATATTGTTTTTGAAAACTATTCTCTAATTTAGGAAAATCTGAGATAACATGAAACCATATAACTAGTTAGTTCGTGAAAAACACACAAGGGATTACCACCAGTTTATACACAAACCACATATAACCCTCAATTTGAATTTTTTAGATCAAAGGTCTTAGGTTCAAGTTCCATTCACCTCATTATATAATTTTGTGTTTAACTAATTGCTATAGAAGTATGTTGAAAAAATCCAAAATATGAAACGTAGACATCATGAGAAGCCTTCACGTTATCCAACAAAATTTATCACAAATCCAAACTTTAACCAATGTCTCACTGACCCAACCGCTCAATTGATCAAAAATCCAGCAAAATAATTAAGAAAAGGCATATATAATCATCAAAAAAGTTATAGATTTGAACAACCAATCTATGAGCTAACCATATGCTAATGTAGCACTCTGTGTATTGGTTTTATTGTTGGCCATTAAAGTTCATGAAGCTTGAGTTGAACCATGGTGGCAAACTGAAATTTGCACTCTAAATTTATGGATGAATGTATATGTAATTTAAATATATATATATATACACTAATGTATATGCAATCAAAAAAATTTATACACTAATGTATATGAATATTTTATAAACTTAGGTCTACAATATTATTTTTCCAATTTGAAAATGTTATAAACTATTGCTAGTACAATAAGAGGTTTTGAAACTTGTGGTGATGCCCCCAACAAAATAGAGGTTTTGAAACTATTTTCTACAATCTAAACAATCCTAAAATCCATGTAGCATTGCCTATATGTCACATGTACTCTAAGAGTATGTAATAAAAAAAAGTAAGATTGGCATTATAAAAAATAGATTTAAGTACAAAAATGGAATGAAAAAAATTCCAAAAACCAATACTTGTTGCATGTAAAAGACCTTTTGTCATCCCAATTATGATGGAGTAGGTGCTAAACCATTTATAACCGTAAGCATCTGAGATCAAATTCCATGGAAACAATGACATCTCCAATAATTCCCTAAGGCATCAACAATATTTTCAAATTTCAGGGTTTCATAGAAAATTTAAGTTGATAATCATAAATTCCTCAATCAATCCTCATTGATTTAAAATGATTGAATAGATAAATACACATTTAATTTAAAGGCAAGCCTATCCTTTTGTACTTTTATTTTAATCTTTATTGATACTCTTTGTTGTCAATCAAAAATAAAATAAAATGAAGATAGACCATACTATGAGAATCAATTGTGTGCTTACGGGATTGTTGACTCATAAAGAACTTAGTTCAATGACCCTTGGCACCTGAAAAAAAAAAATGATGGGTGTAAGATAAAAAATAAAATAATAGCAATAGTGAATCGTCAGGTTGGTGAGGGCCAAAGAGGATAATAAGATTTGATCACAAGCAACATTGAAAACTAAGTATCGAACATTCTTCACGACATACAAAGCCAGAAAGGAAAGCAAAAACCTCCCATCGTTAGAGGAGTTGAAACCTTGAGGCATAAGATCCAAGCAACTTAAGTATTTAAACATAAGTTTAATTTATAAAATTAATCCATTGCAGACCAAGTGTACTAAGGTTAACTAACATTTGGTGCACAACGCAACATGTGAATGCTGAATAACAAGTTATGAAAAAACTCATTCAACAATGAGAAGCATTTTTCAGCATTCAGCGTGGTTGTTTCTGGTCACAAAAATGCTTGCTTGCTACTCAAGAGCATGTATCAAATGAAGGGAAAAAAATATAAGGAAAAAGGAAAAGGATTAAGAACGTTTTTAATTAAAATAACAAAACTAAATAATGTTTGACATTGCTAATAAAAATTAAAATATACCAAATAAATGAGTCAACAAAGAAGCTTCAAGTCAATTGATAATAAAAACAAGGAAATTCTAGTCAAAAATTTATTCGTCGTAAAGTGTACATGAAAAATTTATTTGTTTACATATGTATATGAATAAAGGGTACAAGAATTAGAGTCATCCAAACATTCCAAAGAGCTAAATTGTACAATTTTATATGTTTTCGTTGAATCTGGATCTCCATGCCTTTATAATGTAACAATCATAGAGTAAACATCAAACCTATGACTGATTGAAAAACTTAAAACCCATTGAACTATAAGAGATTGGTACTATTTATTTGCGGTCTATTAGGAATGCATTCAAAGTAACAAAGAATGTGTATAATACTAAAATCCTATTTTGAAAAGAAAAAAATAACAATATAAGTACGATCTTGCGAACATAGTATTATGATCAAAGTTCACAAATAATAATTCAAATGGAAATGGCAACAAAACATAGTATTATGAACAAAGTTCACAATTAAGAACTTCTATGTGTATGTACCTAAACCATTTTAATACATGTCATACAAACGAACAGCAGCTTCTTGAGATCCAACAGTCCCCAAGTAAATTTGTTTCTTGTCAACTTTTATGGCTGCCTGCCATTTCATATTCTTAAAATAGACACCTCTCATCAGACATGGTTTTTGGTTCTCAAAATGCTTTCTTTGATGTCGCTTTTTGCGTTTGACCTCTAGCACTGCAAAAAAACAAGCATCAGTTTAAAGGCCAAAGGCATTACTGTAGACACCCAATTTTTGACCGTCCTCAAGACTTGGACGTCACCGTTTGAACACTCGGTGATTATCCATGTTTGTGTTCGTTTGGAGTTCCCGGAGGTCTCAGCTACACGCCTTGCCTCAGGATCTCCGGACTCGATCGTTTTGTGTCTGGTTTTGCACCAAACACTTGTGTTTTGCCTTGGAGGGCGAGAATGCCTTGTGAGGCATCCCCACACCACCGGCACTAGCTAGAGGCCACATTTGGTTTTGTTGCCACGGCAATATATATTGCCCGGTCGGCACTCTTTGTTGCCGGTCGGCACTCTTTTGGCAAATGACATTTTGCCCACCGACCTCTTGTTGATTACTTTTTAAGATATTTTAAAGGCGGTATCTTGCATCTTCTTTCCCTCCATACTGCGTGTATGGAGGGATGAAACTCTTGGTGGCTTAACTTGTAAGTTTGGTTGCCTATAAGAGAACCCTTCCTCCTCTTGGCTTAAGGGTTAGAGGGTTAGACATTTTAGAGAGAAAAGACCTCAGAGAAGCTCTGGTTTTAGGGTTTGAGTTCTATATCTATCCTATCTCTCTTTTGCTCTCTTGTTTGTACACTAGGTGCTTTAGTTCACATTATTGCACACAAGCACCTAGTGTTTCACCTTCCCTTGGCTACTGAGGTTCCAAGAGGTTGTTCTTAGAGTTTTTGGCTAGATTAGAGCTTAAGGAAGCAACAACATCATCTTTGGTGAAGAGGTCTACAAGGGTAAGACACTAGTCCTCTTTTTACCCCATTCTTGCACTCCATTTTTACCTATCTTTGAACTGTTTTTTGCACTTGGTGTTTAATACAAAAAGGTTCTGTTTTTAGTCCTCTTGATAGTTTATTAAGGGTGCTTTGTGCTTTGGGGAAGTTTGGCCTCTTAGGCCTTGAAAGGCCTCATTTTGTCTATTTTGTTGAGCTCCGGGATTTTGGTGTTTGGGTCTCTTCACCACTGAAATCTTGTGGGATTCAGTGGTGTAGATGATGCCTTGAAGTCCCAAGAAGGAGAGGGCCACCCCTCTCCTTGTTGTCCTTGAAAGGACAAGTTTTGGCCTCTTGAGAAGCCTTAGTTTGAGTGTGTGTTGAGCATGTCTAGGCGGCATTTTATGTTTATTATGCCATGATATAACATTGCTAAGAGTTGGTTTGGTTCCCTTATGCATGCTTAGCATAGTTGCTATGTAATGCCTTGTGATTCCTTAACATGTCTTAGGTTGTGTGCCTTTGTTTCTAGCATGTTTTAGGCTTACATTCGTGAAGCTTGTATGCTTATTTTTACATGAATGAGGTCTGTCCATAGTTATTTTGGTCGACCCTAGCTCGCATTGTATAGCCCCCTTTGCATGTTTGGCTTGTTGGCCTTAAGTGCATAAATGTGTAGCATGCCTTGTTTGCATTATTTTGGTGGTTTGGAACCACCCAACATGTAATTTCAGTCCCTTTGGCATGCCCATATGCTTATCTTAGTCGCCTCTTTATTTATTTGAAAGCATGTGTTGTATGCCCTTTGTTTTGGCCATTATGCATGCCTTTGAATTTGAGTCACTTAGGTGCCATCTAAGTGGTCTTTCGGACTTAGTTTTATGTGTTAAAACTCTGTTTTTGGTCGCCTAATGCATGCCATGTATGGTTGTGTTAAGTGTAGTCCATTACCTCTTTGGTGAGCCTTGAGTGCTTGGCCCTTTTTGCATGCTTTACTCGGTTTATTTAGTTGGTTTGGAACCTTCTATAACATGATTTTCAAAGCTTATGATGCATGCTAAGTGCCCATGATATCCCCTTTCAAGTGTGCTTGAGGGTTGCTTACTTAGTGCCTAAATGTTAAGTCTTAACATATGTATGTGTGTGTGTGTGTTAGCCTTCATTTTTGGGCACTTTGGCCATTGATTTTAGGCCTATTTGGAGTTGCCTAAGTCATGTTTAAGACCATCATTTGCTTGCTTGCATGCTTACCTCATGTTTGCTTGTATGCTTGCATTGTTTGTTCACATGCTCATGTTGCATCCCTAGCTAACATGATTAGGTTGCAATGTATCTTGCATGCATGCCTTGTCCCTTGATTTGGTGATGGGGATTGGGCTTTTTGTTTGCTTAGTTTGCATTTCATTTGACATGAAAATTGTACACTTGATTCTTTGGACCATCATGCATGAAAATGTGTGATTGGTGGCCCGAGAATCGAGGCACATCCTCCTTTGAGTCACAAACATGATAAGGAATGTGTTTGGTGCATACATTGCTTGAATTGAGCTGCCATGCAAGATTACGCCCTCTGCTTCTTTGTGAGTTGCGAGTTCTGCGAAATTCATTGCGTAGGCAATGTTTATTGCCGGCAAATCAATTATCGACCGATGGATGAACTTTGTGCGATAATACATATAGTAGCAGTGGATATTACATTTGGCGGTGGTGATTCGATATCCAAAAAGTAGTTACGAGACTTTGGCGGTTTTGAGGAACAGCGAGGAAAAGCGAGGCAAACTAGGCATGGCGGTGCAATTAGCGGAATCCAGAACACGTCTTTGCATTTGGCTCTCCTCCCGAGGCAGTTTACTGTTTTTCTTAGTTTAGTTAGTTTGTCAACTAATTAGGCTATTTGTAATATTTAATTAGCTGGCGTAGTTAATTATTTGTATTATTCTTTCGGTCTCTCCGTGTGAGAGCAAATCTGTAATAAGTGTGGGTGAGTGGTGTGCATGTCTTCCAACCCCACGTCTTTCTTCCCTTTTATTTACCTGCTTACGATGGTAGATTAGGGCATATTTAAAATTAGCATACCTTATGCAATGCATGCATGCATCCATGCATTTGTTGACATGCACCGAGCTCGGTACATCATTCAAACTGCATTATATTTCAAATCTAACTTGAATACGTGTTACTCGTGCATTTCACATGCCATGTTTAGGATAGCCGAGCCTGTCTAATTGCACTCTGTATGCGTTGCATTGGTCATCTTAACATGAGCTAGGTCATGCATATTTTGCTAACTAGTTTATTGTTTTGTACGGTACAATGTAAGTATTTATGCTTTAGCGTCAGCATGCGTGTGAATGTTAACATGATATGCTTGCCATGCTTGACTAAGTGCTTATATGAAATAAACTGTTTGAATGTCTATGGGTGGAGGTTGGATTGCTTGAGTTGGAATAACTCATTGAAATCCGTATTTTAGCCTACTTGCGAGTAGCAATTTCAAACTGTTTTCCAAACAAACGGATATGCAATGCTTGTTTCCAAATTAGGCAATCTAGTCTATACTTGTTTGCTGTGCGCATCACATAGTAATTCTAGGCTACTAACTGGAATAAGAACACATAACGTTTTCAAAATTGGATATCATGATTAGTAAGTAGGTTTCGGACCGGCGAGAGGGGTTCTCATATTTGACCTTCTGTCGTACCCAAGTTCGTGAGAGCAACTTTGGTGATGCCGGACCGTGGCCTTTGGCAGCAGTCGGGGTTTCTAAATTTCCCAAAAATAAAATATTTAGGTGGCGACTCTATATCGGCAAAAGCGGTCCATGTTTGGCACTTCTTTTCAAAAATCTGTTTCTCAAAGCGATTTGCGAGTTGGACTCTTTGGTTTAGATTAAGAACAGTGACATTTGAGTCCTTGAGCTGTAGTGACCAATATGAGCAGGCAGGACTTAACCGCCCGGATGCGTTCGGGGATGTCTGATTCTTGACACAAGAAACCAGTCCGCCCGGAGAGGATATATATGAGGATTGGCAATAGATAAATTTTGAGTTAGGTAAATATAATAAAGTAACAAAATTTTTGTAAAATGTGTATATAAAAGGAAAAACACGGATATTGTTGATTATCTTTGCTCTTTTGATGAGCTAGAACCCAGGCGCATTTGATGACCTAGGACTTACTTTTAAAATGGTTTTCTGGGAAGCAAAAGCAACACGTACCATATGAATATAAAGCTTGAAGTACAGGATAAAACATGTAAACAATCGCTAACTATCTATTTAGATAAAATAAATAAAAAAAGTAATCAATTTGTGCTACTAATTTTATATCTCAAAATGAACAGAGTATATACACTTATCAGCATGACATCAAAATATTGAAGAGCACAATATAATGGTTTAGGAATTTTGAATTCATCTCTCTCTCTCTCTCTCTCTCTCTCTCTCTCTTTCTCTCATCCAGTTTCGTCACTTGAGGTTTCTATTTAGAACACCCTTCACAAATTCAATTCTCTCAAGGATTCCTTGAAGATTTTCTGCACAATACTTGGCCAATTAAAAATCTGAATGGCATATAACAAAATTTGTGTGTGTGTGTGTGTGTGTGTGTGAGAGAGAGAGAGAAAGAAGAAAAACCTAAAATTTTCAAGAGGAGAAAGAACTTACCGTAATTGTACAATACATGGGGTGACATTTATGCATGTTCTTGGATCCACCATGCAATCAATAAAACTCATCATAGTCGATTTTGAAAAGAAAAAAAATAATATGCCCACCAATTTCATTGACTTAGAAAGCGGAGATGAGGGAGAATTCCTTTCCATTGGTGAAGCAGGAAGCCTGAAACCATCCCAATTTGTACATATCTACATGGGGGCAAAAACAAAGAAGCAAATGCATAAATCAAGATTTGACTAAATTAAAGGAATTGAAATGCATCAAACAAGCAAACTTACTTAGGTTGGTTGGGTGCATCTTCAGCTCAATAGTCATCATGTACATATCTTTGTTTGGCTCCTTTCTTTGGATCTTCAAGATGTCTCCCTTCATAGCCACACCACGGCATGCACACACACGTGTGAGAGAGAGAGAGAGAGAGAGAAATTAATTTATAACAATATGTAGGATCTTAAATTCATCTTCTAAGGAACAATTCTAAAAAGCTCAAATTAACTAGTCCCGGAAGTTTGGTGGGAAAGCATAGTAGACATCAAGCACTTGTATTATAGAACCCAAGCAAGAATTTGAAAATTAAGCATTTAATTCCGGATTATAAAAGGCGTCGTTGATCATCTTGACACATCAATTTGAATACCTTTTATATTTTCAATTTAAAATAAGACTAGATAGACACCAATTTGTTTCCCTTCATTTGCAATTCCAAATGAAGCCGTTTTAAAGGTTATAAACTGCACACTATTGACAATAGAAAATTAAAAAGATTCATAGTGACAATCAAGAAGCATAAAACCTGGCGGTCTTAGCACATGTCCTTATAAAGCAACTTGCAAACTTTACTCCAAACTATGTGCCTAAATGCAAGATAAACTGTAACTGAGTACAACAAAAACAAAAAATGAGAAGTTTCAATCTGTAGCATCCACCAAATTATAGGAAAAACCACCAAACATTTTTTTTTTAGTTTCAATCTTTCAAAATGAGAAGTTGCAAAAGGGTCAATTTATAGTATCAGCTAAATCATAATAATAAGAAGGTCAACTTCCACGACTACTGTCACGACCCAAACCCGTCCCTATGGGTTTAGCATCGTAACGACCGATGTAATCGAGATTACGAAGGCACCTTATGATGTCTGATGTCTGAGTATAGGGGCATGGCGAAGCCAAGCGATAATTAAAAGATGTCCAATGAGTTGTGACAGTCTGTATGTAAAAAGACTTTTCATACATATATACAATCAGTACAAAACAGCATGTACAACATTTACAATCATTTAGGACAGGGACTTAATCCCTATTAAGATAGTATAATACAAAAACATTCAGTCTATCTGGTCGAGCAGAAGGAGAAACTAAAACACCCCATAGCCTTAAGCTTGAGCGATCTTTGGAACCTCGGTGAGGCACAAATGTTGGCTTGACAAAAGCGATTGCTTAACACAGCGCCCTAGCGGTCGGTGCAGAACACCTACATATATATATGAGCAGTGAGATAAAGCCTAGTGAATAACATAATGAGTAAAGAGGTTAAGAATGAATGTCCTTTCGATTGAAAACAATCAATTGATTGATATATCGGTCATTCGGTCATGCGAGTCATATGTGGTACATCAGATGGCGAAGCGATCTGATGTGATGAGTCTTGAGCCGAGCAGTCAATGATGACCATCATAGCGATGTGAAGTTCCAAGATAAGGCCAGCGAGATCTCTATACGATGGCGATATGACATGATGGTTGCTAAGGGCGCCCTGTCTGATTCGAATAGAGGACATACATTCATTGATTAACGATTATTTGAGCAGTCTGATTCGGTTAACATTGAAAAATATTCAACTTTGAACATATCTTTACAACATTGTTACTCACGAGTTACGGGCTATAAGCGACTAAGCGCGTCTTGAATGCCAACCCTAAACAGTTACCAAAAGAACACACACTAAGTTACACATTCGGGAATTAAAGACTTGGTCCCTACTTAGACTCGGTGTGGTTCTACATCTATATCCTCATTAAGATGTCTTAATCTAGGCCTAAGAATGCCTAGGATGGAATGAGGATGCAAAGATGCACTTAGAAAACATTTTCAGAATTTTCAAAAAACAGAGGTCCTTCGGCGTGACTATCCCTTCGGCGGAAAAAGCAACAAAAGGTTTTAACTCGGCGTAGACTTTCCGCTTGCGTCTTGCAGATCAAAAGTCTTTGGATGTGTAAAAATCACGCTCGATGGGCTCTTGATACCCGCTCGAGCATTAGACACAATGTCCCGCTCGATCGTGAATTACCCCGCTTGAGCGGACTGCAAAACACAACAAAGTGCTGGGAGCACAAATTTCACGCTTCGGCGCTTGTCACCGCTTCGGCGTGAGTCACATCTGATTTCAGTTGAACTTCAACCTCAAAATCAAGTTTCAATGTACCAAATTCGATCCTTTTGGGCTAATTTTCTGGAAAACATTTGTAAACTCATAGAACAACATGTTTCAAAGCTCAATTGTAAAACCAAAGCCCCAAAGGAAGATCAATTCAACTCAATTTCAAACCAAAACTCAAGAACATAACTCAAACATGACATGCATGAGTTTAAACCAATTCAAGGCTTCAATTACTTGCTCAAATGAGCCAATTGTTCCAAAAACAAGATGAATTCCTAGTCCATTGCAAAAATATGAACATGCATGTGGAATTTCATGAACAAACACCTCAAAACTCAAGGATGGCAACATGCATGCATGGAATGAGCTTCAATTCAACATTATAAGCCATTTCTTGGCTCTAATCTTCAACATTCTTTTAAACCATGCAAGAATCAACTCAATTCATAACTAAGGAGGTAAAAGCTCTACCTTATGTCTTGAATACAAGATGTACAAGCTCAATTATGCAATCTCTCTTCCAAATCTTCAAGTTCTCTAAGCCAAACCCTCAAGAACAACTCAATTCTCTCACTCTCTCTCTCTCTTGGTCGGTTTTGCTCTCAAAAGTGGCTGAAGGAAAAGTTGTAACAAATGTAATACAAGGCTAAACAAAAGGCTAGCAAAGTCCACTTAGTGGCAATTCGGTAAATATGCCTAACTCTTGTAATAAGCTTATTTTAATCTAATTTAATCATACCAAATCATTTTCAGACAAATACACCATAAAATCATATGAATTCTAATTAGCACAAAGCATTAATCAATTTCAGATTCGGTCGTCGATAAGGCCTTCAATTTGCAGTTTAAACATAAAACATGGACAGATAATTAAACAGTCAACAAATAGAAATGCATTTAAACTAGCACATTCAATCAGTCAGTTCAGTATTTCAATCAATTCAATTAATAATCATGTTAGATCTCGGTTTAGCGATGTCGGTAGTGTTATCGATGTCGATGGTGAGGGTTATTACAGTCTCCCCTCCTTATAAAGAGTTTGGACCTCCAAACTCGAATTACCTTCGTTCTGGAAGAAAACAGGATCTAGTGGGAACAGTTCAGGATATCTCTTGGCATACACGCCACCATGGTTTTGCCAGTCAACCTTCACTAACGGAATCTCTTTATTCCTCAATTTCTTGATCCGTCTGTTTACAATCTGAATAGGCCGTTCCTCGTAAGTGTAGTCATCACTCAGCATTACACGGGTAGGCTCTATCACATGAAATGGATCCTGGAGGTAGTCCCTCAACATAGAAATGTGGAAGACGTTATGTATATGCTCCATTTCAGGAGGAAGTGCTACTTCATATGCCACCGGATTGATTTTCTCAACAATCTTATACGGTCCAACATATCTCGGCGCCAGTTTGCCCTTGACTCCAAAACGAGTCTGGCCTTTTATCGGTGTCACTTTCACAAAAATGTGATCACCTACTTCATACTCTCTGTCTCGTCTTTTGACATCCGCATAACTTTTCTGTCAGCTCTGTGCGGTTTCCAGTCTCTATTGTATCAGTTTCACTTTTTCAGTAGTTTCATAAACAATCTCGGGCCCAAGCAAGGCCCGTCTCAACTTCCCGACAAATCGGAGATCTACATTTTTTGCCATACAATGCCTCAAAAGGCGCCATACCAATACTTGAGTGATAACTGTTGTTGTAGGCGAATTCAGCCAATGGCAAATGGTTTTCCCAATTTCCCTGAAAATCAAGGACACACATTCTCAGTAAGTCTTCCAGAGTCTGGATGGTCCTTTCTGACTGGCCATCTGTCTGAGGATGATAGGCGCTACTCAGTCTCAATTCAGTACCCAATGCAGTTTGTAAGCTTTGCCAGAATCTTGATGTAAACTTCGAGTCCCTATCAGAAATAATGGACACAGGCATTCCATGCAATCTAACAATCTCATCAATATAGAGTATAGCCAATTTGTCCGCATTATAAATTGTTTTGACAGGTAAGAAGTGAGCAGATTTAGTCAGTCTATCAACAATAACCCAAATTGAGTCCATACCTTTACTGGAGCGAGGTAAACCAACGATAAAATCCATGGTGATATGTTCCCATTTCCACTCCGGTATCGGTAAGGGCTGCAATAAGCCTGCGGGTCGTTGATGATTGGCTTTGACTTGTTGACAATGAAGACACTTTGATACAAAATTAGCAATTTCTTTCTTCATTCCCGGCCACCAGAAATTCAGTTTCAGGTCTTGGTACATTTTTGTGTTTCCTGAATGGATAGACAGTTTTGAATTGTGGCCTTCTTGCAGAACTCTCCTTTTCGATTGAATCATTAATTACACAGTCTTCCACGGAATTTCGGTACATTGTTTTCAAATTTGAAGTCGATTTGGTTTAGATTCCCGTTCTTGATGATCTTCTTCAAGAAGTCATCATTCTTTATTTCTCTTTAATTTCTTCAATCGGTCTTGGGTTGGCGAAATAACTATTGTTCCACCATGTTCTCGTAAAACAACCTCAATTTGATTTTCAAGGTCACAAAGCAACTCTTTACATCGGTGAGTAAGCGAGCTAAGTTTCCAATCGATTTCGACTTCGATTGCATCGACCGCGATGTTAGCTTTCCGGATGGTACAAAATCATGGGTCATAGTCTTTAATCAATTCTAGCCATCTCCATTGCCTCATATTGATTCTTTACGTGTGAAGAAGTACTTCAAACTCTTATAGTGCATACACCTCATATGCGCCCCATAAAGGTAGTGGCCTTGATTTTCAATGCAAACACTCTGCGGCCAGTTCTAAGTCATGGGTCGGGTAGTTCTTTTATGTGGTCTCGGTTATTAGGGAAGCATAGGCAATAACTCTCCCACGCATTAAAACACATCCCAAACCCTTATGAGAAGCATCACTAAAAATGGTAAAACCATCCGTACCTGAAGGTAGGGTAAGAACAGGTGCAGTCACAAGTCGAGTTTTCAACTCTTGGAAAGCTGATTCCCTTTAGTCGATCGATCAAATGATATCCTTACGAGTTAAGCGAGTCGGTGGTAGGCGATTTGGAGAAATCTTTGACAAATCTTCATAATACGGCTAATCCCAAAAGCCGGACTTAGTCACATTTGTTGGTCTAGGCGGTTTACTCTTGTAGGCGTCCCCGAGCATCCAGGAAAAGAGTCGAGTCCCCCGTTACGGTTTGATATTGGGTCACTACGGTTGAAGGACTCAAATGTCACGGTTCTTAATCTTGAACCAAAGAGTCCAAATCAAGCCGTCGTTTTGAAAGCAGTTTTTGTTGAAAGAAGTGCCAAACATGGGCGCTTCACGGATCTGATCGCCACCTAAATGTTTTTAATTGGGAAATTTAAAACCACGACTCGGTGCCAATGGCCCGCGTGTTAAATCATCACCAAAGTTGCCTCGGCTCGGGAACTTGGATGCGATTGGGAAGGTCGCCGTGAGCACCCACTTCGCCCGATCAAAGACCGGCCTTTACTCTTTCATGATATCTTATTTTGAAAACATTGTGAGTTCTTATTCGGTTATTAGCCTAGGTTACTATGTGATGCGCACAGTATACAAGTATAGACTGAGTCACCTGAATTGGAACAAAACGTCTCATGTTTGTTTGTTTTGAGAATGGTTTGATGGTGCTACTCGCAGGTAGGCTAAGACGTGGATTTGCCACCCTCGGGTGGGCTTAGAAAACGTGATTTTGCCACTATCTAGTGGGCTTAAAACAAACATTCAATGATTTGTTCCACTTCAAGTAACTCAACCTCCACCCACAGGCATTCAAGGCAGTTATATCACATAAGCATATAGCCTCATGGTAAGCATGCTATTCATGGCAACACTCACACGCATGCAAGGATGCTAAAGCGTAAAACTCACGAGTACTCCGGCCAAAAGCGAAACTACATTAGAAATCATGCATGATCCTAACTATCTGAGATGCCTATTGCAACACATGCAAAAATGCAACTATAGCGAGCTCGGCTATTCTAAGCGTGGCAAATGAGATGCAACGACTAACATGTATTCAATTTGGAATTGAAATACAAATGCGGTTGTATGATCGCATGAGCGATGCGTGCAAAAGCAGATGAATGATCTTGAGACATCTTTGTCATCTTTGTATGCTAATTGAAATATGCCCTAATCTAACCATCATAAGCGGGATAAATAAAAGAGAAGAAAAGGCGTGGGATTGGAAGACATACATCACACTCACCCACACTTATTACAATTATGCCCTCATGGTCGAATAAATATCTGATCCGAATAATATATAGTCCGAATAATATACAGTCCGAATAGCATAGATTCCTAATTAATTAACAAATTAAGTAAGAAAAGCGTAAGCGGCATGCAAGCGGGGGCCTTGACTCCGCTCCGGATAATGAAGTGATGCATGTTTTGGGCTGTTTTGCGCAGAAATCCATTGGGATGCCCAATTTAGCCTCTGTTTGTAATGTTTCTCGAAATCGTGCGGACTCGAAAGTTCTTGATTCTTCATTTTCTTTGAGAGAAGCGGGAAAAGGGCATAGCAATGTATTTCCGCGAATATATGCATGCCTCGATCCTCGTGCCAATCACGCATCTCGATGCATGATGGTCGAGAGCCGATTACAACTCAATATAGGATGAATGCGTATGAATGCTATAACAAAACCTAACTCCATCATGGATAATCCGGGCGTCGGTGACTTGGGAATTGAGACCCGTTCCGTCGCTCGAGTCTGGCGATGCCTCGTTTCCGTGCGAACTAACTCCTATCCCAAACCGCGATGCAATATGCATGATATGCATGAAATCATTAATAGGCAATCTAGCGTACATAATGTCATGGAATGGCATACACGCTATCAGAGGTAATGTACAACCGGGCATACACAATGCTACGGATGAAATGGCATGGAATGCAATAATGGATTTACACCAACATGAGTGAGCCTCAGCCACACTCACACAGGAGACCATTAGATGAAAATGAGATGCCTCGAAATGCGTGCACACGGGCAAGCAAACCGAGAAAATGGCATACGGAATGCAATGAGACTAAAATGGCATCTGAGAATGCAAAATGGGCTTACACTAACATGAGTGAGCCTCACCACACTCACATAAGTAGATGGATGAAAAAGAGGTGCCTCGAAATCGTGCTGCAGACGCATAAACCGAAAAATGGCATACGAAATGCAATGACATAGAAAATGATATGCAAACATGCCAATGGAATTCCGGCACTGAAATATGGGGGAAAACAGTCCCGAAAGATGGCGAAATGACACCAAATGCAAGGAATGGTCCCGAAATGCGAATTTAGGCACCCAAAATGGCCTATAGCTATGCGATGCGTGCACGATATGGACATGGAATGAAAATACAGTAGCAAGGCAGCCCCAAGACAAGCATTGTCCAGCACAAAACATGGCCAAACAGCAATCACAAGTAGGGCTAAGATGGCATACAAAAATGGGGGCCAAGAGAGGGGTATTGAAATGGATGGTAAATGAAAAGCCCAAATGGAAAAATACCCTTCTACAACACTGAAGAGGGACTAAAAATATGAACATTTACAGTGGATTACATCCCCCAAATCAGTATGCAAACATGCCAAAAATGCCATGCAAGAAATAGGCCATAAGAGGGTATAACATGAAGTAGGCCAAACATTCATCAAACAAGAAAAGACCCTTCATGAAATATGCCAAGAAGGTCAAAATATGACCATTTCAGTTCTGATGATGGCCGAAAACAGAAGCTAGATAAGCCTAAAAGGCATGCAAAAATGGGGGCCTAAGAGGGGTATAATGGTAGGTATAACATGGAGGCCCCAAACAAGGTTGATCCTTCTAAAATGTTGTAGAGGACACAAAATAAGCTTACTCACAGTTCATGACATGCTCAAAAAAATTTAAATATAGGCCAAACAAATCATGCAAATTCACGGTAAATAAGAGAGATTATGAAGCAAGTGCAAGATAGGGGACCAAACAGGGTTGAGACCTTCTTCAATGTTGAAGAGGGGCTCAAAATAGGCCCTCTTACAGTTTACATTATGCTCGAAAACAGATCACACATGGGTTAGAAATTTCATGCAAAATAATGGCATACAAGATGGTATTGAAGCAAGTACCAAATGGAGGGCTCAAAGCAGGGGTTGAGCCCTAAACAAACTTATGAAATATGGCTAAAAAAATGACCATTTCAGTTCTGGTCGGACCCCAAAACAGTAAGAAAATAGGCCTAAGAGATGAGGTAAGAAAATGCTACAAAAGAGGGAAATGGCAACTTACCCTTGAAGACCACACTTTTGCTACCTCTTGGCTTGAGGAATGTTGCTTCTTAGCCTCTGAAAAGCTCCCCTTGCTGCTGGAAATGGAGTGGTGGTGGTGGTTGTGAATAGCGCCCTTGGGGGCCTCTCTCTACAGTTCAGACTTCCTTTTATTGTGTTACGGTTCTAAATCTGAACCAAAGAGTCCAACTCTGGCAAATCGTTTTGAAGAAAAACTGATTTTAGAAAAAGTAGTGCCAAACATGGGCTGCTTTGCGGATTCTGATGCATACCTAAATATTTTAAAATGAAATTTAGGAAACCACGACTCGGTCTTGCGAAATAGCGTGTCCGTCATCACCAAATGTCTTGGCTCGGGAGCTTGGGTACGATCGGGGAAGGTCAGCTATGAGCACCCCCTTTCGCCCGGTCCGAAGACCGGCCTCTACTAACCGTGATATCCGTTTTTGAAAACAATATGCGTTCCTATTTCGGTTTTTAACCTAGAATTACTATGTGATGCGCACAACACGAAAGTATACTGGTGCCCTCAGGCCGGATACCCAATCTTGCAAACTGATATATGCATTTCCTGTAGAGATACACTCTAAAAGCACATAATCATGTAAGAGAGAGCCCATACACCCCTATATTGAGGCAGGGTTTCCCTGTCCTATTTTGTCAGGAGCTAGGGTTTCACTACGCCTTGCCGGTTTCAAACAACCTAACATCGAGTAAGCAACTTTGTCCTAGTTTGGAATGGTCACTATGGATCCGAATATGCACTAGGTCGAATGGTCAAAAAGGGTGCCCGAAAAGCAGGGTTTGTGTTCTATCTTGGCGAGCCATAGCAGTCGACCTTATGTACATGCCTTGACAAGGCAAGCCTTGACAAACCGCTCGAGGAATAGCGGATGGCCAACACGGTGTCCTAAGCGCACCAATGCACATGCAATGCAAAGAAACACATAAGTGTAGTCAAAGCAGGATATCACGAGTTTGAGTCAAGCTAAATTACTATGTGATCGCACAACCGAAAGTATAGACTAGATTGCCTAACTTGAAACAAACATCGCATATCCATTTTGTCTCGAAAAAGCGTTAGGTTTTGCTACCGCAAGTAAGCTAAAATCACAGTTCAATGGGTTTTCCAACTCAAGCAACCCAACCTCCACCCGCGGGCATTCAAGCAGTTTATCACATAAGCACTTAGCATGGTAAGCATCTTGTCATGGCAACATTCACACGCATGTGGTATGCTAAAGCGTAAAATACTTACATTGTACTCCGTGCCAAAACAATAAACTAGTTAGCAAAAATGCGTGTCCTAGTTCATGTTAGAGTGGCTAATGCAACACAGGCATAGATGCAATCTGGAGTAGGCTCGGGTAACCCTAAACATGGCACATGAGATGCAACAACTATCACGTATTCAATTTGGAATTGAAAGTACGATGCAGTTTGCATGATGTGCCGAGCCTGATGTATGTAAACAAATGCATGAATGCATACATGCATTGCATAAGGTATGCTAAAATAAACGTGCCCTAATTTACCATCATAAGCGGGTAAATAAAAGGGAGAAAGAAATGGGGATTGGAAGACATACACCCACTCACACACACTTATTACAAATTTGCCCTCACTCGGAGGGACCAAATAATATCTGAACGAATAACTAATTAACTACGCAAGCTAATTAATTAATACAAATTAACTAAATTAACCAAATAAATTAATTAATCTAATTAAACAGTAAACCGCCTCGGGATGAGGGCCAAATGCAGCACGCGCTCGGAACTGGCTCGGAACCGCACTGCCATGCACGGATTGCCTCTGTTTCCTCTGCTCTCCTCCTCAAAAAAATACCAAAGTCCCAGGAGTGCCTCTCAGGGCACTGGGGATCACCACCGGCTGAAAGAGGAGGCTACCGGCACTAGACTCATCCATCGGTTGCCAATTGTTGCAGTCGGCACTTCATGATCTTGGTCGGCACTAAAATCTGTAAAACACGCAACTCACGGCGGAGGACAACAACATGCATGGCAATATAATTCAAGCCATTTATGCACCAAACACATCCTTTATCATGTTAGTGACTCAAAGGGGCATGTGCCTCGATTCTCGGACCACCAATCGCGCATTTCCATGCATGATGGCCCAAGGGACCAAGGATGCAACTTCACTTTCAAATGCATGCAAACCAAGTAAACATGAAAGGGTGCCAAACCTCCATCATTTTCATCTCAAGAGGCCAAGCATGCATGCTTATGCAATGCAACTCTAAGCATGTTATCTAGCATGCAATATGAACAATGCGAGCAAGCTAAACATGTTAGGCATACAACCTAAGCAAAGAGGCATATAAACCAAGCGATGGAGTGGACTAAAACATGAATTAGACTACTCCTAATTGGCCTAAAATCAGTGGCCAAAGTGCCTAGAAATGGAGACTAAACACACACGCACACATGCAAGTGTTACGGTCCAAACCCAAGGCATAAACATGGCAACCCCCAAGCACACTTGGAGATACCAAACAAGGACAATAAACACGCATTGTAAAGCTCTGAAAATCATGCAAAACATGATGCCAAATCATGCAACAAAACAAGCCAAACAAAGCATGCGAATGGTCTAAGGTTCAAAGCAAATCAATGAGGCTTTGAACCACACTTAGCACAACCACACATGGCAATACTTAAACACTTAAAAACAGAGTTTTAACACATAAAACTAAGCCTAAAGGACCACCTAGATGGCATCTAGATGACATGAATTCAAAGGCATGCATTAAGGCCAAGACATAGAGCATACAACACATGCTTTTAAAACATTAAAGAGGCATGCTAAGCAATCAAACAATCATGTATGAAGGACTGAAATAGCATGCAAAGTGGTTCCAAACCGTCAAAGTGATGCAAGCAAGGCATACTACACATTTGAGCTCTTAAGGCCGACAAGCCAAATACAAAGAGGACCCAAGATACAAGCCAAGATTGACCAAAACAACTTAGGACAGACCTAAAGCATGGCAAAATAAGCATACATGCTTCATGGATCTAGGCCTAAAACATGCTAGAGATAAAGGCATACAACCTAAGCATGTCAAGGGATTATTAAGGCATTACAAAGCAACTATGCAAAGCATGCAAGGAGTGCTAAAACCAACTTATAACAATGTCATATTAGGGCATAATAAACATAAAATGCAACTAAGACATGCTCAACAAACAACCAAACATGGTGCTCCGTTGGAGGCCAAAACTTGCCCTTTTCAAGGACATTAAGGAGAGGGGGTAGCCCTCCCCTTTTGGAGACTTCAAGGCACCATCTCCACCACTGAAATCCCTCAAGATTTCAGTGGTGGAGAGGTCCAAGCACCAAAGTCTCGGATCTCAACAAAATAGGCACAAAAAGGGGCCTTTTCAAGGCCTAAGGGTGGTCAAACTTGCCCAAACCACCAAGCACTCTTAATAAACAATAAAGAGGCTTAAAAATCAGAACTTTTATGTGTTATAGACTAAGCACAAAAACTTTTTTAAACTAGGCAAAAATGGAGTGCAAAAATGGGGTAAAAAAAGTAAGTTTCTCACCCTTGTTGACCACCTTCACAAAGGTTGAAGTTGTTGGTTCCTTGAGCTCCAAACCAGTCAAAAACTCCAAGAACAAGCCTTTAGCACCTCAGTTCCAAGAGGAAGGTGAAACACTAGATGTTGGTGAGCAATAGTAAGTCACAAACACCTAGTGTACAAAACAAGAGAGAAAGAGAGAGATAGGATAGATACACAAAACCTAACCTAAAACTAGAGCTTCTTCCTTTCCTAAAATGTCTAACTCTCCAATTTTTCTCACCCTTGAGCCAAGAGAAGAGGCCTCTCTTGTATAGGCACAAAACTTACAAGTTAAGTCACCAAAAGGGGCTCATCCCTCCATACACGTGTAT
The DNA here is from genome assembly GCA_025200525.1 of Camellia lanceoleosa. Lineage (NCBI taxonomy): Eukaryota > Viridiplantae > Streptophyta > Magnoliopsida > Ericales > Theaceae > Camellia > Camellia lanceoleosa. Next base: position 34,783,609 of record CM045763.1, on the reverse strand, counting down.
GGAGAAACAAATCTTGAAATGCGAAAATATCTCCAAAAACAGCTGTAAAGTGATCGGCAGGGCAAAATGGTCATTTTGCCAAAAATAGTGCCGATCGGCACAATATAGTGCCGGTGGCAACTACAGCCAGCCGGTGGCCTCTAGCCACAACCGGTGGTGTGTGGGGATGCCTCACAAGGCATTCCCTGCCCCTCCAAGGCAAAGCGCAAGTGTTTGGTGCAAAACCAAACACAAAACGATCGAGTTCGGAGGTCTTGAGGCAAGGCGCGTAGCCGAGAACTCCGGGAACTCCAAACGAACACAAACATGGATGATCACCGAGTGTTCAAGCGGTGACGTCCAAGTCTTGAGGATGGTCAAAAATGGGGTGTCTACAGTGGTGCTTGATGATGATGAAGAAATGGCACCAAACTTGAGAAAAATGAGAGAGATAGAGATGGATATGAGTGTGTATGCTTGAAGGAAGTGTTCTAAACCTTCTAGGAGAGCTAAAGCTGCTGTATGGATGCCAGGAAGGAGGAGCAAGCAAGTCCAAGTGTGTAGAGGCTTGGGATTAAGTTCCCTTGTCCCTCAAAAGTCCCCCGAAATCAGATCTTTTGGGGGAAAAAGTTACACAACTGTTGGGCACACATCCTAAGGAGCATGGCCGGCCTGCTACCTTTCTTGCAGGTGGCCGGCCGGCTACCCCCTATGGCCGGCCGGCCAAGGGTCAAAATGGGCCAAATGAATTAGTGGCCGGCCATAGGAGATTAATGTCCTCCCATGTGTGCTAAACAAGACCCTGTGGTTCAAAACTGGCAACTCTAAAACAAGAGAGAGAATAGGCCACTTTTAGGAGGGGTTCAAAAGGTTCAATTTGAGTTACTGGCCGGCCATGGACTTTTAGGGTCCTCCAATGTGTGTACAACACAAATATGTGGTTTTGGCTTGAAGAAAATGCTCCCAGGGTGGTCAACATTGGCTCGAAAGTGAGAAAAACGGGCGTCGGGCGCGGAAGAACCTCAGCAGTTCTTTGAGACAATTGCTAGCCTCCCACCACTGTAGTGACCTTCACGGTGATAAAAGCAGATACTGCCAAAAATGAGCAGCCGATGCAAAACAGAATGCTCGGGGGCCAAAACCATGATTAGGGTCCGAAAATAGGTATTAAGCATCGAAAGTGGCATTGACCCACGAAGTGGGTCTCTCGACCCAGTGTCTCTCAAAAAGGAGTAAATAAGATGCATGCCAAAAAGCAGAACAATCGAAGATGGTTAGGCGGTCCCGAACCGAAACGGCTTTGACAGCTCAGCAGCAAGGAGCTCGAAATGGGCAAAATGGCCTCTGACCACGAAATGTAGCCACGGCCTTGAGATGATTTGCTAGACCTCTCCTTCATTCGGAAAAGAAATAGAAAAGCGATGCGGTTATGGCCAGGGGCAATGTATAGAAGAGGGTTGAAGTCGGGAGGCGGGGCTCGCGGCAGCGACTCTGAGACTTCTGAGCCACGATATGCAACATCACCGAGTGCTCAACGGTGGCGTCTGAGTCTTAAGGTCGGTCAAAAATGGGGTGTCTCTGATTGCCCTCTTTGGTGAACTTCGAAAGTCTAAGTGGCGGGAGTGAATGTCAAAGCCCGAGAGCGACCCATTTTTGACAAGGCCGAAGACTTAGACAATCATACAAGATGAATAGAGATATGCCCGCAGGCGTGCCCGCAGGCAAAAGGGGCCAAAATACAAAGCGATATGCATGTAGCCAGATGTAACTTAATGATCATGCAAGTCGACAAGGCGTAATAAACAAGTATTGCAAATAAATGCAGCAGTTTTAAGCAAGAATGCAAAGCAACAACTACATTTCATGCGATTAGGAATGCGGAGAATTATTCAACTCGTCGCGTCTCACACGGAGAAGATCGATACCTGCGCGATTAAATGCAGTCGCTTCCTCAAATGAACCGTACATACAATATCGTGCTGCAAAGAAAGAAATTCAACAAGAACAATATGCTAACAACATATATTCAATGTGATTCTGTGATTAGAAAGTTTGACACCTTGACGCGGTCTTGAGCAAGTGAATGCATCACAATCACGAAAAAGGAGCGTGCGTGACAATGCATGCTCAAAAGCGAGGCATGGTATACCAAGAAGAAAAATGCATGACAATGCAAAATGTTCATGAGAATCACGAGTTATGCACAACAATGCAAAAGCGAGCATAAATCGGGATGTCCGTTTGTTCTTGAAACAACGAGTAAGGAAATCGTATTTGGCGAAGGCGACTCGTCCTTGACCTCTGGTTCACCTCCGGAGAGGTTCTGACATGCTAAAAAGGATACACTTTGATTTTGATGAGTAATGATGAGACACATGTCGAAATTGCAATTTGAAGTTCGTGAGCAATTTCGCGCCAGAAAGTACACTTTTCTTGAACTTTTTCGGGTCCCGGGAACTCCAATCTTCCTCAAAATTTGCAGGGAGCTAGGTGGGGATGTGGGGAACATGGCCGGCCAGGTGGTTGCCCAAGGGGAGGCTGCCGGCCACCTTTCAAAAAGCAAATGGCCGGCCAGCCAGAAAAGGTGGTGACCCTCTTAAATCGAGGCGGTTTTGTCATTTGCACCATTTTCTTTATAACCTCTCATCCATTCATTACGAAATCACTCCCAGCTGCAAATCTTCCTCTCCACCTTCCCAAACCATTTTTCCTTGAATCTGCACTTTATCTGGCTTTTGACCTTCCGCAAGTTGTTTTTGAAATCATTCGATTTTAAGCACTTTGGACCGATTAAATTTTGATTTCGGGGCTTCTTTTCTCATTTTCACCACTTGAGGTAAGTTTGTCTCAATATTTGGAAGATTTTCTCAGGAGTTGACTTTTGTTGACTTTTCCATTTCCCGAGAGTTGACTTTTGTTGACTTTTTCCAATTTTGGCTCATTTTTGCTCATTTTTGCTTCTTTTGCAGATTTTTTGAAATGGCAGGTAATTTCCCTCACGGTGGAGGTCCTCCAGGTGTCGGAGATGATTTTGATATCATGATCTTTGCCCAGTCCGCCATTTATCCTAGAGAATCGCCGTGATGCATGTTCTTCATGGCCGTTTTCCGTCATTTCACCGACTTCAATGATCGGGCACCCGGAGATCTACTTCTGCGTGAGCCGGAGCACCACCTTTCTTATGAGGCACGAGGTATTTTACTTCATTTTACGTATTTTAGTGCATTTCATACGTGTGCCTTGGTTGAACACATAGTTTAGCCTATGACTTTTGCTTGCATCCTGACCATGTGGTTTAAACACTTGAATTTCTGAACACTAGGTTCACTGATTGATTGTGAACGCACGGTACACATTTGTTAAGAATTGAACACACGACTCAAACACTGATTTGTCGCACACACAACCCGAATTTGAAGGTGAACCACACACACCTTGACTAAGAGTAGAACACACATCCCAAACTCGATTTTCTGAACACACAGCTCTAGTTAATGGTGAACACACGGTACACATTGATTGAGAGTAGAACACACAGCCCTAACTCTGATTTTCTGAACACACAATTCTAGTTAATGGTGAACACACGGCACACACTGATTAGGATTCGAACACGCAGCCCAAATTAATTTTACGAGCATACGGCCAGTTAAAGTGAACACTGACCCTTGATTAAGATTTGAACCATGACCCAAAATCTTGATTTTACGAACCGCGGCCAGTTAAAAGTGAACCGTAGCCCGATTAATGATTTGAACATGACCCAAAACAGCGATTTTACGAACCGCGGCCGGATATAAGTGAACCATGACCCTCTTGATTAATGATTTGAACACACGGCCGAATTAATTTTACGAGCATACGGCCAGTTAAGCGAACCGCGGCCCAAAACAGCGATTTTACGAACACGCGGCCTAGATTAAAGTGAACACGCAGCGATTAATGATTTGAACCGCGGCCAAAACACTAATTTTGAACACGCGCCCATTAAAGTGAACACGCATTAGCGATTAATGATTTGAACCGCGGCCCAAAACAGCGATTTTTACGAACCGCGGCCAGTTAAAGTGAACATCACGGCCTGTGATTAATGATTTGAACCGCCGCCGAATTAATTTTCTGAGCATACGGCCAGTTAAGCGAACACGCACCCCAAAACAGCGATTTTACGAACACACGGCCAGTTAAAGTGAACCGTGGCCTGATTAATGATTTGAACCGCGGCCCAAAACACTAATTTTACGAACCGCGGCCAGTTAAAGTGAACCGCGACCCAGCGATTAATGATTTGAACACGCACCCAAAACGATTTTGAACCGCGGCCGGATATTGATATTACGACCTGACTTATTTACTTAAGCTTGCACCGGCTTATTCATTTCGTTTGCACGGCTCATTCATTTCATTTGCTGCGGCTCATTCATTTCATACTGACACATGCATTCATTACGAATGCGGGTTGGCTCTCGTGCGTCTTGAGGATCTGGCTCCACTTCTTTGCGAGAGTGGTATTGAGCTCCAGTGTCAAGGTTGGTTGATTCGATGGGGTTGAGGGCCTTCGCATGGGATTATCACATTGTCTGCGATGGGACCTTTGTTAGCGACTTTGGTGGAGATGGTGGGACACCACCAATTCTTTCCATTTTTTCCTTGGTGATCGACCATGACCCGCTAGACTTGCCGTACTCACGGTTTAGACATAGGAGGTGGCCCATTCCTTATAGCGAGGATATGGGGCGAGTAGGAGGCAACTTGGATATATCTGTTGGGGCCCGTCCACTGTAAACGAGCTTTTGAGAAGTCAGGCACGGTTCTCTTCCCGTTTTCGAGCGGAGATGGGCAGAGTCTCTGAGGAGGCGGAGCGATGCCGAGGTTTCCTTATGTTCCTCTTTGGCACCACTTTGTTTCGATAGGGGAACTCTTGTTGGATGTATCTTTTGAGTGCCCTAGTGGACCTATCACGGTCGATCGTCTGACGGGGTGGCCTTTGCTACCCTCTATTGCTATATGGTGTGACCTCTCGCGGCGGGAGACTTACTCGGCGACTCTTGGAGAGCACAGGAGATGCGTTCTGTCCTCTTGATTTATATTTGCTCCTCATTACTTGTTCGCCATACGGTGCACTTTACATTACGTATTTTGCGTCGGCACTTTGTATTTACATTCCTTGCTTTTCTCGGCTATGGGTCTCGTGTATTTTCCGGCGTTAGCCGGAGATGGAGGTGGCGAGGTTTCTTCTGACCCGTTCTCATTGGCATTGAGGGCGCACCGACCAAGACCTCGAGACTCTCTTCTACCTGCGATATTTTGACCTTTGTTAGGACGGCAGTATTTGAACTCTCGGTTCTTTTACATTTCATCTTTGATTTGCCTGTATATTCGATTTCGTGATTTATGCATTGATTATCCATGAGATCCGTGGAAGCCCTGGGCGATCTTGGCGATAATTATCCGATTCGATTATCTTTGGAGGTGAGCACTTCGATCTGAGGTCTGCTCGAGGGCGGTTGGTAGGGCATGGTTCTGGGGAACGTTTTTGTGTCGGTATGAAGTGCGTTTCTCAAGATCCTCTGCAATGCCTCCGGCCAATATGCGGACTGGCGATAGGCTCTCTACCCGGGGAGGTCATTAGTGCTATCACGAGAACCGATGCTTTGCTACACCTTCTGAGGCGGGGACTACGCCACTTATCGTCATACATATCTGATGCCTCCCTTGACGGGAGTGCGTGCTCCGCCACGGAGGTCTACTGATGTACCATCTTGGTAGGGCTTGTGCTCACGGATATCCTCCTCCGGCGGTGATACATCGAAGGTGGCGCGGAGCCGATACGCGATCCCAGGCTTTTCATCATCTGGGTGGCACGACATGCCCAGAGTTGGCATTTGGCGATTCGGGGCTCCTTACCAGGTCTCGCTAGAGCCTCCTCTTTCTGACCACAGATATGTCAGAGACCCTAATTCACCACCGGTATAGCTTTGATTTATCAGTCGGATATTTGGACATTCATTCCTTTACTAATAGTTTTGCATTTGTATCTGTAGCCTCCGGTTGAGTACATGGATGAGATGCTTGGGATGCTGGCCACATTCGAGGGCATGATCCTACGGAGGAAGGCACAACTGGCCATTATGGGCGTGCAGGTACTGTCTATCTTTCAAGTATTCCGCATATTTCTGATAACATACTGGTTTTGAACATTCTACTGTATTGATAGTCTGTGTAGAGCACATTTGACGCACATCCCACTCACATATTGTACTTGTATCTGCTTTTCATATTTGAACTGATGTATTGAACTCTTCATTTTGGATGCCTTACGTATATGCACCCATGGTGGTAGACCACGAGCCTTCGGAGAGGTCGAGTCTTTGGGCCATCTGGGCCCTTCGAGGTGGGCCATCCGGGCCTTCTCGGGGGCAGGCCATCTCGGCTGTCTGAGGAGCTCGAGGAGGCGGGGTCGTCTCATGAGGCGTGGGGCACATGTTATAAAGCGAGCACGATGAGGAGGAGGAGAAGGAGGAGGAGGTCGCGATCGTGGTCGAGACATCTGGCGAGGAGAGGGCTCCGGCCTTGGTTAGGAGTGGAGGTGGTGAGGGATCTAAGGATGGCGGCTCAGGCAGGATGGTGATGATGGTGCAGAGGTTGTCCCGCATAAAAGGATGAGGGGGCCTCCTCATTCCCACTCCCGAGGATATTGATGTTATTTCCTGCTTTATTTTACTTTTTGCTAGTAGTTTGTAGCACTTTGCACATTGTTAGGCAGTTTTATTTTCTGTAAAACTTGTACCTTTGTTTGTTGTAAAACATGATGGAATGAAACAGCTTTTGAAAAGGTGTTTGTATTTGAAACTCTTAGCATCGCATCACATCATTTTGCACAAAAATGGAATTGAATGGGAATGTGTCTTGTGTATTTACCGGGTCAGGTAATGAACCGACGTAACAAATCAAACAACTTGACTCACTAAGAAATAACAGAATCTTAGCAAGTTTACAACTCGATAAGCAAAATACAACAATGTTAACGACTCGATAAACAAGACTTAACAAAAATTGCGTAAACAAAAAGTAATAACTCAAAACACAAAAATGTGACAGCTCGACAAAACTTACAACTCGATAAACAAAGCAACAACTCGATAAGCAAAATACAACAAAGCGTACTTCGAACGGACGATCTGGATGAGGGAACGCATCCAAAATTGAGAGAAATGGAGGCCTATGACATCCCCAATGCGTAGAAATGCCTCAAACTTCCTTCCGGAGGGCAAAACAGGACCAATGCATGGCCGGCCACATTTTGCATCTGGGAACTAAAGGGTGGCCGGCCGGCCAGTTTTTGAAACAAAGATGGCCGGCCTGCTAGAATAGGTGGCCGGCCGGCCACCTTTCCTGCATCTCCTAGAATTCTGACACGTGTCTCCGAATAGTGTTTTACCCCCTATAAAGCTCCAACTTTGGAACTCTTTCATTTCATCACTGCTTTACACAAAAATGGAGGCATTTCTCGTAGAAAATCTCACATCTTGGATCTCTTCTTTAGATGGCTCGGAAAAGTTGAACTACCGGGGTTTCGGCTTGAATGCACTATTCACGCGGGGCCGGACTTCACTACATCTTCCTTTCCTCTATGCCGCAATGAGATTTTGGAACCCGATGGCCTTGCGTCTTTAACCGGAGGGCAAGAGGTATGCCCCACTTTTGAAGATTTTCAAGTTTTGATAGAATCCGGCGAGGTGGAAATCTTGCCCCAACTCAATTTTGTCTATGCCCAAACCTTAGAGGCGGATGTGTGGACTCAACGCATGATGCTCGATCCACGATTTGTAACAGAATGTTGGATATCCGGCTTTGATTTACGGTTCTCGATCTTTGGTGACCGGCGACCATCATTGGCAAGGCTTCGACAACCGCCCTTTGTTTATGCATGTTATCTCATTTTCATTTGTCTCGAGCTTTGGAGGATCGGCGTCCGTCGATTGAAGTGGCTCGAGGCTTGAAAGAAGGAGTTGCATCGCCATGACATTGGCAGAGACACTGATGGGCTTGGATGCTTTCTACTATCGGGAGACAACTAGATTTGCAGGAAGTCCACTACTGCTGCAGGTAATGTTTCCCACCCGATCTCATATATGTATTTGCTCACATCGCTTGGCCCTCAGGCTCGTTTTTGTTTTCCTCACAAACCCTTTTCTTACTTTTCTCTCATCGTACATCTCTCTATTCTTTATTCTCTCATTTTTCATCCCTCCCCAGGTATGGTTGATGGATAAATTGCAGATTGTGGACTCTTGCCCTACTTACTCAGCCCGCGGCTACTTCTTTCGACAGCGCCTAGTCGACGCCCTTGATGAGAGATGGTGGTTTTGAATGGATGTGCAATTTGTCGGCAGATCGCATTGCGTGGCGCTGCCCTTGGCTCAATCTCCCGGCGATGAGCTACAGCATGTCTCGACAGGTTGGGATTCAATTGATCGGCTTGACTCACTGCGTATTCTATTTCCCATTCCGTATTCTGCGCCAGTTTGGCTGTGATCAAACTTGCCCACGGAGGATAAGTGTCGGCTACATTTCGATTCGGCGCCTGGTGGCTCGGTGAGCGGCGTGGAGAATTAGAGAACTTCTGGCCCCTGCTTCCACTTTTAGTTGCACTTTGTCTGATGAGTGCTGGGATTGGCTCAACGAAGAAGCACAGGTTGGGCCTAGGTTGGCATTAGAGGCTTCAACTAGCTCTGGCGGTAGCGAGGGCGCTGACTTGACTATGCCGGTTTATTGCTTTACTAGTACTTTCAAGTTTTCTTTACGAGTGTAATAAAAGCAACTTCAATTGTATGCAAGAGCAAAAGAACTGTTTTGAAATCAATTAAATTGAAGGTTCTTGATCTTGAAAATTCTCGCTTTGGTCCAAAAATGGTCTTAGTAGTAAAAGATTAATTTGAACAAAGTCAACTTTTATTAAAACTTTTCAAAACTATTTTCGATATGGATCGAGGCTGGACACTTTGAGATCATCCTTTGAGATGCACAACCTCGGATCCTAGCAACTGGAAAGTTGCCCCTAGTTTGAAAGGTACCGCAGCACTTCGTCGCAACGGAAAGTTGCCCCTAGTCTGAATAGCACTATACCGGAGATTACGATAAATGCTGATGAATAGAGATGACTGAGATGATCCAAATGGACAAAGTTGATCGGGGAAAAGATTGTGGCTGAACTTCAAAATGAAGCTGCCTACGTATCCCAAAGATGAGAATCAAGCCTTACGTAGTTCAGGCTTAGGTTTGCTCGGGTATTTTCATTCTCCTTTTGCGCTCTAACTTTTGCCAAGGCCGCCCTTTACGGGTTTTCAACCTTGCGAGCTCAGTTTTTATGATTTCAAATTTTCTGCGCTCTGAGTTTTGCCTAGGTCGCCCTTTCGGGATTTCGGCCTAGCGAGCCTCTCAGGGGTAGTATTTCTTCAACTTGTTCATGTTGATCGGTTGGGAAAACTCTAAGCCATCTAGATCCGCCGAACCACTCTACCGGACAGTTGACTTGATGATGTAGGGACCAGTCCAATTAGGTCTGAACTTGCCCCTTGGGTCATGGATGGGAGCTCGGTTGTCTTTGAGCACCAAATCTCCTTCCTTTAAATTCCTGGACTTAACCTTCTTGTTGAAAGCCCGGGCAATTCTGCGTTGATAACCTTTGATGTGGTACAGTGCTTTCAGCCTTCTTTCATCAAAGAGCATGAGTTCCTCAAATCTGCTCTGTTGCCAGTCTGCCTCGGCTATCTAACAATCAGCTAATACTCGTAATGACGGAACCTCAATCTCGATAGGTAGAGCGCCCTCCATCCCATAAACTAGAGAATACGGAGTCGCCCCAGTAGAAGTTCTGATTGAAGTCCGGTAGCCCCACAGAGCGAACGGCAGCTTATCTGGCCAGTCCCGATAGGTTTCCATTATCTTCTGCAGTATGCGCTTGATATTCTTGTTTGCGGCCTCAACCGCTCCATTAGTTTGCGGCCGATAGGTAGACGACTTATGAAAAGCCACGTTGTATTTCTCCAACAAGTCAATCACCTCTTTCTTGAAGTGGGAACCATTGTCTGAAACGATTTCATTTGGGACTCCGTAGCGACAGATGATGTTGTTTCTGATGAATTTCGCGACGTGCGAAGCCTTCAACACCGCATAAGATTGGGCCTCAACCCACTTTGTGAAATAATCTATCGCTACCAAGATGAACTCATGCCCATTCGACCCCTTCGACGTAACTGCTCCGATTACATCAATTCCCCAGACTGAAAATGGCCATGGCGAAGTCATGTTGTACAGCTTTGTCGGCGGGATGTTCATACGATTTGCATGAATCTGACATTTGTGGCATCGTCGGACGAAACTAATACAATCTTCCTCCATGGTGGACCAGTAATAACCCTGTCTGAGGATCTTCCGTTGCCAACATTACCCCATTCATGTGTGCACCACATTCTCCCCCGTGGATGGCTTCCATCAGACGCTTTGACTCTTCGGCATCAACGCACAGTTTATGCATTCCCAGATGACCCCTTTTATCTGATTTACCCCGGATGATGGCGAGCGCCATTCTCCTGATTGCTCTTTTGTCTTTGGCATTTACCCATGGTGGGTATGCTTATTTCTCCAAGAAATTCCAAACGTCGTAATACCAGGGGTGTTCGTCCTGAATTTCATCTATGGCTGCAATCGACTCATAGGCAGGTGCGAATTTCTGGTCAATGATGACTGGACGCATTCGGACTCCACACGGGATGTCTATCATAGAAGATAGAGTTGCTAAAGAATCTGCGAACCTGTTGTTCTCTCTTAGTAGATGAGAAAAACTTAGCTTCTCAAACCGAGGAATCAGCAAATCCAAGGTTTGGTGATACATCATCATCTTTTCCTTTTTTACTTTCCAGTCTCCTTTAGCTTGAGACACAACAAGGTTCGAGTCCCCAATGACGTCAACGCCTTGCCCTAGTTCGAGGCGCTTCTAGACCGACAATACATGCCTCGTAATACCTTCATTGTTCGAGACTTTGAATCGGAGTTTGAAGGCTAGAGGATCTGAGGTGTCGGGTGCTATTAGCAACACTCCTATCCCATACCCATGTTGATTTGACGCTCTGTCAAAGTACATCGTCCAAGTTTCATCGTCGATATGCAGAATTGATTCATTTGGGAATAGGTACTCAACTGCTTCATCCCCCTCGACCGGGTGGTCGGCAAGGAACTCTGCCACTGCTCTTCCTTTCACTGACTTGCGTGTCACGTACGTAAGATCAAATTCGGAGAGCAACAGCAACCAACGAGCTAGCCTACCCGTAAGCGCTGGTTTCTCGAAGAGATATTTGATGGGATCAAGTTGTGAAACCAGCATTATAGAGTGAGCTAACAGGTAGTGTCGCAGCTTCCTGGTAGCCCATACCAAAGCTAAGCAAGCTTTTTCCAGCGGTGTATATCGGGTCTCATACTCCAGCATCTTCTTGCTGAGATAGTAGATGGCTCTCTCCACCTTATCTTCTGATTCTTGCGCAAGCATGCAGCCCATTGTAGTTTCAGTTACTGACAGATACAAAATCAACGGTTTCCCCGGTTCTGGCGGTGACAACACGGGCGGGTTTTGTAAATATTCTTTAATCTGTTCAAATGCAGCTTGACATCGGCCGTCCCATTGGAACTTCTTGCCTTTCTTCAGGAGGCCAAAAAGTGGTTCACAAGTCAAGGTTAATTTTGAAATAAACCGTCTTATGAATTGCACTTTACCCAGGAAGCCTCGCACCTCCTTTTCAGTCCTTGGTGGTGGCATTTCTAAGATGGCCTCGATTTTGGAAGGATCGACCTCGATGCCTCTTTGTAATGTCGAAACTGACATTTTTCCCTGTAACACCAAATGTACATTTATGAGGTTTAGCAGCAAATTCCACGATCCTTTGGAAAAACTTATGCAAGGCGGTGTAGTGGCCCTCTCTTTCCTTGGACTTGACAATCATGTAGTCACATACACCTCAACCTCTTTGTGGATCATATCATGTAGTATCGTGGTGACCCGTTGATAAGTAGCTCGGCGTTCTTCAACCCAAAGCGGCATTACCACAGATATGTCCCCACGGGGTGGTGAATGCAGTCTTTTCCCGGTCTTCGGGTGCCATCACTATCTGGTTGTATCCGGAGAAGCCATCCATGAATGAGAGCAAAGCATGCCCTGCTGTGAAGTCTACCAACTCATCGATGTGCGGTAAGGGAAAGTCGTCGCCGGACTAGCTCTGTTCAAATCCTAAAGTCCACACACACGGATCACTGCCATCTTTCTTGACCTTTGGAACAATGTTAGCCAACCAAGTCGGATATTCGGATACCGGCGGGAAGCTTGCGTCGATTTGTAGTGACCTCTTCCTTAATCTTGAGAGCCCAATCGGGCGGATCATACGAGTTTGTTTGTGGTCGGGCCTCGGGGTCAAGGGGATCGGTCTTTGTACAATCTCGGGATCGATTCGGGCATGTCTTACGTGGGACCCGCGAAAGCATCTTTGAAATCTTTTAATAGGCGACTAAGCGCTCGCGTTCTTCGAAGACAACGTGGACCCGATCTGGACGGTAGCGGGTCCTCCTCGTACCAATGTTCGCGGTAGTGATTTCATCCATTAATGGTTTAACAAATCTCTCTTGCTCTTGCTCAATTAGCGTTGTAAAAGCGGAGGAACTTCGTCTCGTCGTTTTCATCAAAGTTTTGAAAGTCGAATTAATGATAAATCAAGGGCCAGAGAAATGCTGGAAACCACATTCACCTCATTCTCATTAAGTTCATCAAATTGTCCAATTCATTTACAAGACTCAAATGAAAAGGAAAAAGATGACCTAAACGGCAGAATGGCATCATCGGGTTAACATCCCGAGTACTAGACTTCGAGACTCGGTCGGTGGAACACGATTCGACTCACAAGATTCGGTGGAATCGATTCGGCTCACTACTGACTTTCCGATGGCTTTGGACAAAAATCCTCATCGTATTGCCAAATGAGAGAGGGTGTGATTGATGCATCCAAGATAGGCTATTTGGTTGGCTCATGACCGTTTCATCCCCAATCATGGAAGCAGCGAAGTTATCCCCAAGCACTCTTAGTCGTCGGAGGATCGAGAGAGAGACATGCCAATACTACCCCATTTCAAATTATGTGCCCTCGGGATCCCTTTACCTTTGCTTAACCTCATTTGGTGGAGTGCAATGCTTTCTGTGTAGCGTCATCCCCGGATAGTTGCAAATCAAAGAAAATCTCGAAGCCTGGGACGCGCTTTTTCTCCGCGTTTAGCCACGGCTCGGGGAAGCCACAAAATGGAAAGTCTTCCCTCCGGAATGAAGCGTCCGTTAAATTTCACTGAATGGGCACATGTATTAGGTCAAAAACTTCCCGACTGTTCGCTAAGCTCTGCGGGCCATTTCCTTTGCTTTCCTCACCCAGTCCTCTTTGGTGGGCAGATAACCCAGTCCAAAGGTATGCGGATTGTGTGGCACTTGACGATATGGCCGACTCCTTTCCTGCCGCTCCTTCCTAATCCCATCCCGGGAATATGTTGTAGCTTGTTCATGAGGTAGACGGATTTAGCACTAACGTACACACCTTCATTCACAGCCATAATATTCTGTACTACCCGGGCCTCAGCCAAAGTGAATCCTGATAAGAATACGTCCTCTGTGCCATGCTCAATTTCCAGGATTGGCGTAGATACCTCCGGAGGCGGATGGATTGATGAATTCCCAAACACCATGGCTACTCCCTTTCCATAGGGGTATTTCACCATCTGATGTAGAGTGGAAGAGACTGCCTTTACTTGGTGCAGCCACGGCCGCCCCAAGAGTAAGTTGAAGGTTGCGGGAACGTCCAAGACATGAAATTCGATGTCGTGTTGTCCTGGACCAACCTTAGTTTGAATCTTGACAGTCCCCATCACTTCCCTGCTCGTATTATCGTACGCTCTGATCACCTGAGTGGTTGGTGTGAAGTCCGCGGGCTTCAACCCAACTGCATATGCTGTTCTGACTGGGCAGACATTAATGGCAGACCCGGTATTAACAAGTACCACCGGTATCCATTTATCTCTACATTCCACGGAAACGTAGAGGGGTTTATTATGGTTTGTGCCCTCAGGCGGTAATTCCTTGTCTGAAAAGGTTAATGCCGGGGAACCTCCTCCCGGAAAAACCAACCCAACCAGCTGCTCTAGCGTAGTGTCTATTGAGAGTTTGGCCTCGTCCATGGCAGATAGGACGGCCTGTCTGTGCACCCTCGATGCCATAAGCAGTCCCCAGATGGAGATATCTGCTTGTATCTTCTTCAGTTGCTTGAGCACAGCTTCTTCTTCAATCTGTTTCTCAACTTCTTTGTCTTTCCCAGATGCCTCAGGTTGGTCCAAGTGTTGGGGCTTGAAATACCGCCCACTTCTAGTCATATGAGCGACCTCGTCAATATACCAGGTATCATCTGGTTGGTTATCTCCCCAGTCTTCATCTGTGTGGGCAAGACATAAGTCATCGTCTTTCCACCACATTCCGTCGGCAGTCAATAGACACCTGTCTGGCTCCGGTATGATCGTACTCGTAGCACCTTCAATCTTTATGCCCGCAGCATTTTCTGTTCCTGTGCACCCAGCACTCTCGACCCCCACATGGGCCTTAGCTTTTCTGATTCTCTCGGAATCCTCAAATCTTTGTTGTTCCAACTGCGCCAGTATAGCTGGTTGTTCGATATTCCCTGTATTTACAATCCCCAAATTCGGAGCGAAATTCTTAACGCCGGCGCTCTCCGGCGGTGGATTTTGACCCTCGGCCCTTCCGGCCATCACTGATACTTTTGCCCCTGCCGGTACATTACGATTGAAGTGCAGCGTCTGGTGATCATCTAACCACGGAGCAACCATCGACCCTCATAGTTGAACCAGTTGATTGCAGCATCCCCTGATTCTTGGTCATTGAAGAACTGGAAGTTGGCAAAGTCCGCTTCCACTGTTGTCAGATCATCTGCCCCTTGTTCAAGTCTGTCCCCCCGAATCATGCCGCAGTTAAACTTTTCTAGCGACCCACACTCGGCTTAAATTGCCTTGATAAGATGTATTCGCTTGGATCATAGGCTCCTCCAGCATAATTCCCAGGCTGTTCCATCCCAGACTCAACAATTCTGCTCTCCTCTGAAACCTGCCCCGTTCCATCTTCGGTGGTCACCACCACTGGCTTAGATTGGGTTGTGGAGATGTCCATCATGCACAAGTCAGTGCAGTCAGGAAGGATCACCTCCGGCTTGGGTAGGTGAGAGGGAGTAATATAGATACTAGGATCGTAGGACACGACCCCAGTTTAGATGAAATTGACTCTGTTGGGAGGAAGGGCTTGGTTGTGTGGTGGGAGAGGATTTGTTGTGACGTTGGGTTTTTCGGGAGGCGCGATCACTTGCTTGTCGATAAGATCCTGGATCTCATGGCCTTGTCTGAAGCTTGATGGTCGGTGTCATGACCGTCTTTGTTGGTGATCTGTATGATACTTTCTTTGGGTCATGAGAGGGAGGTAGTGGATTTGGCAGTGGCCTCGGCTCTAGGGGTGTCAAATGCTTCTTCCTGATTAACACCCCCAGAGCTTTGGACAGGGACATATAGAGGGGTGTAAAGGTTCTTTGGCCTCTGGGCTGAAATCTCGGGGCTTGGGTATTGCTCCCGGATGTACTGGAAAAGGGTGTGGCCGCCGCGGGCCTTGGATGGGGAGGGGGAGTGGTGGTGACCATACCGACCTCCGAAGTCCTTGTGTTTGCAGCGCCACTCGGGCCTGCGTTGTTATTGCGGTTGAATGTCCTTCGGGACTGCTCTCGGTCCTAGTCGATCAGACCTTGCTTCATTGCATCCTCGATCTGTACCCCCATCTCGTGTAAATCTGAGAAAGTTGGAAAGGGGAGTACAATCATCTTCTGCATGAGTTTCGGTTGGAGATTGCGCACAATCATCCGGATTTGATCTTTGTCTGTAGGCCTCAAGGTCATCATCAACGCCTTTGCCCTCCATCTAGTTACAAAATCGGAGAAAGACTCCTTGGGTTCCTGCCTCGTCGTTTCGAGATCACGGGTTGTAATCTCGATCTGTGTATTGTCTGTCTTGTGCAGCGAAGGCCTCGACCATCTCATCGACTTCTTTTCACGTCATCTTCTAACCGGCGTACCAAATGGCTACCACACCCGACAAAGTTCGGCCAAACAAGGAAAGCTTTTGTGGTCGGGTTAGGCCCATTGGCCTTAGGATGTCCGAAAATAGCCGGAGATGGACCATAGGATCCCCTGACCCGTCAAAATGATCAATCTGTGGCATCTTGAATCTATCTGGCAATGTTACGGCCACGTCGGTGTACCCATCTTCGATGTCTGGGATGGCCTTCACCCCCTGCGATTTCTTGAAAAGCTTCTCCAACTTACTCAATTTTAGAGCTGTATGATCCACCTCAAACTCGAATGGAGAGTCCGGGTGGTTGGGTGTAAGATTCTTGGGCGATTCTTGGCGAAGCGGGGCGGAGCAGAACCCGTTGGAAGGTTGGTGTCCTCTTGGATATTCTGGACATTGGGTAGGGTGTTCTGGGTGTTCGGGAGGGTATTTTGAGGGTTAAGTGTTGACCAATAGGTGCGGCTTCGGGTAGTGGAACGGCCCGGTGGAGGGGAACTTTGATGTGAAGCGGGACGGCGCATTCTTTATTGCGACTTAGTGATCGGCTAACTTTCTTGGGCCATGGCTGACTTGTTGCTTAGAAAATTCCGCTTGGCGGATGGCATCCTCTTGCATCTGTCTCATGCTCTCTTGCACCTGGCACATCATCGCCTCTATCCCTGATGTATTCTGCGGTTCCATCTGAATGACCGGTAAATGTATCTCTATGGCGGAACGAAATCTCAACTTTATTTGTTCTTTGTCAAAGTAGCCCTCTGTCGATAATCGGCTCGACACCTTCTTTGTAGACACCCCATTTTGACCGACCTTAAGACTCGAGCGTCAGCGATTGGCTTCGGTGATGTTGCATATTGTGCTTTCGTTCGAAGTCTCGAGTCGCGGTCGTGCACCCGCCTCAGGACTTGAACCCTCTTACATGCCTTGCCTCGGTTTGCGAACGGACTCGGTTTTCTTTCCATAGGGAGGAGAGGTCCGTAGACCATCTCTCGGTGGCCGTGGGCTACATTCGTGGCCGTGAGCCATTTGCCCATTCAGACCCGGTTCCGGTTTGAACCGTCGGGCCGTGTGCCTCGGTTGGGACCAACCAAGCATCTCCGATTTCTCCGGTTTTTGGCATGCATCTCATTTACTCCCTTTCAAGGACCTTTGGGGTCTTAGATACCCGCCGTGGCGAATACCACTTTCGATTATGCGGCCCATTTTGGGATCGACTGCGTGTTTTGGTCCCCGAGCATTCGTTTTGCATCGGTTTTTGTTCATTTTTAGCAGGTACCTCTGTTTTATCACCAGGAAGATCACTGAAGGGTAGGAGGCTAGCAATTGTCTCAGCAACCTGTTATGCTCTTCCGGCGCCCCCCGGCGCCCATTTTTCTCACTTCCGGGCTAATGTTGAACACCCTAGGGCCATTTTCTTCAAGCCAAAACCACATATTTGTGTTGTACACACATGGGAGGATCCTAAAAACACATGGCCGGCCAGTAATTTTTATTGACCCTTTTGAACCCCTCTTTAAATTGGCCTATTCTCTCTCTTGTTTTAGAGTTGTCAAATTTGAACCACAGGGTTGTGATCAGGAGACATGGGAGGACACCAATACCTGGTGGCCGGCCATTAATTCAACATGCCCTTTTTGCACCTTGGCCGGCCGGCCATAGGGGGTAGCCGGCCGGCCACCTGCAATAAAGATAGTTGGCCGGCCTTGCTCCTTGGGAGGTGTGTTTTCCAGCTGTATAGCTTTTTCCCCCAAAATATCTGATTTCGGGGGACTTAGAAAGAGAGAGGGAACTTAATCCCAAGCTCTACACTTTTGCCCTTACTGGCTCCTCCTTCCTTGCTTCCACACAAGCTCCAATACTCTCCTAGAAGGCTTAGAAAAACTTGCCTCAAGCATACATACACCTATCCCTCTCTATCTCTCTAAAACTCTCAAGTTTTGGTGCCATTCCTTCATCATCATCAAGCATCACCACCCCCACTTCATTTCCAACAGCAAGGAGGGTTTCTTCAAAGGCTTAGAAGTAACTTTCCTCAAGCCAAGAGGTAGCAAAAGTGTGGTCTTCAAGGGTAAGGGTCCATTCCCCTCTTTTGTAGCATTTTCTTACTTCTTTTCTTAACCCTATTTTCTCACTGTTTGAGGCTCCGACCCTAACTAAAAGGGTCACTCTTTTGAGCTTATCTTCATGTTTGTTCAAGGGCTCAACCCTGTTTGAGCCCTCTAGGTCTACTTGCTTCAATATCGTCTTGTATGCCAATATTTTTTGCATGAAATTTCTAGCCTATGAGTGATCTGTTTTCGAGCATAATGTAAACTTTGAGTGGGCCTATTTTGAGCCCCTCTTCAACATTGAAGAAGGGCTCAAACCTGTTTGGCCTCTCTACCATGTACTTGCTTCATAATCTCTCATATTTACCGTAAATTTGCATGATTTGTTTGACCTACATGTAGTCTGTTTTGGAGCATGTCATGAACTGTGAGTAATCTTATTTTGTGTCCCTTTACAACATTGTAGAAGGGATCAACCTTGTTGGGGGTCTCCATGTTATACTTGTCTTTATATCCCTCTTTGGCCCCCATTCTTGCATGCTTTTTTTAGGCTTATCTAGCTTCTGTTTTCGGCCATCATTAGAACTGGAAAGAGTCATATTTTTATCTTCTTGACATATTTCATTAAGGGTCTTTTCTGGTTTGATGAATGTTTGGGGTACCTCATGTTATAGCCTTATGTACCCTCAATCTTGCATGGCATTTTTAGCATGTTTTCATACTGAGTTGGGGGATGTCATCTCCTTTAAATGTTCATATTTTTAGTCCCTCATCAGTGTTGTAGAAGGGTATTTTTCCATTTGGGCATCGCATGTATCACTTGCTTCAATACCCCTCTTGCGGGGCCATTTTTGCATTCTTGCTTAATCCTATATATGCTTTCTGTTTAGCCCTTTTTGTGACTGAAAAATGTTTTTCTTGGGGCTGCCTTGCTACTGTATTTTCATTCCATGTCCATATTGTGCATGCATTGCATAGCTATAGGCCATTTCGGGTGCTTAATATCGCATTTCGGGACCATTCCGTGCATTCGGTGTCACTTCCCCACCTTTCGGGACTGTTTTGCATCATTTGTGAGTGCTGAAATCTCATTTGCATGTTTGCATATTATTTCCATGCCATTTCATGCCTTTATGTCATTGCCTCGGTTTGCGCGCCCATGTGCACGCATTTCGAGGCACTTCATTTTCATCCGACGGCCTCTTATGTGAGTGTGGCTGAGGCTCACTCATGTTAGTGTAAGTCCATTTTGCATTCTGTATGCCATTTTAGTCTCATCGCATTGCGTATGTCATCGCCTCGGTTTGCGCGCCCGTGTGCACGCATTTCGAGGCACTTCATTTTCATCTATCGGCCTCCCGTGTGAGTGTGGCTGAGGCTCTCTCATGTTGGTGTAAGCCCATATTGCATCGCATATCTCATTTTAGTCCTGTTGCATTCCGTATGCGATTTTCTCGGTTTGCGTGCCCATGGGCACGCAATTCGTGACATCTCATTTTAGTCTCTTTGTATATCATATTTCATGTCATTTCATGTCTTAGGGCCATCGCCTCGGTTTGCGTGCCCGCGTGCACGCATTTTGAGGTACTTCATTTTCATCCATCGGCCTCTTATGTGAGTGTGGCTGAGGTCCACTCGTGTTAGCGTAAGTCCAATTGCATTGCGTATGACATTTTATGCCTTAGAATCATTTCCTCGATTTGCGTGCCCGCGTGCACGCATTTCGAGGCATCTCATTTTCATAACATTGTGCATGCTAGGACTGTATTTTAGCCGCATTCATGCATATCATGCATATTACATCGTGTTCAAGATAGGAGTTAGCCCGGGCACGGGAAACGAGGCACGTTTCATACTCCGAGTGATGGAACGGGTCTCAATTCCCAAGTCACCGACGCTCCGGATTACCCATGATGGAGTTAGGTTTTGTTGTAACATTCATATGCATCCACCCTATATTGAGTTGTGCAAATCGGCTCCTCGGCCATCATGCATCGAGATGCGTGGTTGATGTACGAGGATCGAGCATCACATATATTTGTGAAATACATTGCTAGGCCTCTTTTTTGCACTCTGTGGCAGCAAAATAGAGAATTAGTAACTTTTCAGAGTCTGGCACGCATTTCGAAAAACTTTGCAAACAGAGACTAATCGGGGCATCCCAGTGGATTTCAGCAAAAAGCGACCAGCATACATCATTAAATCGAGAATAAAGTGACCCACAGCTTGCCGCCCGATTTATAGCTTTCTTAGTTTAATTTGTTAATTAATTAGGAATTTGTAT
Organism: Camellia lanceoleosa; assembly: GCA_025200525.1. Classification (NCBI taxonomy): domain Eukaryota; kingdom Viridiplantae; phylum Streptophyta; class Magnoliopsida; order Ericales; family Theaceae; genus Camellia; species Camellia lanceoleosa. The sequence continues at coordinate 34,763,101 of CM045763.1, read as the reverse complement.
ATCATTCGGACTGTATATTTCGGACTGTAATATTCTTTTATTTGGGATTGTATTATTTATTCGGACCCTCTGTGCGAGGGCATAATTGTAATAAGTGTGGGTGAGTGTGATGTATGTCTTCCAACCCCACGTCTTTCTTCCCTTTTATTTACCCACTTATGATGGTTAGATATAGGGCATATTTCAATTAGCATCTGGGTATGACATGTTTGCATCATTCATCTGTTTTGCACGCACCGGGCTCGGCGTATCATACAAACTGCATTTGTATTTCAATTCCAAATTGAATACTTGATAGTTGTAGCATTCCACATGCCATGTTTAGAATAGCCGAGCCTGCTATAGTTGCATTATTGCATGTGTTGCATTAGGCATTCCTGTATATTTAGGATCATGCATGATTTCTAATCAGCTTCTATTTTGGCTTGGAGTACTCGGTGAGTTTTATGCTTTAGCATCCTTGCATGCGTGTGAGTGACTGCCATGAATAGCATGCTTGCCATGAGGCTATGTGCTTATGTGATATTACTGCCTGAATGCCTGTGGGTGGAGGTTGAGTTACTTGAAGTGGGACAATTCATCAAATGTTTGTTTTAAGCCCACTAGATAGTGGCAAAATCATGTTTTCTAAGCCCACCTGAGGGTGGCAAATCCACATCTTAGCCTACCTGCGGGTAGCACCATCAAACCATTTTCAAACAAACAAACATGAAATGTTTTGTTCCAATTCAGGCGACTCAGTCTATACTTGTTTGCTGCGAGCATCACATAGTAACCTAGGCTAATAACCGGAATAAGAACTCACAATGTTTTTCAAAATAAGATATCATGGTTAGTAGAGGCCGGTCTTTGACAAGCGGCGAGAATGCTCACAGTGACCTTCAATCGTACCCAAGTCCCCGAGCCGAGGCAACTTTGGTGATGACGGACACGTGGCCTTTGGCACCGAGTTAGGGTTTCCTAAATTTCCCAAAAATAAAATATTTAGGTGGCGACTTTGTATCTGGCAAAGCAGTCCATGTTTGGCATTTCTTTCAAAAAATCTGTTTTCCAAAACGATTTGCTGGATTTGGACTCTTTGGTTTAAAATTAGGAACTGTGACACAAATCGAGTTCGAGCTGTAGCGAGGTCCCCCGCGGGCTTGTTACAATTTCTGGCGACTCTGCTAGGGAGTTAGAGAACTTGACTCGAACGCATGATATCTGGTTTTGACTACACTTGTGTGTTTCTTTGCATTACATTTGCATTGGTACGCCTAGGACACCGTGTTTGCCATCTGCTATTCTTGAGCGGTTTGCCGGAGGCTTGTCTTGTCAAGGCATGTCCATAAAAGGGTGACTTTCTGAACTCTGCCAGTATGGGAACACAAACCCCGGTTTTACCGGTGCACCCTTTTTGACCATTCGACCTAGTGCATATTCGGATCCATAGTGACCATTCCAAATTAGGACAGGTTGCTTACCTGTTTATAGGTTGTTTGAAACCGCTGCGTGCGTAGTGAAACCCTAGCTCCTGACAAAATAGGATAGGGAAACCCTACCCCAACATAGGGGTGTTTTTGGCTCTCACTTATCTGTTATGTGCTTTAGAGTGCGTCTCTACAGGAATGCATGTATCAGTCTATAAGTTTGGGCATCAGGCCTGCGGGCATCAGGCAAGCCTGCGGGCATCAGTCAGTATCTGTGAATCAGTTGTCTGCGGATATCGGATTCATTTTGAAACGATAATCTGAGAGCAGTGATCGATGATTGAGGCGATGTATTTTGACTTATCAAGCTGCGTGTTGTATGCTTATTGTGTGTTGTGTGTATTTAATTTAAAATTGTTATCTGCCCGTTTATCTGGTTATTTATTTCCTTTTAACTTTATTATCTTTGCTAGGGCGATTTTATACGATTGCTTCAAGCGATGGATACTCCCCAAGCACTTTGAATCTGGTCGCCGACTCAACGATCCGAGGACCTCGTTGACGGACATCCAGTGTTCCACTCCCTACCCCCAGTTGCCAGAAGAAGGCCAAGGAGGTGCAGTGTGTCAGAGCACGGGGTTACCAGGACAAAGGGCTACTTTGACGATGCAACGAGTTGAGATTTACGTATGCGCCATAGAAGTACATTTACGGTCATCGGATGGGCAGAGAATACATCGATGGTAAGCGATGATCGCCCGGATGCAAAAGCATGAAGGCGGATGTAGGAGGATGCTATCCATGGCGGAATTTTCTAAACAACAAGCGCGATCATGGCCCGATGGCGTGATTAGGCTAGCAATGAGAATCGATGTCGCTTCACATCGAGGTTCCTCCTCCACGGCTGACTCCACTACGGCGAGGCACCTCTTTGGTCGAAAATACCTTGCCAAACCCTCGAGAATACCTGCCAAACCCTCGAATACCTCCCAACACCGAACACTATGTCCAAGAGGATACCAACCTTCCAAGTGGCTCGCCCGCCTCTGCCACTATCCAAGAATCTTACACCCAACCACCGGACTCTCCATTCGAGTTCGAGGTAGATCATCTGACTCTAAATTTGAGTAAGTTGGAGAAGCTTTTCAAGAAATCGGAGGGGGTGAAGGCCCTCCCAGACATCAAAGATGGGTACACTGACGTGGCAGTAACATTGCCAGACAGATTTAAGATGCCAAAGATCGACCGTTTTGATGGGTCCGGAGATCCCATGGTCCATCTTGACTATTTTGAACATCTTGAGGCCAATGGGCTTAACTTGACCACAAAAGCTTTCCTTGTTTGGCGAACTTTGTCGAGATTATTGGCGGCCATTTGGTATGCAAAGTTAGAAGATGATGTGAAGAGAAATTGGGATGAGATGGTGAAGCCGTTACTGCCGCACAAGTATAATACCAGGATCGAGATTACAACCGTGATCTCGAAGCAGCGAACAGAACCCAAAAGTCTTTCTCGATTTTGTAACTAGATGGAGGCAAAGGCGTCGATGATGACCTTGAGGCCTCGGACAAAGACCAAATCCGGATGATTGTGCTCAATCTCCAACCAAAACTCATCGCGAAGATGATTGTACTCCCCTTTCCAACTTTCTCAGATTTACACGAGATGGGGGTACAGATCGAGGATGCAATGAAGCAAGGTTTGATCGATCAGGATCGGGAGCAACTCCGAAGGACATTCAACCGCAATAACAACGCAGGCCCAAGTGGCGCTGTAAACACAAGGACTTCTGAGGTCGGTATGGTCACCACCACTCCCCCTTCCCAACCAAGGCCCGCAGCGGCCACACCCTTTTCCAGTACCTCCGGGAGCAGTAACCAAACCTCGAGATTTCATCCCAGAGGCCAAAGAACCTTCACTCCACTATACATGCCTTTGTCCAAGGCTTTGAGTGTGTCGGAAGAAGCATCTGACACCTTTAGAGCCGAGGCCACTGCCAAATCCACTCCCTCCCTCTCATGACCCAGCAAAGTACTGTGCGTACCACTAACAGCACGGTCATGACACCGACCATTGCTATAGATTGCGTCATGAGATCCAAGATCTTATCGACAAGCAGGTGATCGCACCTCCCGAAAAACCCAACGTCACAACAAATCCTCTCCCACCACACAACCAAGCCCCTCCTCCCAAAAGAGTCAACCTCATCCAAACTGGGGTCGTGTCCTACGATCTTAGTATCTATATTACTCCCTCTCACCTACCCAAACCGGAGGTGATCCTTCCTGATTGCACCGACTTGTGCATGTTAGACACCTTCACAACCCAATCTAAGCCAGTGGTGGTGACCATAGAAGATGGAGCAGGCGGGTTTTAGAGGAAGCGAAATTGTTGAGTGCAGGATGGAGCGACTGAATTATCTTTGGAGGAGCCTATGATCCAAGCAAGTACATCTTATCAGTGGGCCAGTCTAAGCTGAGTGTGGGGCTGCCAGAAAAAGCTGAGTTGTGCATGATTCGGGGGGACGGACTTGAATAAGGCGGATGATCGACGATGGAAGGGACTTCGCCAACTTCTAGTTCTTCAACGACCAAGAATCAGGAGATCCTGCAATCAAGTGGTTCGACTATGAGGAGTCGGCAGAAGTTGTCGGGTGGTTAGTTGATGGACCAGCGTTGTGGAATTTCGAATTAGAAAGCGGCAGCGGCAAAATATCAATGATGGTCGGAAGGGCGAGTCAGAATCCACCGCCCGAGCGGCGTTAAATTTTACTCGAGATCAGATTGTAAATGTAAGGAATATTGAACAACCTACTGTCTTGTATGATTGGAACAACAAGGTTTAGCGATTCGAGAGAATCGAAGGCTAAGGCCCATGTGAAGTCGAAAGTCTTTGTGTGCATAAAGCGAAAAATCTTTGCGGGCATAAAAAATGAAAGCTCCAACAAACGATCATCTTGGGGCAGAGATGTGCCGTATTAATTTGGCCGGAATAATGTGGTGGGAAGACGATGACTTATGTCTTGCCCACACAGATGAAGACTGGGGAGGTAACCAACCAGATGATACCTGGTATATTGATGAGATCGCTCATATGACCAGAAGTGGGCGGTATTTCAAGCCCCAACACTTGGACCAACCTGAGGCATCTGGAAAAGACAAAGAAACTGAGAAGCAGAGACAGAAACAGATTGAAGAAGAAGCTGTGCTCAAGCAATTGAAGAAGATAAGAGTAGACATCTCCATCTGGGGACTGCTTATGGCATCAAGGGTGCACAGACAGGCCATCCTATCTGCCATGGACAAGGCCAAACTTTCAATAGACACTACACCAGAGCAGCTGGTTGGGTTGGTTTTTCTGGGAGGAGGTTCCCCGGCATTAACCTTTTCAGACAAGGAGTTACCGCCTGAGGGCACAAACCATAACAAACCTCTCTACGTCTCCGTGGAGTGTAGAGGTAAATGGATACCGGTGGTACTTGTTGATAAAGGGTCCGCCATCAATGTGCCTTGATCGAACGACATATGCAGTTAGGTTAAAGCTTCGCGGACTTCACCACCAACCTTCGGTGATCAAAGCTTATGATAATACGAGTAGGGAAGTGATGGAGATTGTCAAGATTCAAACCAAGGTTGGTCCAGGACAACACGACATCGAATTTCATGTCTTGGACGTTTCCGCAACCTTCAACTTACTCTTGGGGCGGCCGTGGCTGCACCAAGTAAAGGCAGTCTCTTCCACTCTACATCAGATGGTGAAATACCCCTATGGAAAGGGAGTAGCCACTGTATTCGGGAACTCATCAATCCATCCGCCTCCGGAAGTATCTACGCCGGTCTTAGAAATCGAGCATGGCACAGAAGATGTATTATTATCAGGATTCACTTTGGCTGAGGCCCGGGTAGTACAGAATATTATGGCTGTGAATGAAGGTGTGTACGTTAGTGCTCAATCCGTCTACCTCATGAACAAGCTACAACATATCCCCGGGATAGGATTAGGAAGGAGCGGCAGGAAAGGAGTCGCAGCATTGGCCGAAGTGTCACACAATCCGCATACCTTTGGACTGGGTTATCTGCCCACCAAAGAAGACTGGGTGAGGAAAGGAAAGGAAATGGCCGGTAGAGCCAGAGCGAAGCAGGCTGGGAAGCCTTTTGATCTAATACACAGGCCCATTCAGGGTACCCTGAACGGACGCTTCGTCCGGGAGGGGGAGGATTTTCCATTTTGCGGCTTCCCAGAGCCGTGGATAAACGCGGAGAAAAAGCGCGTCCCAGGCTTCGAGATCTTCTTTGACTTGCAACTATCTGGGGATGACGTTGCCACAGAGCAGACAGACCCAACAACTGAGGTTGAGCAGAACAAAGCAGGGGATCCTGAGGGCACAGAATTTGAAATGGGGGTAGCACTGGCATGTCTCCTCGCTGATCCTCCGATCGACCAAGAGTGCTTGGGGGATAACTTCGTGGTTTCCCTGATTGGGGATGAAACGGCTGCGAGCCAACCAGCAGTTATCTTGGATGCATCAATCGCACCCTCTCTCATTTGGCAGTACGAGGAGGGATTTTTGTCCAGCAAGGTCGTGGTAGTGAGCGAATCGATTCCACCGAGTCTGTGAGTCGAATCGAGTTCAGCTCGACTGAGTCTGAGTCTGGTACTCCTGGAGATGTTAACCCAGATGCCACAGTCCTGTCTAGGTCGTCTTTTTCCTTTTCTTTTGAGTCTGTTGTAACAGAAGAATTGGACGATTTGGATGTACTTAATGAGAATGAGGTGAATGTGGTTTCCAAGTATTTCTCTGTGCCCTTGATTTATTGTATTAATTCAGACTTTCAAAACTTTGATGAAAACGACAAGGACGAAGTTCCTCCGGTTTTACAACGTTTAATTGAGCAAGAGCAAGAGAGATTTGTTAAGCCATTAATGGATGAAATCACTACCGTGAACATTGGTACTGAGGAGGACCCGCGGTGGTCGGATCGGGTCCACGTTGTCTTGAGGAACCGGCGTTTAGTCGCTTTATTAAAAGATTTCAAAGATGTTTTAGCGTGGTCCCTACGAAGACATGCACGGAATCGATCTGAGGCTATCTGACATCGGATCCCCTTGACCGAGGCCCGACATCAGCGAAACTTCGAAGGATCCGCCGGATTGGGCTCTTAAGATTAAGGAAGAGGTCACCAAGCAAATCGACGCAGGCTTCTCTTTAGTATCGAATATCGACTTGGTTGGCCAACATTGTTCGGTGCCAAGAAAGATGGTAGGATCCGGTGTGTGTAGACTTGAGGATTTGAACAAAGCTAGTCCAAAGGACAACTTTCCCTACCGCACATCGATGAGTTGGTGGATTTCCGGCCAGGCATGCATTGCTCTCATTCATGGATGGCTTCTCGGGATACAACGGATAGTGATGGCACCGAAGATAGGGAAAAGCGCATTCACCACCCCATGGGGACATCGCTACCGGGTAATGCCGTTTGGGTTGAAGAATCTGGAGCTACTTATCAACGGGCATAACCACAATACTACATGATATGATCCACAAAGAGGTTGAGGTGTATGTGGGCGACATGATTGTCAAGTCCAAGGAAAGAGGGCCACTACACCGCCTTGCACAAGTTTTTCAAAGGATCGGGGAATTCGGTTCTTGGCTAAACCCTCGAAATGTACATTTGGTGTTCTGTGGAAAAATGCTAGGGTTTCTGATTACACAAAGAGGCATCGAGGTCGATCCTTCCAAAATCAAGGCCATCTTAGAAATGCCACCACCAGGGACTGAAAAGGAGGTGCGAGGCTTTCTGGGTAAAGTGCAATTCATAAGACGGTTTATCTCAAAATTAACCTTGACTTGTGAACCACTTTTTGGTCTCCTGAAAAAAGGAAAGAAGTTCCAATGGGACGGCCGATGTCAAGCTGCGTTTGAACAGATTAAAGAATATCTACAGAACCCGCCCGTGTTGTCTCCGCCAGAACCAGGGAAACCGTTGATTTTGTATTTGTCAGTAACTGAAACTACAATGGGCTGCATGCTTGCACAAGAATCAGAAGACAAGGTGGAGAGAGCCATCTACTATCTCAGCAAGAAGATGCTGGAGTATGAGTCCCGATATACACCGCTGGAAAAGGCTTGCTTAGCTCTGGTATGGGCTACCAGGAAGCTGCGGCACTACCTGTTAGCTCACTCTGTAATGCTGGTTTCACGACTTGATCCCATCAAATATCTCTTCGAGAAACCAGCACTTACGGGTAGGCTAGCTCGTTGGTTGCTGTTGCTCTCCGAATTTGATCTTACGTACGTAACACGCAAGTCAGTGAAAGGAAGAAGCGATGGCGAGTTCCCTTGCCGACCACCGGTTGAGGATGAAGCAGTTGAGTATTTGTTCCCGGATGAATCAATTCTGCATATCGACGATGAAACTTCGACGATGTACTTTGACGGAGCGTCAAATCAACACGGGTATGGGATAGGAGTGTTGTTGATAGCACCCGACAATTCCCGTATCCCTCTCGCCTTCAAACTCCGATTCAAAGTCTCGAACAATGAAGAAGAATATGAGGCGTGCATCGCTGGTCTAGAAGCAGCCCTGGAACTAGGGGCAAGACGGTTGGACGTCATTGGGGACTCGAACCTTGTTATGTCTCAAGCTAAAGGAGACTGGAAAGTAAAAGAGAAAAAGATGATGATGTATCACCAAACCTTGGATTTGCTGATTCCTCGGTTTGAGAAGCTAAGTTTTACTCATCTGCTAAGAGAGAACAACAAGTTCGCAGATTCTTTAGCAACTCTATCATCTATGATAGACATCCCGTGTGGAGTCCGAATGCATCGGTCATCATTGACGAAATTTACATGCCTAAGAGTCGATTGCAGCCATAGATGAAGTTCAGGATGAACACCCCTGGTATTACGACATCTGGAATTTCTTGGAGAAAGAAGCATACTCGCCAGGGGTAAATGCCAAAGACAAAAGGGCAATCAGAAGAATGGCAGTTCAGTTCATTATCTGCGGAGGTAAACTGTATAAACGAGGTCATCTGGGAATGCATAAACTGTGCGTTGATGTCGAAGAGTCAAAGCGTCTGATGGAGGCCATCCACGGGGGTGAATGTAGTGCACACATGAATGGGGTAATGTTGGCACGGAAGATCCTTAGACAAGGTTATTACTGGTCCACCATGGAGGAGGATTGTATTAGTTTTGTCCGGCGATGTCACAAATGTCAGATTCACGCCAATCGTATGAACATCTCGCCATCAAAATTGTACAACATGACTTCGCCATGGCCATTTTCAGTCTGGGGAATTGATGTAATCGGGCTTGATGCCAAAGGGTCGAATGGGCATGAGTTCATCTTGGTAGCGATAGATTACTTCACAAAGTGGGTTGAGGCCCAATCTTATGCGGTGTTGAAGGCTTCGTGATGTAGCAAAATTCATCCAAACAACATTATCTGTCGCTCTGGGGTCCCAAATGAAATCGTTTGAATAATGGTTCCCACTTCAAAAAGGAGGTGATCGATTTGTTGGAGAAATACAATATGGCTTTTCATAAGTCGTCACCTACCGACCAAACCAATGGAGCAGTTGAGGCCGCCAACAAGAATATCAAGCGCATACTACAAAAGATGGTGGAAACCTCACTGGGGCGGATAAGTTGCCATTTGCTCGTGGACTCTGAGGACTTCAATTAGAACTTCTACTGGGGCGACTCCGTATTCATTGGTTTATGGGATGGAGGCCGTTCTACTTATTGAGATTGAGGTCCCGTCATTAAGAGTATTGGTCGAGTGTCGAGATAGCAAAGCGGATTAGCGAGAGCATATTTGAGGAACTCATGCTCTTCGATGAAAGAAGGTTGAAAAGCAACATACCACATCCAAGGTTATCAACGTAGAATCGCCCGGGCTTTTAACAAGAAGGTTAAGTCCAGGAATTTGAAAGAAGGAGATTTGGTACTCAAAGACAACCGAGCTCCCATCCACGACCCAAGGGGCAAGTTCAGACCTAATTGATGGTCCTACATCATCAAGTCAATCTGGTCGTGGAGTTGTGGTTACGATGGATCTAGATGGCTTAGAGTTTTCAACCGATCAACATGGACAAGTTGAAGAAATACTACCCTTGAGAGGCTCGCTGGGCGAAAACCCGAAAGGGCGACCTAGGCAAAATTCGAGCATAGAAAATTTGAAATTATAAAAGCGAGCTCATAAGGTTGAAAACCCGCAAAGGGCGGCCTTGGCAAAAGTTAGAGCGCAAAAGGAGAGTAAAAATACCCGAGCGAACCCAAGCCTGAACTACGTAAGGCTTGATTTCCATCTATGGGATACGTAGGCAGCTTCATCCTGAAGTTCAGCCCCAATCTTTTCCCCGATCAACTTTGTCCATTTGATCATCTCAGTCATCTCTATTCATCAGCATTTATCGTGATCTCCGGTACAGTGTTATTCAGACTAGGGGCAACTTTCCGTTGCCATGAAGTGCTGCGGTACCATTCAAACTAAGGGGGCAACTTTCCAGTTGCTAGGATCTGGGGTTGTGCATCTCAGTGACAAATCTCAGGCGTGTCCAGTTCTCATCCATATCGAAAATAGTTTTGAAAGGTTTTAATAAAAGTTGACTTTGTTCAAATTAATCTTTTCACAACTAAGACCATTTTTGGACCAAAGCGGAGAATTTTTAGTACCACAACCTTCAATTTCATTGATTTCAAAACAGAGTTCTCTTGCTCTTGCATACAATTGAAGTTGCTTTTTATTACACTCATAATGAAAACTTGAAAGTACTAATAAAGCAATAAATCCAGGGCATAGTCAAGTCAAGTGTCCCTGCGCCCCCTGCCAGAGCTAGTTGAAGTCTCTGATGCCAACCTAGGCCCAACCTGTGCCTCCTCATTGAGCCAATCCCAGCACTCGTCAGATAAAGTGCAACTAAAAGTGGGAGGCGGGGAGCTCTCTAGTCCTCCCCATCTTTGCGGCTTCGGGCAAGGTGTGCACCTCGGACCCGGAAAGTGACCGGGTACTTAATCCCCTCCGGAGGGCAAGTCTGATCATGACCAAATTGGCGCAGAATGCGGAATGGAAAATAGAATACACAATGGGTTAGGCCAATCAACCGGATCCCAGTATCCTGGAACATGCTATAGCTCATCGCCGAAAGGTTAAGCCAAGGACAGCGCCAAGGAATGTGTTCAGCTGACAAGTTGCACATCCATTCAAACCATCATCCCTCATCAAGGGCGTCAACCAGGCGTTGTCGAAAGAAGTAGCCGCGGGCCGAGTAAGCAGGGCAAGAATCCGCAACTCGCAATTTATCCATCAACCATATCTGGGGAGGGATGAAAAATGAGAGAATAAAGAATAGAGAGATATGCGATGAGAGAAAAGTAAGATAAGGGTTTTGTGAGAAAAACCGAACCAGAGGGCCGAATAATGTGAGCAAATACATATGTGAACTTGGGTGGGAAACATTACCTGCAGCAGTAGTGGACTCCCCGCAAACTTGGTTGTCTCTTGGCGGTAGAAGGCATCCAAACCTAGCAGTGTCTCGGCCAATGTCATGGCGGTACAACTCTTTCCTCCCCTCAAGTCTTGAGCGACTTCAATCAAACGGATGCTAGCTCCTCCGGAGCCCGAGACAAATAGAAAATGAGATAGCATGCACAAGCAGAGGGCATGTTGTCGGAAACCTTGCCAATGATGGTTGCTGCGGTCACCGGCATCAGAGAATCGGTAAATCAGGCTCGGGATAACCAACATGCCATTACCAATCAGAGATCGAGCATCATGCGCGTTGAGACCGCACATCCGCCCTAAAGCTTGGGTATGGCCAAAACGAGACTGAGGCAAGATCTCTTCTGAGCGTTCAGACTCCATCAAAGCTTGAAAATCTTCAAAAGTAGGACATACCTCTTGCCCTCCGGTTGAAGACATCGTCAGGGTTCCAAAATCTTCACGGCGTGGAGGAAAGGAAAAGGCAATGGAGTCCTACCAGCGTAAATAGTGCATTCAAGCCGAAACCCTGGAAGTTCAACTTTTCCGAGCCATCTAAAGAAGAGATCCAAGATGTGAGATTTTCTGCGAGAAATGCCTCCATTTTTGTGCAAAACAGTGATGAAATGAAAGAGTTCCAAAGTTGGAGCTTTATAGGGGAAGGAGAACACTATTTGGGGACACGTGTCACAATTCTAGGAGGTGTAGGAGAGGTGGCCGGCCGGCCACCTATTCTAGCAGGCCGGCCACCCTTGATTCAAAAACTTGGCTACCGCCACCCTCCAATCCCAAAGCAAATGTGGCCCACCATGCTCGTTGGTCTGTTTGCCCCGGAAGGAAGTTTGAGGCACTTTCACGCATCGGGAACGTCGAAGGCCTCCATTTCTCTCAGCTTCGGATACGTTCCATCATCCAGATCGTCCGAAGTACGCTTTGTTGTATTTTTGCTTATCGAGTTGTTGCTTTGTTTATTGAGTTGTAAGTTTTGTCGAGCTGTCGCATTTTTTTGTCTTTTGAGTTGTTACTCTTTGGTTACGCAATTTTGTTAAGTCTTGTTTATCGAGTCATTTACATTGTTGTATTTTGCTTATCGAGTTGTAAACTTGCTAAGATTCTGTTATTTCTTAGTGAGTCGAGTTGTTTGATTTGTTGCGTCGGTTCATTACCTGACCCAGTAAATACACAAGGCACATTCCCATTTAATTCCTTTTTGTGCAAAATGATGCGTTGCGATGCTAAAAATTTCGAATACAAACATCTTTTCAAAGGTTGTTTCATTCCATCATGTTTTACAACAAAATAAAGGTACAAGTTTTACAGGAAATAAAACTGCGTAACAATGTGCAAAATGCTACAAACTACTAGCAAAAAGTAAAATAAAGCAAGAAATAGCATCAATATCCTCGGGAACGAGAATGAGGAGGCCCTCTCATCCTCTTCTGCGGGACAACCTCTGTACCATCATCACCATCCGGGTCAGAACCATCATCCTCCGGATCCCCCTCAGCCTCGTCTCCACTCCCGGAACCAAGACCGGAGCCTCCTTCCCCAGCAGATGTCTCTGACTCACGGTCTGCTCCCTCCTCCTCATCCTCATCCTCACCAGGCTCCTCCTCAATAATAGGTGCCCTGCGTCTGCGAGACGACCCTGCTCCTCGAGCTCCTCGAAAAGGCCTAGATGGCCCAGCTCCCTGAGAAGGCCTGGATGGCCCAGCTCCTCGAAAAGGCCCAGATGGCCCAAGACTAATGTGTCCTCGACTCTCTGAGAAGGCCGGTGGCTGGCACATGGCAGATATATATCGAGGCATCTGAAAGTGAAGAGTTCAGATACATCAGTTCAAATATGAAAAGCAAATGCAAGTATAATACGCGAGTGGGGTGTGTGTCAGATGTGCTCTACACAGCCTATCAATACAGCAGAATGTTCAAAACCAGTATGTCATCAGAAATATGCTAAATACAGGAAAGATGAACAGTACCTGCACGCCCATAATGGCCAGCTGTGCCTCCCTCCGTAGGATCATGCCCTCGAATGTGGCCAGCATCCCAAGTATCTCATCCGTGTACTCAACTGGAGGCTGCAAATACAAATGCAAAACTATCAGTAAAGGAATGAACATCCAAATATCTAACTGATAAATCAAAGCTGTAAAACATACCGGGGGTGAATCAGGATCCCTGACATATCTGTGGTCAGGAAGAGGAGGCTCTAGCGAGACCTGGTAAGGAGTCCCGAACCGCCAACTCGTCAACTCGGTCGGCATGTCTGGCCACCCAAGATGATGAAGAGACGGAGGGATCGGAGGAATCGAACTACCTCTACCCCTAGATGCACCGGCCCTACTAGAGGAGAGGATATCCATAGCAGACGCACTTCAAGATGTTACATCAAGAGGCCTCGGTGGAAAGCACGCACTCCGTCAAGGGGCATCGATATATCTGACGATAGGTGGCGTAGTCCCTCCATGAGATGTAACAAAGCATCGGTGCCGCATATCATTAATGACCTCTGGGAAGATAGTCTATCGGTGATCCGCATAGTGGTGGAGGTACAGCGAGGAGGTCTTGAGAATCGTGCCCCACACCGACATGTAAGCGTTCCCCTAGGAACCATGCCCTACCAACTGGTCCTTCGAGTAGGAACCTATACTGGGAATTGCCCGATCCTCCGGGATACTGATGTCGGAGACCATCACCTAAGACCGCCCAAGGCGACCAAGTAATCTGCGGATAGCCAGTGCATAAATCAATTAGAAATCAGGAATATACAAGGCAGATCACAGATGAAAATAAAAGGAACTGAGAGTTCTGAAATACCTCTGTCGTCCGCACAGTATCAAAATACTGTCGCAGGTAGAAGAGAGTCTCTCGAGGTCTCGGTCGGTGCTCACCCTCGAACACCAATGAAAACAGAGTCATAAGGAGTCCTGGCACCTCCATCTCCGGGGCTAATGTGGGAAAATAAACGTACACCCATAGCTGAGAAAAGCAGTGTGGAATGTGAATACAAAGTGCTAAAGGCAAAATACAGAGTGCAAAGTGCGCCGTGTGTGCAATGAACAAGTAATGAGGAGCAGAAACGTAAATCAAGAGGACAGAACGTACCTCCCAGGCTCTCCAATAGCCGCCGAGTAAGTCTCCCCGCCCGCGAGAGGCTACACTCATGTAACAATAGAGGGTAGCCAGGCCAGCGCCACCCCAGTCATACCGACTGACCTGTGATAGGTCCACTAGGGCACTCAAAAGATGCAACCCGACAGTGTTCCCCCTATCAGCAAATAGAGTGGTGCCAAAGAGGAACATAAGGAAACCTCGGGTGTACTGCTCAATCTCCTCAAGAGACTCAGGCTCCATCTCCGGCCTCCAAAAATGGGAAGAGAACTAGGTGTACCGAACTCTCCCGGAAGCTCTGTCTACAGGTGGGCGAGCCCCCAATAGATGTACCCAAGCAGCCTCCCACTCCCCCATATCCTCGTCATAAGGTATGGGCCAACCGCCTATATCTAGGCCGGTGAGTACGGCAAAGTCTAGCGGAGTCATGGTCATATCCCCGGTGGCAGAAAAATGGAAAGAATTGGTGGTGTCCCACCATCTCTCCACCAAAGCAGCTAACAATGTCCTACTGGCAGGACAGTGTGATAACCCCGTACAGAATGCTCCGAACCCTGCTGAGTCAACCAAATCCCGGACAGCCTCTGGAAGCTCAGCGTACCACTCTCTCGTAGCAGTGGAGCCCTATCCTCGCACGGTGCGAGAGCCAACCTGCATTCAGAATGAATACATGTGTTCAGTACACAATAAAATGCAAGCCGTATGCAAATGAAATAGCTGTGTGCAAATGAAATGAAATAGCTGTGTGCAAATGAAATGAAGTAGCTGTATGTAAATGAAACGAAGTAGTGGGCTGCGTGTTCACTTCAAATCAGGGTCAAGCGTGTTCAAATGAATCATGTTTTAATCAGCGTGTTCAAACCTTAATCAATTGTGGCGTGTTCACTTCAAATCAATGCGTGTTCAAGAAATCTATGTTTTGGGCTGTGTGTTCAATCCTTAATCGATGGGTCGCGTGTTCACTTCAAATTCTACAGGTGCGGTTCGATGAATTTGTGTTTTGGGTCGTGTTCAATCCTTAATCAATGGCTGCGGTTCACTTCAAATCTGCGTGTTCGTGATGTGTTTTTGGGTCGTGTTCAATCCTTAATCAAGCTGCTGCGTGTTCACTTCAAATTCTAGGTCATGGTTCAAGTGAATCTGTGTTTTGAATGTGTTCAATCCTTAATCGGGTCGCGTGTTCACTTCAAATCTAGGATGCGTGTTCAAGAACTGTTTTGGGTGCGTGTTCAAATCTTAATCAATGGGTCATGTGTTCACTTTAACTGGGCCGTGTTCTTCAAATCGGTGTTTTTGGGTCGCGTGTTCAAATCATTAATCGATGGGGTCGTGTTCACCATCAACTTGAACGGTGTGTTCATGAATCGTGTTTAGGGTGTGTTCAAATCTCAATCAAGGGTGTCGGTGTTCACCATCAACTTGAACCGTGCTGTGTGTTCGTAAAATCGAGTTTAGGGTCATGTTCTACTCTCAATCGATTAATGGGTCAGTGTGTTCACTATCAACTTGAACTGTGTTCGTAAAAATCATAGTTTAGGTCTGTGTGTTCTACTCCCAATCGAGGGTCAGGTGTTCACCATCCATTTGGACCGTATGCTTAGAAAATCGGAGTTTGGGACTGTGTTCTACTCTTAATCGCAGGTGTGTGCTCACCTTCAAATTCGGGCTGTGTGTTCGACAAATCAGTGTTTGAGCCGTATGTTCAATTCTTAACTAACGTGTACCGTGCGTTCATAATCAATCAGTCAATGAGCCGCGTGTTCAACAATTCAAGTGTTTAAGTCACATGTTCAGAATACAAACAAAGTACTATGTCATAAGCTAAAACTGTGTGTTTAAGCATGGCAAAGCTATAAAATGCACGAAAAATGCAAAAAAAAAAGTAAAATACCTCTCGGGCATCGTGAGAGAGGTGTTGCTCTGGCTCTCGCAGAAGTAAATCCCCGGGTACCCGGTCATTGAACCCAGTGAAACGACGAAACGGCATGAAGCATATGTACGGCGTGATCTCCCGGAATAAAAAGGCGGACTCTCAAGGCGTGTCATGATATCAAAATCATCCCCGGCACCTGGAGGACCTCCACTATGAGGGTGATCACCCGCCATTTCAAGAAATCTGCAAAAGGAGCAAAAATGAGCCAAAATTGGAAAAAGTCAACAAAAGTCAACTCCTGGGAAATGGAAAAGTCAACAAAAGTCAACTCCCGAGAAAATCTTCCAAATATTGAGACAAACTTACCTCAAGTGGTGAAAATGAGAAAAGAAGCCCCGAAATCAAAATTTAATCGGTTCAAAGTGCTTAAAACTGAAAGATTTCGCGAAAACAACTTGCGTGGAAGGCCGAAAAGCGCGTATAAAGTGCAGATCTGAAGGAAAAAATGGTTTAGGCAGCAAGGGAAGGAGTTTTTGCAGCTGTGGGAGTGATTTCGGAATGAATGGATGAGGATATATATAGAAAATGAGGCAAAGGACAAAATTACCCCTGATTTTGTGCAGGTGGCCGGCCGGCCACCTTTTCTGGCTGGCCGGCCATTTGCTTTTTAGTTCCTGGCCGGTGACCTCCCCTAGGGCAACCACCTGGCCGGTGGTGTTCCCCACTTGCCCACCTAGCTCCCTGCAAATTTTGAGGAAGATCAGAGTTCCCGGGACCTGAAAAAGTTCAAGAAAAGTGCACTTTCTGGCGCGAAATTGCTCCGCCGAAACTTCAGCTGCAATTTCTGATAAATGTCTCATCATTACTCATCAAAATCAAGATGTATCCTTTTTGAACATGTTGTAACCTCTCCGGGAGGTGAATCAGAGGCCGCGATCAAGTTGCCTTCACCGAAATGCGCGTTTCCCAGCTCGTTGTTTCGCAACAAACGGGCGCCCTGATTTATGCTCGTTTTGCATTGTTTTGCATATAACTTGCATTCTCATGAACATTTTGCATTGTCATGCATGATTTCTTGTTGTACCATACCTCTGAGCTTGAGCGTGCGTTGTCACGCGTGTTCCTTTCTCGCATTGCGATGCATTCACTCGCCGACACTGCGTGTGTCAAACTTTCGGAACCACAGGAATCACATTGAATATATGTTGTTAGCATATTGTTCTTGTTGAATTTCTCTCTTTTGCAGGCACGATATTGTATGTACGGTTCATTTGAGGTCAAAGCGACTGCATTTAATCAGCGCAGGTATCGTATCTTCTCCGTGTGAGACGCGACGAGAATTGAATGATTCTCCGCATTCCTAACTGCATGAAATGTAGTTGTTGCTTTGCATTCTTGCTTAAAACTGTTGCATCTATTTGCGAATACTTGCCTCATTACAGCTTGCTGCATTTGCATGATCATTTGGCTCTATGCATGTCGCTTTGCATTTTGCCCCCCTGCCTGCGGGCACGCCTGCGGGCACATATCTCTGTTCATCTTGTATGATTGTCTAAGTCTTCGGCCTTGTCAAAAATGGGTCGTCTCTAGGCTTTGACATTCACTCCCGTCACTTCTTGACTTCCGAGTTCGGTCAAACAGGGGCAACTGTAGACACCCCATTTTTGACCGACCTTAAGACTCAGATGTCACCGATTGAGTGCTCAGTGATGTTGCATTTTGTGCTCGTTCAGAAGTCTCAGAGTCGCGCCGCGGCGCCTGCCTCGACTTCCGAACTTCTTCAGGCCTTGCCTCGGTTATAACCGGACTCGGTTTTCTGCTTTTCTTCCCGAGGGAGGGAGAGGTCCCAGAGCATCTCTCGGGTCGTGGGCTACATTTCGTGGGTCAGAGGCCATTTTGCCCATTTTCGAGCACGGTTTTGCCGTCGAGCTGCCATGTGCCTCGGGACCACCCAACCATCTCCGATTCCTCCGGTTTTTGGCATGCATCTCATTTACTCCCTTTCGAGGGACATTGGGGTCTTAGATACACACTTCATGGCCAAACACCACTTTCGGTGCTTAACGGCCGGTTTTCGGGACCCCGAATCATGGTTTTGGCCCCCGAGCATTCGCTTTGCATCGGTTTTGTTCATTTTTGGAAGGTACCTCTGTTTTATCACCAGAAGATCACTAGAGGGTGGAGGCCAACAATTGTCTCAAGAACTGCTTATGCTCCTCCTGCCAACGCCTGCTTTTTCACTTCCGGGGTAATGTTGAACACCCTAGGGCCATTTTCTTCGAGCCAAAACCACATATTTGTATTGTACACACATGAGAGGACCCTAAAAAATAGAGGCCGGCCAGTAATTCAACTTTTCATTTTTGAACCCCTCCTAAAAGTTGCCTATTCTCTCTCCTGTTTTAGAGTTGCCAATTTTGAACCACATGGTTGTGAAGAGGAGACCTGGGAGGACACCAATATGTGAAGCTCGGCCATTTACTCGATTGGACCATTTGCCCCTTGGCCGTCGGCCATAGGGTAGGCCGGCCGCCACCGCAGAAAAGTGCGGTGCCGGCCATGCTCCTTGAGAGGTGTGCATGGCAGCTGTATAGCTTTATCTCCCAAAATATCTGATTTCGGGGGATATTTTGTAAGCAAGGGAACTTAATCCCTTAAGGCCTACACTCTTTCACACTTTTTGGACACCATCCTTGCATGCATACATCTCTCTCTCTCTCTCTCCCTCAAGAGTTAGAACACTTGCCTCAAGCTTACAAACACATATCTATATCCATCTCTTTGATTCTTCTCA
The DNA here is from genome assembly GCA_025200525.1 of Camellia lanceoleosa. Classification (NCBI taxonomy): domain Eukaryota; kingdom Viridiplantae; phylum Streptophyta; class Magnoliopsida; order Ericales; family Theaceae; genus Camellia; species Camellia lanceoleosa. The sequence continues at coordinate 34,744,426 of CM045763.1, read as the reverse complement.
AGTTTGGTGCCATTTCTTCATCATCATCAAGCACCACCACCACCACTCCATTTCCAGCAGCAAGGAGAGGTTCTCAGAGGCTTAGAAGCAACATTCCTCAAGCCAAGAGGTAGAAAATAAAAGGTCTACAAGGGTAAGTCTCCATCTCCTTCTTTTGTAGCATTTTCTTGCTTCTTTTCTTAAGCATATTTTCTCACTGTTTTAGGCTCCGACCCTAAGTGAAAGGGTCACTCTTTTGAGCTTATCTTCATGTTTGTTTAAGGGCTCAACCCTGTTTGAGCCCTCCATTTGGCACTTTCATCAATATCATCTTATATGTCATTTTTTTGCATGAAATTTCTATCCTATGAGTGATCTGTTTTAGAGCATAATGTAAATTGTAAGTGGGCCTATTTTGAGCCCCTCTTCAACATTGAATAAGGGCTCAATCCTGTTTGGGTCCTCTATCTTGCACTTACTTCATAATCTCTCCTATTTACCGTAAATTTGCATGATTTGTTTGGCCTATATGTAAATTGTTTTGGAGCATGTCATGAACTGTGAGTAAGATTATTTTGTGTCCCTCTACAACATTGTAGAAGGGATCAACCTTGTTAGGGGTCTCCATGTTACACTTGTCATTATACCCCTCTTTGACCCCCATTTTTGCATGCTTTTTTAAGCTTTTCTAGCTTCTGTTTTTGGCCATCATCAGAGTTGTAAAGAGTCATATTTTGATCTTCTTGACATATTTCATTAAGGGTCTTCACTGGTTTGATGAATGTTTGGGGTACCTCATGTTATAGCCTTATGTATCCTAGTTCTTGCATCACATTTTTATCATGTCTTCATACTGATTTGGGGGATTTCATCTACTGTAAATGTGTATATTTTTAGTCCCTCTTCAGTTTTGTAGAAGGATATTTTTCCATTTGGGCATTGCATACATCACTTACTTCAATACCCCTCTTGGGGAGCCATTTTTGCATTCTTGCTTAATCCTATGTGTGCTTGCTGTTTAGCCCTTTTCATGACTGAAAAATGCTTGTCTTGGGGCTGCCTTGCTACTTTATTTTCATTCCATGTCTATATTGTGCATGTTTGGTATAGCTATAGGCCATTTCGGGTGCCTAAATTCATGTTTCGGGGCCATTTCATGCATCGGGTGTACTTTCGCCTCATTACGGGGCTGTTCTCCCCCACATTTCAGTGCCAAAATTCATTTGCATGTTTGCATATCATTTCCATGCCATTTCATGCCTTAGGGCCATCTCCTCGGTTTGCGCGCCCGTGTGCACGCATTTCGAGGCACTTCATTTTCATCCATCGGCCTCCTGTGTGAGTGTGGTTGAGGCTCACTCATGTTAGTGTAAGTCCATTTTGCATTCTATATGCCATTTTAGTCTCATTGCATCGTGTATGCCATTGCCTCGGTTTATGCGTCTGCAGCACGATTTCGAGGCATCTCATTTTTCATCTCACTACCTATTATGTGAGTGTGGCCGAGGTCCACTCATGTTAGTGTAAGTCCAATTGCATTGCGTATGCCATTTTATGCCTTAGGATCATTTCTCGGTTATGCGTCTGCAGCACGATTCCGAGACATCTCATTTTCATAGCATTGTGTATGTTAGGGTTGTATTTTAGTTGCATGCTAGTTGCATTTCATACATATCATGCATATTGCATTGTGTTCGGATAGGAGTTAGCTCGCACGGAAACGAGGTGCGTTCAGACCGAAAGTGACGAACGGGTCTCAATTCCCAACCACCCATTAATTCGGATCATCCATGATGGAGTTAGGTTTTGTTGTAGCATTCATGTGCATTCATCCTATATTGAGTTGTGCAATTCGGCTCCTCGGCCATCATGCATCGATATGCGTGATTGGTGGCACGAGGGTCGAGGCATGCATATATTTGTGAAATACATTGCTATGCCCCTTTCCTACTCTCTGTTGCAGCAAAATGAAGAATTGGCAACTTTTCAAGATTTGGCACGTATTTCGAGGAACATTGCAAACAGAGGCGGATTGGGGCATCCTAGTGGATCTCCGCGCAAAGCAGCCCAATCATGCATCATATCATTATCCGGAGCGGAGTCAAGGCAGCCCCCTGGCTTGCATGCCAGTTTACAGTTTTTCTTAGTTAATTTGTTAATTAATTAGAAATCTGTATTATTCTTTCATTCTGATCAGATTATTTATTCGACCCTCTGCGAGGGCATAATTGTAATAAGTGTGCGGAGTGTGATGCATGTCTTCCAACCCCACGTCTTTCTTCCTTTTATTTACCCGCTTATGATGGTTAGATATAGGGCATATTTCAATTAGCATACAAGATGACAAAGATGTTTGCATCATTCATCTGCTTTTGCACGCATCGCTCGACGATCGCATAAACTGCATTTGTATTTCAATTCTAAGTTGAGTACTTGATAGCTGTTGCATTCCATGTGCCATGTTTAGAATAGCCGAGCCTGCTATAGTTTGCATCTTTGCATGTGTTGCAGTAGGCATTTCTGTATACTTAGGATCATGCATGGATTTCTGATGAGTTTTTGTTTTGGTTTGGAGTACTCGGTGAGTTTTATGCTTTAGCATCCTTGCATGCGTGTGAGTGACTGCCATGAATAGCATGTTTACCATGAGGCTATTTGCTTATGTGATATAACTGCCTTGAATGCCTGTGGGTGAAGGTTGGGTTATCTGAATTGGGACAATGCATTGACTGTGAGTTTTAAGCCCACTAGATAGTGGCAACACCATGTTTTCTAAGCCCACCCGAGGGTGGCAAAATCTGCATTTTAAGCCTACCTACGGGTAGCAAACCATCTTTCAAACAAACAAACATGAAATGTTTTGTTCCAATTCAGGCGATTCAGTCTATACTTGTATGCTGTGCGCATCACGTAGTAACCTAGGCTAATAACCGGAATAAGAACTCATAATGTTTTCAAAAACAGATATCATGGTTAGTAGAGGCCAGTCTTTAACCGGGCGAGCAGGGGTGCTCACGAAGTGACCTTCCCCAATCGTACCCAAGTTCCCGAGCCGAGGCAACTTTGGTGATGACGGACACGTGGCCTTTGGCACCGAGTCAGGGTTTCCTAAATTTCCCATTTTAAAATATTTAGGTGGCGACTCTGTATCTGGCGAAGTAGTCCATGTTTGGCACTTCTTTCAAAAAATCTGTTTTCAAAACGATTTGCCGGATTTGGACTCTTCGGTTCAAGATTGAGAACCGTGACATTTGAGTCCTTCGAACTGTAGTAGACCCAATATCGAACCAGAACGGGGGGGACTCGCACTCCCTTCCCCCGGGATGCGTTCGGGGACGTCTACACTAACCATGCGAGTTTCTGGTCTTTTACCAAGGACACATAGGCCAACTTAATACTACAACTACACTCATACCCAGATTCACTATGTTATTCACCTTTTTTTCTCAAAACAACAACATTTTCAAATGTGCTAAATATGCTACAATGCTCAATGCAATGGATGAGAACATAGTTTCAATTCTCCTAATTCTCATGAAATTTCTACAAAAATCATAGCTATCATCTACCGATAGCCCAAAACAGACATCTCTAAATAGATAAATAATTTTCATAAGGATAAACTTTCCAAATTCCGAAATGTTAGTGGTAATACATACCCAACTCCACCATCCTCATCAATTTTCACACTTCCAACATCTATTCTAATTATTTAAACAAAATCAACATTTGAGATATTTAGGGTGAAAATCCCCTTTTCTTCCAAAATCCATTCCAAGTATCAAAACCAACCATTTTATCACAACTTGGCCCCATTTCCAATCCCACAACCATTTTCAAGAATCCATTTGAAAACCTCTCTTTTGATTTCTAAACCCAAAACCCTAAGTTTGTTCAAAAATCCCAAAATCACAATATTATTTTAGAAATAGCAAATAACTAAATTAAAAATCATAAGAAAGTGCGGAGAATCCCTACCTTAAGCTAGAAAACAAGGAAGAACAATGATTACAACTCAACGAAGCCGAAAACCAACTTTGCTCTGATAACAAGGGAGCTCTCTATGTGCTCTACCTTTCTAACAAAGGTACTAGGGTGAAGAAATCAACGGATCTAGGCGTACTTGTAGAGAGAATGTGAGTTTTAGAGAGAGAGGCTCTAGATTTAGGATTTTTAGAAAGTTTAGAGAGAGGGATATGAAAAGTGAGGGAAAAATGTGACTTTACGAACTGATATACTCGCAGAAAGCTTGAGCGCAAGAAGTATTGTTCGAGCGACCAGACACAATAAGTGAGACCACTCAAGTAAAGAAGTTTACTACTTGAGTGAAGAATACAAACTCTCAGAAGTTTTACAAATAGAGGACCATCGCTTGAGTTTAAAGAGGGCCGCTCCAACCAACACTGCTTGCTCGATTGCAAGAATGACCGCCCGAGCACAAAATGCCAACTCTCAATATCTCTGCAGACTTGGAAAAGTACTGAGAGTTCTCAAATACTGCTTAAGCGCATGAAGTGTCGCTCAAGCAAAGAAGCCAAAATCTGGGCAGGAACCATTTTGAAAAATTAACTCCCGACTTATTCCAAACGCAACTAAGACACTCCAATAGTCAAACTCATTGAGAAACAAGGAGAAATAAGACATGAAAAATCGTAAAAGACAATAAAACTTAGACCCAAAATATCAAATAGGTCGAGTCTAAACCATAATCGTTATAAGAACACCAAGGATATTCGTAGAAGTTACAGTGGAGGTATAGAGAACTTACAAATTTTGAAGGTTGATCCAAGCCCTGTATAGAAACAATGCCTTTTCGAACACCATCGTGACCATAGGTGCTGGATTATGCTTCGACGCGAGACAAAAATGAAGGTGTAAGAAAAGTTAGAGCTCTGTGTTTAGGGTTTAAAAAGAAAGAAGGTAAACGATGAAAGTGAGGAAGTATGTGTATAGGCAACACATATGTGAAATACACAGAGGCGCAGATGGTCCAAATTTTTTGCTACTACTTGATGGCTATAGTAGGGATACGGGCACAATGGGAACGTACCACGTGTCCTAAACATGTCAGACGTGTTCGACGTAACAAACTGATGGATGGACGTGCTGGGCAATTGATGAGACTTCTTGGAACCAGGCAAATTATGGGACTAAGCAACTTTCCTAGCTCGGCTAATACGAGCATTCTTAGCTCGGCTGAAGGAATGTAATTTCAATCATGCTCTACAGATGGAATTAAGGGGCAATTGAGAGGGTAATTTGTGTAAATAAATTGGGTCAAGCTAGGTGTGATCCTCTTTGGAGATTGGGTCGTACAATGGGCCGAGGTAAGAGCATAGATAGCATGATCTTAGGTTGAACCTGAAATGGGCTGGTCAATGATGGGCAAGTAAGGCTTGGAGCTAACTATCCACAAATGATCCATAGATAGACTGAGGTACTAGATTGACTGTCTAGGAGGAGAAGGCCGATCTACCTGTAGCTCAGCGGTGCACCATTGAGTAGATAAGGTCTATACAGTTCGGCCAGAGGCCAAACAGTGTAAAGGTAGCTCTGTTAGTTATCGATAGCCGAGCAAAGTGTTGCCATCTCACTTGGTTGGCAGTAAGGAAGGGCGTTTTAAGGATAAGTATTATCCTTTGGGGCTGTGACTTATAGGAGGACTCTGCTATGGACAAATAGTCCTATTAGGATTGTGTCACGCGGAATTTATAAAAGCTCATGACAAACTCATTTCGAGGTGTTGCAATTCTAACTCTTGAACACACAGAGCTTCTTGTCGATTGTCTGCTCGCTGACTTAGGCATCGAAGGGGTTTCCGACACACACCTGCCGACAAGCTCACGTTTGTGTTTTGCAAGTGATAACATGACACCATTTGAAGGAGTGCAAACTTGATCAACAGGATTATACGATAAGAATTATTTCGTGCTCGTACAGTTATATATGCATGTATATTATAATTAAATTTAAATTAGGACAAAGGTTAGAGATAGATTAAAAATAATTTGGAAATTATGGTTAATTTGTGATTTAATTGAATCAATGTTTTGTTATGAGAAATTAATGTTGTTTAAATTAGAATTTTTATATATAATAAAGGACAATTTACACTAGGGTTTGGTTATGGTGTGCAACTTACACCTTACACCTTACACCTTACACTTACACTTTTTGTGAAAAATTAAACCTTACACTTACACCTTTTTTGATGTTGCACACCATATGCAACCCACTTACACCTTACACCTTATACTTACACCTTACACTTACACCTTATACTTATACTTATACCTTACACTTACACTTTTTGTGTAAGTGGCACATGGTGTGCAATTGCACACTTAAAAAAGTCCTTTACACTAACATTCTCTGTAGTTTGAGATTTGTGTCATTTTCATCTCTAACTTTTCAATAGTGATACATTTGACTCTGAGTTTTGAATTTAGTTTCAAATAAGGAAAATTGAAGACACTGTTACTCCATTTCAAGGATAAAGTCGTCAATTTGATAAAATATAAACTACTCTGACAAAAATAAATGTCAAAAGAAATTTTAAAAATTATTTCTACCCACAAAAAAACAAATTATATAAAAATAATAAATCTATTACATTTTTAAAATTTTTTTTTTACCAAATTAATTTTTAGTATGTGTTTAAATGATGATCATGAAATGGGTGATTTTTTTTTTATTGATATTTTTAGATGGTTATCATATAGTAGATAGTTGTATTTGTTGTTAACGGATATTTTTTGATGTTTATAATGTAATGGATGGTTATTAGACTTTTCATGTATAATCGATATATTTAATATATGAAATACTTTTAGTTTTGGATATTTTGATTTAATGAATTAGTTTAATAATAACATCAAAATTGTTGTCATGTTTGACTTTTGAAAAAAATATAATATAATTCAACGAAAAAAAAATATTAAAAAAGAATTATTTTAAAAAATTATTTCTACCCTCCCAAAATATAAAACAATATAAAAATGATGTATTTTTAGTTTTTTTTTTTACCAATTTAATTTTTAATTTTTTAGAAAAAAAAAAATTGAAAATAGATTCTAAAAACCAAACCAAATAGAACTTTATAACTACAAAAGTTTCAACATTATTTATTTAAAAAAAATGTCACTACATTTCAAAAAATATACAAGTTAACAAACACAAAATAAATTGTTTGATGACTTTGCCTTTGAAATTGACTGTTTGCAAAGGAAACATGCTTTGATTGTTCTTATTTTGGACAAAATTCAAAATTCATGATCAAATGTATCACAATTAAAAAATTATGAACTAAAGTGACACAAGTCCCAAATTACAGGAACTGTTAATGTAATTCGTCCTATAATAAAAGAGAGGGGAAGAAACAAAGAGAAGTACCCAAATGAAGAAGAAAAGTCAAAAGTGTATTATGGTCATTTCAAGCATTCTGTTAAAAAAGTTTGAGTTGCAATGTACTTCAAAGCCACAAGGGAGGTCTCTGTCTATTTTGAAACTATATGAAGTAGAATGCTCTAAGTCTAAACTATAAGGAGGTAAAGTGAATTTTGTTCTAAAAAATAAGAAAGTGAAGGTTGAAGACTAAATAGGACATTTGTCAGTTGAGAGGCCACTACACATGCACACATGGAATGCTGATAAGGTGCGAATTGTGAAGTCCTCACATTCTTCTCTGGCTTATTTTGTCAATGATCTGGTTCATAATCTGCAACAGGTGAGAAGGTGCCTGGGTTGAATCAGCAGCAGCTTGCCTTGGTTTAGAATCAGCTTTACCTTACTTTGCTGCTGGTATTGCTCTTGGAGCTGGTTCTGGTTTGTCTGCTGTTCTGCTGGTCTTCTAAGTTGGTGTTTGGATTTAAGGCTTTGCTCAGCTGTTATGTTGGCTGCAAATTTGGGAGAGCTGAACTAATATGTTGTTTAGGATTTTTCTGGGGCTGCTGCTGGTCTGATGCTGGTGAGAGGTCTGCTGCCGGTTTTTCTGGGCTGCATCTGGGGCTCTTTGCTAACTTTGAGATATGTTTGGTGTTTTGGGGCTGCTAATTAGCGGTAATTTTGGTTTAATGCTTCTAATTAAATTTGGGGCTGCTGGGCTACTGTTGATGTGTCAAATAAAATGTGCGGCTACTGCTGCTCCTGCTGCTGGCTTGCTGATGGTGAGAAGTCAACTTATGCTGCTGGTTTCATAAACTTCTATCTATTTTTACTTGGTAGCTCTCTGGTTTTGGTTGGTATTTGGTGAAGATGGAATGCTGATAAAAGGAATAAATACTCTGTGGTGGCTACTGCTGCTATATAGGAATGCTGATTCTACTGAATTGTTGATGTTGTCTTGTTGCTTCTACTGCTCGTGTGTTCTGTTTTACTGGGGTTGTTTTTGCTCTGCTCGGTTGGTTTTGCCGCTGCCGGTGGGGTGGTTGTGTGCTGTTTCTGCTCTGTTTGTTGTTGATGTTTTGGTGGCTGTTGGTCATGGTTGCTGGGTGGAGTTTCGTAGGTCAAAGGGGTGTTTTGTTATTGGTTGATTCCAAAAGAAGGTAGATTGGGGTTTTCATTCACTGGGGGGTTCTTCTTGTTGGGTTTGGTTTCTCACCAACCCTTGGGGTCGAGCTGGGGAGTGGGTAGTTTGTTATGATATTGGTTCGTCCTTACTTATAATAACACACTCATCAAGTGTGCACACACCATTAGTGTATATATAGTGGGTAAGATTGATATAATTTCCCTAAAAACTTTTTAAAAACTTTAAAGGCATAATGAAGTAAAATTCACAAACATTTATTTATATATATTTTCACATAGAACATAAAATAGTAAGTCTTCCTTATGTTACATACATCAGAGGAAAGACAAAAACACTCAAACCAGCAAAACACTCATAATACTGCCAAAAATAATGTTGTACATAAATGGATTTTTATCATATTTTTTTATTATAGGACACAAAGTGGTAGGGCCTACATTAATAAATACAGATGTGACTCATACCTTGTATCTAGCACTAAGAAAATCAAGAAAAAAGTTCATTTATGTAATAGCATTATGCGTTGACAAGGTGTGCATCAATATCTTTAGTAACACCAACTGCCAAGTCCAAATATTTATCTGGTGTTGGGGCATTCTCATTGACCTTCTCATATTCAATAGTCCACTTAACTAAGGCCCCCTCACCCTTTTCAATAACTTGGAGGATTGATTTGAAGCTCTTGTAGCACTGCATGATCTCTCCTTCAAAGATGTTGAAAGGTACCACCTTGTTTTCATCATCTATGGATTCAACTGTCTCCTTGACAGATTCAGCGTTTTTATCTAGGTTTTCACAATGAATTGAAGTTGTCAAAATTAGTTGGAGTTTCTATCACTTGACTGCAAAAAGAGGATTACCGTATATCAAAACTAAAAAAATAAAAAAAATTAACCGTTTTAATGCACCACGTACATGGTAAGATATTATATGTCTATATTTCCAAATAAGAAACTAATTATTAATATTCACGTAAGTGGTGGCACAAAGGGTATAAGAAACGGACAACGTATAGCATTTTTATTTTGTATAAAATGACCTCAACTTCAACTAGAACTTGTGATTTGAAACAGTAGGGTAAGAATTTTGAGAATAGAGAATCTTGTGCCCTTGTTTTCGCATTAATTTGGTCAAATGTATTCAATGATTCCATGGTTTGCAAATTTTTTTGCTTGTTTGTGTATATTCTTCAAATTAAGTTGTCATATTTATATTGGGTTATTGAACCCTAAAATCAAATTAATTGGAAGGCAACCTTTCACGATTGACCTCCTGCCTTCTCAAACCCATGATCCTATTTCAAGAATCCCTTGTTTTGAGTTTCTCATAATATGGATTGTTGCCGTCTCAATCTTGCGATCATATTTCAAGAATCCCTTGTTTTGAGTTTCTAATAATATGGATTGGCTGAGAGTGCATTGAAGACAGAGAAACAAAAAAATTTGGAGGTTAGAGGATCCCTCCTAGCTAAAAAGAAGAGAACAAATTACAAGCAGCAAATAGAGATGAACTCAGATCTAGTCATAGCCTAGTGGGCTTGTATTATGTATTTGCATGAAATTAATAGACAAAAAGAAAGTTAAAATTTGGTAGTGTTACAAAATGGTAGTGTTACAATACTATGTAAAACAAATGGTAGTGTTACAAAATAGAGTACAAACAAATTTTAAATCAATTTTTTTTTTTTTTTTTTTTTTACCAATAGGTACATAGGTAATAAGATAAATAATAAATAAATGAACACAGAATCCACGTGTCTAATAATAAAAAAAATCAGATAACAAATACTATTATTTATTTCATTTTCCTAGATCAAAATCAATCTTCTAATTGCCTCTAAAAGAGATGTTTTCGTCCAGTGACCGTTTGGTTGAAACCATCTTGCGTATTCTATTTTGATTAATTAATAATCATACACATCATATTGTGAATTCAGAAGTCAAAAAGACTATTCCACTATTATTATTTCACTTAATTTTATATAATGAATTTTGTGATTGATTCTCTATTTTAGGATTATTAAATTTCTTGTCAGGTGGGTGTCAGTTGCCAAAATAGCACTGCCACAGAGGGTGCCATATGGTTTTCATGCTACTTTCATATCATTAATGCCCAATCAACCTTAGCAGCAGCGCTTTGTTTTGATGATTCACAAGCATCAAAATTTGTCAAATATTGCCATCTGATCTTCAATCTTTGATCAAGGGAAAAAAATGGATGTCTAGTATTGTTTACCAGGGAAGAATCATGCTAAGGAGGATGGTAGCCGGTGGTCATCAAGGGCATGATGGTGTTACAGCAGGAGGATGGCAGCCGGTGATCTATGGTAGAAGGAAGCAGATTCAGCAAGAAACCAATCGTGGTAGAGGGAGGGGGCTTTTCACCATTTTTGTGGACAACCTACCTTGGTCCATGAGTCCAAAAGAACTGTTCTCACTTTTCATGAAGTTTGGGGTGGTGAAAGATGTCTTCATCCCGAACAAAACGAGGAAGCTAACTAAATCCCGGTTTGGGTTCGTGCGATTCGATTGCCCAGTTGCTGCGGATGTCGCAATACGAAAAGCCAATGGTTTATGGTGCGATGATAAAGAATTACGGGTTAAGCTAGCGGAGTTTGAAAAAGCACATGGGAAGCTTAAAGTAGACAACCATATGAAAAGGGTAGGCGAGTCTGGTGGGAGAGTACAGGAAGGTCGGGAAAGGAATGAAGGGTTAGTAAATTTGGGGCGAATAGGACCTCAGTCATATGCAGAAGTGGTACAACAGGGGAATAGCAAAGGTATTGGAGGACAGGTCATTCTGGGCGTAGAAGCTGGGAATGGATGGCTATATGAAAGTATTATTGTCAAACTTAAAAGCTACCTTGCGTTTCCAGATTTTCAAAAGAGTATTCATGAAAAAGGTCCCAAGGAAATTCTAGTAAGGGAAGGGGGTGGTAAGATGGCAGTGGTGACATTCAGCTCGAGGGCGGAAAAGGATAACCAAATGGTACGATTGGAAGACTGTCTCAATGAATGGTGCGAATCAGTTTCAGATTGGGAACAAGGGATGGTGCTTGATCAGGAAAGACTAGTGTGGCTAAGTTGTTACGGTGTGCCTCTAAATTTATGGAATACAGACACCTTCAACAAAATAGGTCGGTTGTGGGGCGATACGATAAGCATAGATGAGGAAACAGCTAGTTCTTCTTCTTCCAAGTGTGGGCGAATACGGATCGCAACTAAGGTGATGAACTCTATTAACTCTGTAATCCATATCAAGTGTAGAGATATGTTTTATCCAATTAGAGTATGTGAAGAACAAGTTGTGGTGGTTAAAACCATTGGGGAGCAGTGTTCTGCTTCCTCATATCAGGGGAGGACTGATCAATGGAGCAACCAAGGTATGGCGAAACAGTGCAGCAGCTATGGTGATTACACAGGAAAAGAAGAAGCTGAGGTGGATGCCACAAGACAGAAGGAAATTGCTGAGCAGGATGAGGTGGTTAGTGACCAACGGATTGAGTTGGCAGCCAACATGGCTGATATGATCATCTCTAGTCCTAATGATTACTCTGTTTCGGTAGTAGAGGAAACGTGTGAGGTGGGATTGGGAAGCCAATTTGCAGTCCAAGCATGCGCTGACACAGTGGCTGGGATTTTGAAAAACCAACATCCCAGCATTAATGATAGAGAGAAGGAGGGAGATAAAGTTAAAGTCAACGGTTTCATGGAAAGTATAAGTGGCAATGGGCCTCAACTTGAGGGGATTGATTTGGCCGTTGTTTTGAATGGGGTCCAAATGGTGAAGGAGTCGGTCAGACCATCTAGTAATGGATTGGGCCAAGATGGGGTGGGCCACATTGATATAGATCCACAAACCCAAGGTTGTAGGACATCATCTTCAAGTATTCTGGGCAGTGGGTCATCTTGTGTCCAGCCCACTTTTAAACTTCTCAAATCAAATGGAGGAAGGGGAAAGTCATTGCAGATTATTCATGGCAGCAGAAGAAACGGAGGTTCAACGTCAAAAAGTAAGGAAGTTGAGCACGGCAGGAAAGAAATAAGAGGTCGGTGCAGTAGACAAAGTGGACCAGTGGCTATGGGAAGCTGGAGTAGAGGGGCGTTGTTCCGAGCTACAGCTGGATCATCCTTAAAACCAGACTCGAATGGAAAAGGTAAATGTAAGACAAAATCACCACAAGGGGAGGCAGAAGCAACAGTGCAGCTAGGCAAAGCCCTAGGAATCTGCTTCGGAGGGAAGGAAAAGGAAGTTATTAAAAAACTAGTCAACATGGACGTTAAGGATAGAGCTAAAGCTGCACAGAGGAAGGTTGAGATTCAGAAGGAGCCTGCGGTGCAAGACTAACTGCACAAGATAGGTGATTAAAGGTGTTTTTTCAGTTTCCTAATGAAGCTTATTTCATGGAATGTTAGAGGTCTGGGCAGAGTAGAAAAAAGAAGGCAAATCAAGCTACTCCTTAAGACAAAAGGAGCTGATATGGTATTTTTCCAAGAAACAAAACAATCAGATATTTCTGCAAAGTTTGTAAAGTCACTATGGCCTGGAGATGATATGGATTTCATGGTGGTTGACTCTGACGGTGCGGCTGGAGGTTTGTTGTGCATTTGGAAAACAAGTGCCTTCAATTTAACTCAATGTTGCTGTACGAGGAATTGCATTCTCCTCTCGGGTACTCTTTCACCCCATTTTGATTGTGTATTTGTAAACATTTATGCACCGAATGATGTGGCCAAGAGGGGAAAGTTCTGGGAAGTTATGTTAAAGTTGAGGGCTGATTTTAATAATCCATGGTGTCTTGCTGGAGATTTTAACGAAATAAGGCACCTAGGGGAAAGGAGAGGCAGTTCTCGACGAGATAAAGGAATGATGGACTTCAATCAGTTTATTGAGAATATGGAACTCACAGATCCTCCTATGATGGGCCGACAATTTACATGGTGCAACTCCAATGATGGTGAAAGGTGGAGTAGGATAGATAGGGTACTCATGGCCTCGGAATGGGTGGAGAGGTTTAAACTCAAATTGTGGGGTTTGGAGAGAACAATCTCAGATCATTGCCCCTTGTTGCTTATGGAGGATGGTAGGGATTGGGGTCCTAGGCCATTTAGGTTCATCAATGCGTGGTCTTTACACCCACAATTCCGTAAGTTTGTGAAAAAAGCTTGGGAGGATTCATTTATATCTGGCTGGGCAGGGTATGTGATTATGTGTAAATTAAAAGAACTAAGGCTTGCACTAAAAAAGTGGAACTGTGAGGTCTTTGGGAATGTATCTGAGGCTCTAAAGGTTGCTAAAGCGGAGCTTCATGCCTTTGATTTAGTGGCAGAAACTAGGAATCTGGATGAGGAGGAAATAAGGAGGAGGCGAGAAATTAGGAAGGAGGTCTGGTCTCTTAGTAGAAGGGAAGAATGGCTTTGGCTACAAAAATCTCGGATGAACTGGAGCATGAAGGGGGATAAAAATACTAGATTCTTCCATGTGGTGGCCACAAGTCGTCAGAATAGGAATTTGCTGAACTCAATTGAAGTAAATGGGGAGGTACATGAAGAGCCGCAACGGGTAAAGGTAGAAGTGCTTAATTACTTTCAAAGAAGATTTGCTGAAGATTGGAAGTCTAGACCCAAGTTGATGGGGGATTTCAAGCATATTGGAGAGGATGAAAATTTTTCTGGGTTGATAGCTCCTTTTTCTGAAGTTGAAATTTGGGGAGCAGTGAGAGATAGTGATGGTAACAAAGCTCCGGGGCCCGATGGATTCAATATGCTGTGTTTCCAGCAGTGTTGGAATGTATTTAAGGGAGATATCCTCAAGTTCTTTAAGGAGTTCCACGCTAATGGATGCCTCGCTAAAGGAGTTAATAGTTCGTTTATAACACTAATTCCCAAGAAAGAGAATCCTGGTGGACTTGCAGATTATAGGCCAATCAGTCTTATTGGGTCTCTTTATAAAATACTATCTAAAGTTCTTGCTAATAGACTTAAGAAAGTTTTATCTCAAATTATAGGTAAAGCTCAATATGCCTTCATAAGTGGTAGAAACATTTTTGATGGGGTGTTGATATCAAATGAGATAATTGATTGGTGGAAGAAAAGAAAGAAGAAGGGGGTAATTCTTAAACTGGATTTCGAAAAGGCTTATGATACTGTTAATTGGGGCTGTCTTTTGGATTTAATGTCTAAGTTCGGCTTCCAAGATAAGTGGACTCGATGGATGAAAGAGTGCTTATCCTCAGTAAGGGTTTCAATTCTTGTCAATGGTTCTCCTACGGCAGAGTTTAGTCCAGAGAAGGGGCTTAGACAAGGGGACCCCTTGTCGCCTTTCCTTTTTAACATTTTGGCGGAAGGCCTGAATATGCTCTTCCAACGAGCTAGATCTTTGGGTTTCATAAAAGGAACTGCAATTGGACATAGGGAAATCAATGTCACCCACCTTCAATTTGCGGATGATACAATAGTTTTTTGCGAAGCAGATAAGCATGAGATTCAAACTATAAAAAGGATTTTGAGGTGCTTTGAAGTGATATCGGGGCTGAAGATTAACTTTCATAAAAGTCATGTGTGCGGGGTTGGGGTCAATAAGGATGTTGGGGAACTTTATGCAAAACAACTGAATTGTGTGTGTCAAAAACTACCATTTATATATCTTGGGTTGCCATTGGGCGCAAGTCCAAGAAGGAGAAGTTCTTGGTTGCCTGTAATTAACAAATTCAAGGCTAAATTAGCCTCTTGGAAGAGGAAGCTTCTATCATTTGGAGGCAGATTAGCACTTGTTAAAGCAGTGTTGTCATCGCTACCCATCTTTTATCTTTCAGTTTTTAAAATGCCTGTGAGTGTCGTAAGACTACTTGACAGGATCCAGGCCAGATTCTTGTGGGGTGGCTCAGAGGTAAAAAAGAAGTTGCATTTGGTCAAATGGGAGGAGGTTTCAAAGAGCAAAGACATTGGAGGTTTGGGCATTAGGAAGTTAAGGATGGTAAATGATTGTTTGCTAGCTAAATGGTGGTGGAGATATGGTGGTGAAGATAGGTCATTGTGGAAGTCTATCTTAATTAGCAAATATGGCAGCGCTGGTGGAAAATGGTTTCCATTCATTGAGGATGGTCAGCAAAGATCAAAAATTTGGGGTGATATTCTCAATACGGCTGTTAGTAACACTCAGCTCTACAGTTTCTATGTGGCAAACTGTGAAATTCAAGTGGGGAATGGAACTAGAATCAGATTTTGGGAAGACCATTGGCTTGGTGAAAAATGTTTCAAGGAGGAATATCCAAGGCTATTTGAGCTGTCGTTGGAGAAAGAGGTCCCTTTGTCTCATCTGGTTGAAAGGAAAAGAATCACATCAAGATGGGACTTGAAGTTTAGGAGGAGATTGAGGGCTTGGGAGGAACTTGAAGTTGTAAGACTTATGGATAAGTTAAATAGCAATACCCCATGTTTGACTGAGAAAGCTGATGTCTTGGTTTGGAAGGCTTCATCAAATGGCATGTTCAGTACTGCTGCTGCTTACAATAAACTTGCATCTGGGCAGGTTTTACCAGCCACTGAGTTTATTTGGAAGAACGTGTCGCCACCAAAGGTTAAATTTTTTTGCTGGCTTGTTTGGAAAGGTAGAATCAAATCAAGAGCATATCTTCAAAGCTTAGGGCTGCTAGATCAAAATACCAGGCCTGATTGTGTTTTTTGTAATGAGGAAGTAGAATCTTTGAACCATGTTTTGCTATTGTGTCCTGTTATTTGGCAAGTATGGTCAAATCTGCTAAAGTGGTGGGGGGTGCAATGGGTTTCACCTCAAAATGTTGTAGGTTTGCTAGATTGGTGGAGAGGGTTTAAATGGAGAAAAGTTGAAGGCATAATCTGGAAGGTCATCCCATTGGCCACTCTATGGTCTATTTGGAAGATGAGGAATGAGTGTGTTTTTAATGGGAAGCAACCTTTGATGGTGGAGCTGTTGGAACTAATTAAGACAAGAGTCATCTTATGGTTTAAGGCTGATTCAAGAGAGTGTTTCTACTCAGTTCAGGAGCTGGTGTCAAATTTGCAGCATGTTAGGAAGATTCTATGATAGAAGGTTGGATTTGATGCAACGGTGGAGTTGTGTTGTAAGTCCTTTGATAGCATAGGAGTCTTGTGTGCTTGCTGATTAGGAGTGCAGGTTGATAATTTGATAATTTGGTGTGCCTGCTGCTGTATGATAAATTGATGTGTCTTTGAGTTGGAGTGAGTTAAGGTCAGTATTCTACTAATGCTTGTGGTGTATGCTCTTGATAGTGTTCTTGTTGTTGGTGTATTCTGTTATGGTCTAATCTGCAGGATTTGGTGAGTAGCAGTGCAGGAGTTCAAGTAACATCACAAACTAGGTGGGAGGTCTCCTTCGGGTTGGAAGAACTCACTTGGGGCTGCACACAAATGTCTTTGGTATATGCTCTTGTCCTACGCGTCTGCAGCTATTTTTGGGTATAACTTGCTTGGTTCAGTGCATAGCTACAGTGGAGTTTTGGTGTGGATGCTCTGTTGTTGGCTGCATATCTGTTTGCTTGTTCTTTCTCTGTAGGCTGTGTGGTTGGCTGGTGTAAGGGTCCATTTCATGTTGCTCTTCTGATAGAATGCATAGCGGAATCTTTGGTGCTAGCAGATGTGGCCATCTTAGAGGGGTGTTGACAGATTTGATAGGCTGTGTGGTTGGGTGGTTTTTATTTTTGCTTTCGTTATTTTGTTGTTTTGGATTGGTTTCTCGCCAATCTGTGGGTTTGTGCTAGCAGATGATTGTGCTCCCTCCTTGGTGCCAACCTAGTTGGGATTAGGAAGTGTGAGCTATGATGCTTTTTGCACATCCCTCCTTTATTGATGTATTTTGTCGCTTGTTTTGCTCATCTCATCAATAAAGTTTTCCTTTTTTTGCTGATAAAAAAAAAAAAAAAAAAAAATTTCTTGTCAGGTGAACATAGGGAAGTAGTTAAGATGACACAACCAAAATATGGAAGATGTTTGAGTTCAGGGTTAATTTCTTTTTCTTTTTTTGTGATGGCTATAGTAGCCTTTGCTTTTCATTTCGACATACTGAAGAAAAGAATGTGAGTTTGATTGTATGGTTTAATTACACTACTAAAAATCGGAGCTTTTGCGACGGTCGTAAATGTCGCAAAAAGTTTGCATATCGTCGAAAAAGACTTTTTCCGACAGAGTAGCGACAGGAAATTGGGGGAGGCGGAAGGGAGCGTGACAAAAAGTATTTGCGACAATTACAAACCGTTGCTTTCTTTTAGCAATGGCTAATCAATAGTTTTTGCGACGGTTTAACCTAACACAAAAAAGAGGAAAAAATTCATTTTTAGTGACGAAATTGATTGTCGTTGCCAAAAACCTTTTTTGCGACAGTATTTAACGTCGTAAAAAGTATTATTAGTGACGGTCTAAAACGTCACCAAAAAAGTAGAATTAAATTAATACCGTATTTGCGATGGTTTAAACCGTCGCGAAAGATTGGAACTAATATGTGTATGCGACAGGTTAATCCGTCGCTAATAAAATATAAGGAAATCATAATTACATTAGTGACAGTTTATTATTGTCGCAATAAAATTATTTTCATAAAATCATATTTTATTAATTTATTCCATGTACAAATTATTAATACTTTCTAAAATACAATATATCCACACCCAAATTCACATTCACAAAATCATATACCAAGAATAACATATATGTACCATGTAACAATTGTCAACAAAATATTCTTTACAAAAATATATAAAACAACCTCCAACAATACTAATAATTTTTGATATTCAAGAACTCAAATTTTTAGTATCCACAATACAAATAAAAAAACATATATATTGTAGCTTGTTTTGATAACAATAGTAAGCTCTAATATCGATATACGAAGATATCATCACGTACTCAAAAGCGTTGCATCTGCAAAAAGAAAAAAAAAATATCATTTACAACATAATTAGTTTTAAGCTTATAGAAAATGTAAAATATTTGATATTTATTTCTACAAATAAATAAATAAGATTATAAACTCCAATATCGATATGCAAAGATATCATCACGTACTCAAAATGATTGCATCTGCAAAAAGAAACCAAAATAAAATTTCATTTACAATATAATTAATTTTAAGCTTACAGAAAATGTAAAGCATTTGATATTTATTTTACAAATACATAAATAAATAAGATTGTAAGTTCCAATATCAATATACGAAGATATCATCACGTACTCAAAAGGGTTGCATCTGCAAAAAGAAACATCATGGTATATCAAAAATATTAAAAATAGGCAAATTCATATGCTTCTTAGATTAGCTAGATTCTTGTGGATAGGCGAAATATATACACCTTGTACCCTGATTTGAGCACCACCAACTTCATGTTCATTGTCAAACACATCATGAAAAAAAATCGCCTCCTATCGTGCACAGTAAGGAAATGAAACAATAATCTACCATAACAACAATGACCAAGCCATGGAAGATCATATCTCAGTAGAAAAGAAGGACAATGGAATGTGCAAAAACATGCTACTGACTTCTCCTAAAATACTTCCTTGGATAGATGCTTGGAATAGTAACAAATTGACTCATGGTGAACAATGGAACTAGCCCCATTCAATCAAGTTTTATGACAAGAAAGTGCCAGCAAGGCTAGCCTAACTCGTGAAATCTCGTTGTAACCATAGCAAAGATCTAAGATTCAATTTGCCTTCAACCAGGTTGAAAGAGTTTTTGGCAGGCAATGGGCAACTCATAGAAATCTAAAATAATTGGTTGCACAATGCATCCTCCCAAATAAAAAACACACACATTGTTTGGATCTGCATGTATATTAAGGATGGCATGGCACTTCAATGATTTAATCTAATAGTATGGTATAATTCATTATGCTGGTTATCTATTTTTCAATGCAGTTCGTCGCATAGACAAAAGTTGCACAGTGGAAGACAGCCCTTTGAAGTGAATTTCAGTCTGCTATTCAATATAGTTTGCCAAATTATATGTTAAATCTTTACAACTTCATTTTTTTTTTAAAAATGCTAGAAACATTCATTTAAGTTGATTTGAAAAAGGCAGAGTTTCAAGAATTCAATCGTTGCATTTATTGACTAATGAAAAATTAACATATATGGTATCAGAAAACTCAAATTTGTAGGACAAAGTGCATATAATGATAGTAACTGAGGATGATGCACTATCTTTCCGCCATTGATTCACTACCTAGCAACTTCATAACAAGACAAAACTGAAAACAAAACAAGCCTGGTTTAACCAATTAAATTTTCCAAAATCATAAAAACCCATTTTTGATCCCCCCAAAATATTATTAACAATCATTTAATACATGAGGGGGAAAAACAAAAGTAAAGAGCAATAGAGAGAGCACATCCCAATAAGATGTAGTAATATTAAGATATTTTCTTCACTCAAAGTATTGTTCACGTGAAAAATATTATTACAAAAATAATAATTAAAAAAAAGGCTTACATGGCCATAAACAACCAGTGGAATGACTCACCTGAAGATAATGTACACCATTTATTTTTGTTGGTGTAGTAACTAACTCAAAGATGGAATTTCCATTGGATTTCCTGAAATCTGGAAACCTAGAGAAGCTATTTGTGGAATCTATGAACCTCCAAGCTCCTGCATCTCACATAGCCAAACAAGTATATAATAAGATCCAGAATAAGTACCAAGCAAAGAGCATGTATTATAATTGTAATCTTTTAATATATACAGCCACCAATATAACCCAAAATGATGTCATGTATATTCTTAATCAGAACCAGGTCAAAAGCTGCCTCACCATGTCAAACAACCACACGCCTCACTATGTACATTCTTAATGAGCTTTAATACCATATTCAAGGAATTGACATAACAAATTACAAACATAGAGAGAGTATTTAGTTTCTTATGAGCCAAATTCCAAGCTAAACTTTAATCATAAGTGGCACATTCACTTTCCAAATCATTTTATGTGAGTCAAAGATTGGTGCATCCAATATATAAATGAGTTTACAATGTATGTTTGCAAAATTACCTCCATTTTTTATTAGTAACTACAAACCTTAAGTCAAATCACCTAACTCAAGAAATTCATTACCAATGGACATAAGGCCTAAATAAGGAGCAAGTAAGGAAAATATTTCGAAAACATTTAAGTTACTCATATGCCCCTAAGACAGAGAACACATAATGCAATTAAAGAAGCGGAAAATGAATTAAGCAATTTAAAACTAAAAAAAATAAAAAATAAAAATTTCCCAATCAGCTAGAATAATAAGATAATCAGATTCACAACAAACTTACAAACATCTGTATGTTCCAGTTATGTTCCAAGCAGCAAATGGGCCAAATTCATTCTCATCTTTTCTAATAGAAAGCCACTGCAAGAAGTGATGACAAGGAAAATAAAAAGAACATTCTCGGATTCAATAAAACTTAGCTGCATTATAAGAGCGCATGTTAACAATATTTATGTCAAATAGCTAAATTTTCAACAGTCAAATGTAATGTTTAAAAAAATGAATTACAAATTCATATATATAAATAAATTGAAAACAATATTGAAAATGGTTTGTATAAAATATTACGGTCTGTATAAAACATCATGGTGTATCGAAAATAGGTAAAGTCACATGCCTAAATATGTCAACATCCCTGCTTGTGTAGGCTCTTCCATCAGTAGCATATAGTTACAATTATTGCAGAGAAAAAAGGGCTTATACCTTATCTTCTAAACTCAACATTAAAATTAAAATAAATAAATCATACCCATTCTCCAATGTAAATGGCATAAGAATGATATTTCATTCCATTTTATTTTATTTTATTTTAGTGACATGGACTATTCTTAATTTTTTATAATTTTGTTACCAACATAAAAACTAAACACATAAATATAATGAAATACAAGTATATGAACAAGATTTTATCAAAAATTCTTAAGGAGTGAGGATAGTAGCTTACTGCATTCTTCATCTGAATTAATGTGTGACGTTTGCATGGATGAAGTACCTATCAATGAGACAACAACAATGGATTGTGGCCATTTTTTTTTTTTTTTTTTTTTTGCAATGATTGTAAGCACTTTGCTACTTGTTAATTTCTTTTCTCTTCTTATTGCAAAAAACTTACTGGTAGACCTAACAACTATCACAATCGATCTTTAATGAAAACTATAATTCTACAAGCTATACTATTTGACTTAAGATGTACTTAGAGGAATGAGTCTTCTGTCCCTTGTCTATTTTATGGTGTTTCATTACTAATTTGGCCAATTTACAGTTGCTCAATATTGTAGACCGCCTGCACTCGCTCCGCACGCGAGGGCGCGAATTGTGTTCTAACTATTACAGTTCGGACTCGTGTCACGGTTCTAAATCTAATCTCATAAAGTGCAATGTAAGACTGATAAATCACCAAAAAGTCCAAATCCGGCAAATCGTTTTGGAAAATCGATTTTAATCAAAAAGCGCCAAACATTGACTGCTTTGCCAGATTTCAGAGTCGCCACCAAAATATTTTATTTTTGGAAAATTTAGGAAACCTTGACTCGTGCCTTAGCCACGTGTTAGTCATCACCAAAGTTGTCTCGGCTCGGGAACTTGGGTACGAGAGGGGAAGGTCCTGAAATGAGCACCCCCGCTCGCCCGATCAAAGGATCGACCTCTACTAACATGATATGTTGTTTTAAAAACACATGTATTCTTGTTCGGTTATTAAGCTAACTTACTATGTGATGTGCATAGCATACAAGTATAGACTTAATCACAAGAATTGGAACAAAACAACTCATGTTTGTTTTTCGGAAATGGTTTGAAAGTGCTACTCACAAGTAGGCTAAAGTGCGGATTTGCCGCCCTCAAGTGGGCTTAGAAAAAACATGACTTTGCCACTTCAAGTGGGCTTAAAACTCACATTCAGATGAATTGTTCCAATTCAAGCAATGAAGCCTTCATCCACAGGCATTTATGCAGTTATATCAATTAAGCAAATAGTCTCATGGCAAGCATGTTGTCATGGCAACCATTTAAAACACATGCAAGGATGCTAAAGTGTAAACACTCACAGTGTACTCCGAGCCAAAACAGAAGCTAGTTAGTAATCATGCATGATCCTAGCTATGTTGAGATGCCTAATGCAACACATGCAAAAATGCAACTAAAATAGGCTCGGTTATCTAGAATGACATATGAATGCAACACTTGATAACATGCTGTGAAACACGTATTCAAGTAAGTGTATTGAAATACAATGCAGTTTGAATGATGCGCCGAGCCCGGTGCATGCAATACAAATGAATGAATGCAAACATGCAAAGTATAAGGTATGCTAATTGAAATACGCCCTAAAGCTAACCATCGAAAGTAGTTAAGTAAATGGGAGAAAGAAGTGGGGTTGGAAGACATGCACACACACACACGCATCCTTATTACAAGATTGCCCTCGCGAAGGAGGGTCCGAATGAATTAGCTAACTAGCTACGCTTATTAAACTAATTATTACAAACCAACTAATTAACTATGCTAAGCTAATTAATTATTACAAAACTTTAACTAATTAAACAAATCAATAAGTTACAAAGCCAATTAAACTTAACAAATAAAGCCTTAAAATATGCTGCCACAGCTCTGTTTGGAAAATGAACATGCATACACTCGGTTTCTCGCCTCAAAAAGCTCTCATGATGCTCTTTAGAGGCTCTGTTTGCAGGGTGCCTTCCAGTTCTTGTTGCTGAAACTTACCAAAACAGTGTTGGGGAGTGCACCAATGGCCTGCCGGCCATGAATGGTGGCGGCCGACCCCCCTGCCGGCCAAGGATGAACACTGCCGGCCACAGATAAAAGGGTGTCGGCCATCAGTGAGAGGGTGCCGGCCACTGGTGTACTGTGACACCAAGCTGCAATAGAGCACAAAATAGAGAAAATGGAGGGTCTCCCTAGAATATGTATGTACTATGTCCTTCCATATCATCTCAAAACATCAAGGGAGAGGCATAATTGGATCGAAGACCATTAATCAAGCATCGCAATGTGTAGACGCACCCAAATGTCCCGGGAAAATCTCGTTTTGGTCATTGGGCTCACTACAGTTCGGACTCGATGTCACGGTTCTTAATCTAATCTTGCAAAGTGCAATGCGAGATTGACAAATCACCAAAGAGTCCAAATCTGGCAAATCATTTTGAAAACTGATTTTTAGAAAGAAGTGCCAAACATGGACTGCTTTGCCAGATACAGAGTCGCCACCTAAATATTTTATTTTTGGGAAACTTAGGAAACCCTGACTCGTACCTAAGGCCACGTGTCCGTCATCACCCGGCTCGGGAACTTGGGTACGAGAGGGGAAGGTCATGCAATGAGCACCCCCGCTCGCCCGATCAAAGATCAGCCTTTACTAACATGATATCTTATTTTTTTTTGAAAACACATGTGCTCTTATTCCGCTTATTAATCTAGAATTACTATGTGATGTGCACAACATACAAGTATAGACTGGATCGCCTAAGTTGGAACAAAACATCTCATGTTTATTTTTTTGAAAGCGATTTGCTACTCGCAAGTAGGCTAAAATGCAGATTTTGCCACCCTCAAGTGGGCTTAGAAAACATGGTGATTTGCCGCTCGAGTGGGCTTAAAACTCGCAATCAATGAATTGTTCTAATTTAAGTAATCCAACCTTCACCCACAGGCATTTAGGCAATTATATCACATAAGCAATTAGCCTCATGGCAAGCATGCTATCATGGCAGTCACTCACACACATGCAAGGATGCTAAAGCATAAACACTCACTGAGTACTCCGAGCCAAAACAAAAGCTATGTTAGAAATCAATGCATGATCCAAGCTCTGTCAAGAATGCCTAATGCAACACATAAAGAATGCAACTAAGATAGGCTCGGCTATTCTAAAATGTCATGTGAAATGCAATTTGATACATCTATTCAAACAGGAATTGAAATGCAATGCAGTTAGTATGATGCGCTGAGCCTGGTGCATGCAAGACAGATGAATGAATGCAAACATGCAAGCATAAGGATGCTAATTGAAACATGCCCTAAACTAACCATCGTAAGCGGGTAAATAAAACGGAGAAAGAAATAGGGGTTGGAAGACATGCATCACACACACGCACACTTATTTCCAATAATTGTGCCCTCTCGACGGAGTGTCTGAATGAATAATACAGAACCAAGTAGCTAATCTAAGCTAATCTAATTAAACTAGTTATTACACAACAGAATAAATAACAAGCTACAGCTAATTATTACACAACTCTAACTAATTAACAAATCAACTAAGTTAGAAATTAAATAAGCATATAAACTATATGATGTAGGCTGCCTCAGCTCTGCTTTGGATGACAAAGGATGCATGCATGCTCGAGTCGCCTTGTTCGGAAATCCCTCGCGACGCCCTGATTTGCTTCTGTTTGCAATTGATCTCAAAAACTTGCACTAAGCTCCAGAGAGATGAAACTCCACCTTTGGAATCTGTAGGGATGCTGCTAACCAAATATTGGCCTTGGAGACCACCGGCCGACCACTTTTTGTGGTGAAAACCAGAAAAAGTGGTTGGCCAGCCACTTTATCTGGTCGGCCGACCAGTTTTTGCTGCTAGTTTCTGGTTTTCTGCAACAGAGGGCAAGAAAGGGGCATGGCAAAATATTTGCAACACATGTATGCGCGACCACCCTCCCTATCATTACATAAGCTCGAGGGAGTGTAGGTCTCGACCCTCGGACCACCAATCACGCATCTCGATGCATGATGGCCGAGGGGCCGAATTGCGTAACTCAATATGGAATGAATGCACATACAAACACCTAAAGCCTAGAACTCTGTCATGTATAGTCAAGAGTGTCGGCGATCGGGAATCGAGGTACGTTTCATCACTTCGAGTATGAAACGTCCCTCATTTCCCGTGTTTGGACTAACGCATATTCCAAACACAATGCAACAAATATGGCATGCACAATGCGACTCAATCATGCAACTTAATGCAACACAACTTGGACATGCAAGCATGCAAGGGATGATCATGCAAACATGCAAACTAGCATACACGATGCTATGAACTATATGTCATGCACAACGCTCATGACACTAACATACACAATGCACGTGGTAACCAACATACATAATGCAATGAAAATGGCATGCATAAGTGCAATGATTAATCATGTAACAACATGGCATGCTCAACGCTACGAACTACATGACATACTCAATGCGCAATGGACTTAAACCGAAATGAATAGGCCTTAGCCATGTCCACATCAGAAGCCATTAATGATGAAATCAAGGAACCAAAACACACACAAACATGTATGATGCAATGGCCCAAGCCTAAGGCACAAAATACAACTCTCCAAGAGCATTGAAAAGATGAAACATGGAGTACAATGGCATGTGTTCCAGCACTGAAATGGCATACAAAATGACTTCGAATCATGCTAACAACTCACGCAATGCATGTTGAAAGGCTCAAGTATCGAAAGCTAGTGAAGCATATTACACTAGAGGCATGCAAGGTGATGCTCAAATGACCAAACCAACCCCAAATAGACCCTATGCAGGCCAAAATAGTAGCAAAATGGGTTGGGATGATGGCTTTGAAAGGCACAAAAATAGGGCTCATGCAATGGCTCACAAATAGGACATAAAAGCATAACTCTAAAGAGCACTTAAAGAGTGGAAAATATGGAAGTATAGCAACCCTACATGCTCTGAAATAACATTCCCAATGATGCCAAAACATGCAAATATCTCAAGTTAAGCATGCAAGAGACCTCAAAACTCAAAGCTAATCAAGGCTATTACACAACAAGCATGCATGGCAAGCATCATTTGACCGAGAGGCCTCAAAATAGAGCTAAGACAGCCCAAAATATGAACAAAACCATGTTGGAGCAAAGCCAAAATGTGCTAGAATAAAGAGCCAAAACATCATGTGAACCAAGCTAGTAAACAAGATTTACACTACAAGCATATGGAGCATGTGAGAGGTTATCAAACCAGCCAAAAACAGAGCCATGACATGTCAAACAATGACCATAAACCCACTGAAATGGAGCTAAAACATGCTAGATTGACATGCTACCTTGATGAGTCATGAATAGGAATACACTACACATATGAGAAGCATGCCAAGGGTGACCAAACCAACCATGGACAGAGTCTAGGCAAGCCCGAAAAGTCACCAAAAAGTGCCTGAACCAAGCCTTGAAATTATGAAAATGCATGCTCCTTTGATAGGCCAAAAATGCAAGTAAACAAGACAAAAAGAGAGAGGGTCACCCCTCTCTGATTTAGGACCTCAAAACCACATGCCAACCACTGAAAATCCACTAGATTTCAGTGGCTAAAAGGCCAAGCAAGGATTAGCTCAAACGCCCTAAGGCATGGCACAAAACAAGGCCAAACAAGGCATGCAAGAGGGTAGGAGACCCTCAACACCCAAGAGGCCTTAAACAAGCATGTTAAGTGCTCAAAAATGAAGCTTTTTTTTTAGTTGAAAACAAAGCTCAAATAAGCATGAAAGTATGGCTAAGAGAGTGACCAAAACAAAGCTTAAAAGGGAGAAAAGAGGTTACTCTTGAAGCTCAGCAAAACCAGCAAATTTTCTGAACCAAAAACCAACTCTTGTGCCCTCTCAAGACCCTCCAGCAACTCAGTAACAAGGTAAGAGTGTTTGGCTATGAGGTTGTGTGCACAAGTGTGAAGTAAAACACCAATATAGAGTGAGAAAGAGAGGGATATATGCCTACGCCTTAAACAAAATTTCAGAACTTGTGGAATGGAGAGGGAGAGCCTCTCTTATAGAGGAACAAAGTTAAAGGTTCCTCAAGAAGCTAAAACTTGGATGCAATTCCTCCATACACGTGTATGGAGGACACAGTTTGTGCCCTCTAGCTGGCATAGCTGGCATCCATTCAGTCTGACAAAACAGAACGAAAGCTGCCGACCAGAAAAGGTGGTCGGCCTGCTACTTTTAGTGGTCGGCCGACCACCCAAAGTGGTCGGCAAGGGTAATTGGTGGTCTCCACATTGAAAGCAAGCCAATGGTGGGGTGAGAAACCAGAAAATGTGGCCCACAGACCAAGAAAACCAGTTTCCCGACCAGAAAACTGGCTGGCAGGGAGAAAAGTGGCCTCCAAGGATAAAAGCTGGTCTCCCAACCTTGTACCACTTCCCAAAGAAGGAAAGTAAGGTTTGTACCCAAGACAAACCAAAACGGATGCAAGACGGGAGTTCGGGAGGCAAGACGCATGGCCGTAAGCCCCAAAAACCAGCTGCCGAGCATCAAAAGTGGCGTACAACCACAAAAGTGGTCTCCCGGACCACAATGTCGCTCTAGACAGAGGAAACAAGGTGTGTTCCAAAAACCCTTCCAAACGGAGAATGTTAAGTGGTCCCGAGCTGAGGCGCACGGCCGACGGCTCCGAAAACCAAAAACTAGTCTCCAAATGGGAACAATGGCCTACGATCACGAAAAGTAGCCTATGACCACTGAGAGATGGTCTACAAGACCTCTCCCTTCCTCCAGGAAGAGAAAACAAGACTTGGTCCGCAGACCAAGTCAAAGTACAAAGGGTCCCGAGGTCCAGAGGCGAGGCTCTACACCAAGAACTCCGAAACCTCGAAACGAGCACAACATGCGCAATCACCGAGCACTCAATCGATGACGTCTGAGTCTTAAGGTCGGTCAAAAATGGGGTGTCTACAGTTGCCCCTCTTTTACAGAACTCAAAAGTCATAAGTGATGGGAGTGAATGTCAAAGCCTAGAGATGACCCATTTTTGACAAAGCCGAAGACTTAGACAAACAGGCGAGATAAACAAAGAGATGTGCCCGCAGGCAGGGGCAAAATGCAAAAGACATGCACAAGGCTGAACATAACTTACGATCATGCAAAGAAAACTGTAATGAAGCACATATACACAATAAATGCAACAATTTAAGCAAGCGAATACAGACCAAACTACATCATACGCAGAAAGGATGTAAGAGAATTATACAATTCTCGCTATGTCTCACGCGGAGAATACAATACCTTCCTGTTCGTCTGGTCGCACCAGCTTCAAATGAACCGTGCATACAATATCGTGCCTACAAAAGAAGGAAACTTAACAGGTACAATATAGTTAGCAACACATGCTCAACGCCATAACAAACGAGGACACATATGGTGCCGATGGAAAAGTGCATAGCAATGCAAGTGAAACATGTGTGACGATGCATGCAAAGTATGGGTGCATAGCAATGCCAGTGAAACGTGCACAACAATGCAAGTAGTGTGCGTAACAATGCATGACAAGTGCAACTTCAAAAGCATGTTTGAAACAAAATGCTGAGTAAAGAAGTACAAGCCTTAAAGAGGGCAACTCAAACGCAACCTCTGATTTACCTCTCGGAGAGGTCGCAACGTACTCAAAAAGGATACACCTTGCTCTTGGCGAGTAACGACGAGCCATGCGTCGAAGACTTGAATTGAAGTTCCTGCGGAGACATTTCGCGCCGAAAAGTGCACTTTTCTTGTACTTTCTTGAGAGCCGAGGACTCCAATCATCACCAAAATACACAGGGAGAAAAAAGGGACCTTGGAGACCATCCAGGAGGATGGCTAAGCACCTAGGCTAGTGGCCGACCAGTTTTTGCTCACCAAGGTGGTCAGCCGACCAAAAAAACTAGTTAGCCGACCAGTTTACAGAAATTCGGGGCAATTTGGTCTTTTAAGGCCGAATCTTTAAGTTCACTTATCCAAATCACTTTTGCTCACACCTCCAAGGCCGAAATCAGCTTCTCTTGCTCCCTAGACCCTTTTCTCTCTCAGATCTACACTTTATACGCATTTTCCAATGCCCCACGCGAAGTTGTTTCGCGAAAACTTTCGATTCTCTTTGTTTTGAACCGATTAAAATTTATTTTCGGGGCTTCTTTCTCCATTTTCAACACTTGAGGTATGTTTATCTCGAACTTTGGCACATTTTCTCAGGAGTTGACTTTTGTTGACTTTTTCCTTTCCCGAGAGTTGACTTTTGTTGACTCTTTGCAATTTTGGCTCATTTCGCTCATTTTTGCTCATTTTTGCAGATTTCTTTGGATGGCAGATCAATTTCATCTTGACGGAGGTTCTCCACATGCCGAGGACGAGCCAGACATCATGTCATTGCCTCCGAGGATTCGGCCTTTTGAGCCGGAGAGGTACCACCCTCAGGAGCACGTCCTACCTCCTACCACCTTCTATCACTTTACCGACTTCGAGCGGCGAGCACCCGCAGACCTACTACTACGGGAGCCAACGTCTCATCTATCTCACCAGGCACGAGATGTACGTATTTCCCTTTTACATTCTCGGCAATGTATTTTTGCATTTCCTGCACATTTCATGCCTTCGCAATGTATTTTATCTGCTCGTTCTGAACACATTCATATGCACAGTACTTCTGCTTATTCTGGCATACGGCTCGCACATAGCACAATATTGACTTGGCACGCAGCTTATTTAGGATATGATGCTGACTTGGCACGTAGCTCACAGCACAATATTCTGTTAATTTGGCATATAGCTCACATTGAACACACGGTTCATCCTGACCACACAGTTTATCTCGGGCACACAGCACATTTTCGAGCACACAGCTCATTCTTTGGGCACATAGCTCATTTTTCGAGTACATAGCTCACTTTTCAGGCACACAGCTCACTTTTCGGTCACACAGCTCGTTTTTTGGGTACACGGCTCATTCTTTGGCCACACAGCTCATTTTTCAGGCACACAGCTCGTTCTTTAGGCACACAGCTCATTTCTTTCGGGTACACAGCTCACTTTTCGGGCACACAGCTCGTTTTTTGGGCACACAGCTCATTTTTCGGGCACACAGCTCGTTCTTTGGGCACATAGCTCATTTCTTTCTGAACACGCAGCTCATACACTTTCATTTGTAAACACACAGCTTATTTACTTCATTTGCACGCAGCTCATATATTCCATTTTGAAACTGAATACATCTGTTCATTCTGAATGCAGGTATCTTCCCGTTCCACACGGGGTTATGGATCGATCCTTGCTAGGGAGTGGTATATGGAGCTCCCAGATGCTGTACGTCACATCATGGACGAGACGGGATTTGGACCTTTCTGCGCGGGGATATCACGTTATCCGACGAGTAGGACCCTAATGGGAGCACTTGTGGAGAGATGGTAGGACACCACCAACTCGTTCCACTTTTCAGCTACTAGGGACATGATGATGACCTCGTATGACTTCTCTATGTTAACGGGTCTTGACGTAGCCGGCCGACCGGTCCCCTATGACGCAGACATGGGCGAGTGGGAGGCGGCTTGGATTTATCTGCTGGGAGCCCGCCCGCCGATAGACAGAGCATCAGGTAGAGTCAGGTACACCTAGTTCTTCAAGCGGTTCAAAAGGACTATACCTGAGACTATCGAGAAGATAGAGCAGTATGCCCGGGGTTTTTTTATGTTCCTTATCGGGACCACTCTGTTCTCCGATAGGGGGAACACAGTTGGACTTTATTTGCTCAATGCTTTGGTAGACCTATCACAGGTCAGCCAATATGATTGGGGTGGTGCCGGCCTCGCTACCCTTTACTGTTATATAAGCGCGACCTCCCATGGGCGGGGGAACATAGTAGGTGGCTACTGGAGAGCCTGGGAGGTACATTCTACCCTCTTGATTTACAGTTCTGCTTTCGATTATCTGTACACTGCACACGGCACACATTACATTCTGTATTCTACATTCTGCACTCAGCATTCTGCATTTTTTATACATTCTGTATTTGCATTCTGCACTCAGCATTCTGTATTTTCTATACATTCTGTATTCTAACGGCCACTGTCTTATCTTTCACAGCTATGGGTTTACACCTACTTTCCGACGTTGGCTCCTGAGCTCGAGGTTGAGGTACCTCTAGCGATCCCCTACTCTCATAGATTTGAGGGTTAGTGTCGGCCGAGGCCCCAGGAGACTCTGCCTTGCCTTCGACAGTTCTTCGATACTGTACGGCCGACGGAGGTAATCCAGAACTCTCAGTTCTTCATGCTTTTAGCTTTGATTCATCCTGCATATTTATGACATCTAATCAGTTTATGCACTTGCTATCTGCAAATCACTTGGCAACCATGGGCATCCTTGTCAGGAGATGCACTTACAGTTCCCCGGGCGTGGTCCGCTTCCGATCTGAGGTTTTATTTGAGGAATGCGGTGGTCTGGTTTTTGGGGATCGCTGCATCGCGATTTACGGGCAACCCTGATTAGGATATCCCCTCGGCACCTCCTACGGACATGCGATCCACTGAGAGACTCACTTCCCAGGAGGTCGACGACCTTATGTTGGGCATTGATGCAGTTCTATTCCTGGAGGAGGGGGAGTACACGACCTACCGCCACACATACTTGATGCCTCCACTGATAGGTGTTCATACTCCCATGAGGAGGGCCGCTGGCATGCCATCATCGAGTCAAGCATGGGCTGTAAATACCCCTTCGACTAGCAGGGCCGGCACATTGAGGGGTGGGGCTAGATGGATGCCTTCTACTTGCTAGTATGACAGATGACCAGATCTTTTGACCGGGCTGACAAGTTGGGAGTATGGGACACCATACCAAATCCCGCTAGAGCCTCCGCGGCTAGATCACCGATATGTCAGTGACCTGGACTCACCACCTGTATGCTTCACGGTTTTCATTCATTCTTCAGATATATACTTAGACATTCATTCATTCACTGATGACTTGAACTTGGGTCTGCAACCTCCCAGAGAGTACACTAATGGGTTGCTCGGAGTGGTGGCCTCCATCGAGGGCATGGTCCTGCGGAGGGAGGCACTGTTGTTCATCGCCGGCGTTTCGGTACTTTTCAATTTTCTTGCATTTATCATACTTCTGATGACATGCTAAAATTGAATATTTCACTACATTGGTTAACTACATGTGTAGAGCACATCTGACACACACGACATTCATATACTGTATCTGCATGCACACACTCTATGTAGCATTCTCGCATCTACATCTGATATACAAATTGGCTAATGCACTCAAACTGTCCTTTTCAGGTCCCACCACTACAGGCCGGGCCATCCAGGCCTTCTCGAGGGGCTGGAAGAGGGGACTCGACTCGCAGCCGAGGCAGGCGTAGAGCGCCTATCAGAGATGATGAGAAATCCAGCGAGGAGGAGGAGTCAGCGCATCCTCAGTCAGAGACATCTGTAGGCAGAGAGGAGGACTCTGGCTCTGGTTCTGAGAGTGGAGGTGATGCCGGGGAGGGTTCCGAGGACGGCAGCTCCGATTCGGATGGTGGTGCTGGTGGAGGTAGTGTAGAGGCTGCTCAGCTGAAGAGGATGAAGAGAGCCTCCCGATCTTGAGCCTGACAGCACTGATGCAGATGTTCTTGCTTTATTTTCTTTCTTTTTTTTTTTTACTAGTAGTTGTAGCACATCAGCTTTAGGCAGTTTTATTTTCTTTAAAACTTGTACCCTATTGTAAAATGTTGTAACAAAAGAAGCTATGATGGAATGAAACAGTTTTTTGTTCAAAAAGTGTTGTATTTTGCATTCTTAGCATCGCATCGCATCATTTTGCACAAAAATGAGATTGAATGGAAATCGAGCATTGTACATTGCCAAGTCAGGTAATGAGCCAACATAGCAAACTAAACAGCTTAACTTACTAAGAAACAACAAAACCTCAGCAAGTTTACAACTCGATAAGCAAATTTCGACAATGTTGATAAACGAAGAGCAACAATTCGATGAACAAAACTCAACAACTCGATAAAACTTAACAACTCGATAAACAAAACTTAACAACTCAATAAGCAAAACTTAACAACTCAATAAACAAATGCATTTCGGACAAACGGGGCAACGGAACGCATTCGAAACAGAGGTAAACTCGGACCTTCAACATTCCCAACACATGGAAAGGCTAGGAGCTCTCTTCTAGAGACTAGGAAAACGCCAAAAACCAATTTTTCTCCATGGCCGACCACCAAAAGTGGCTGGCCGACCAGTTTTTTGCTCAGTAGACCAGTTATGTCGTTGGCCGACCAGAAAAACTGGCTAGCTGACCAGAAAAAGTGGTCAGCCGACCAGTTGGCATGGTGACCTCCAGATTTTTGACACTTGTCCTCCAAACAGTTCCTTATCCTCCATAAAAGTTCCAACTTTGTGGTTCTCTCATTCCATCTCAGTTTTACATCAAAATGGAGGCATTTCTCATCCAAAATCTCACAACTTGGATTGCTACCTTAGATGGCTCGAAAAAGTTAAACTTCCGAGGCTTCGGCATAAATGCACTATTCACGCTGAGTCGCACTCCGCTGCACCTTCCGTTTCTCCATGCCGCGGCAAGGTTTTGGAACCCGGTAACACATGTCTTTAGTTTTGGCGGGGAAGAGATGTGTCCTACCATCGAAGACTTCCAAGCTTTGATGGAATCCAAGCGCAACGAAGAAATCTTATCCCAACTTCGCTTCGGCCACATCCAAACCTTAGGACGAATGTGTGGGCCCACTATGCATGACGCTCAGTCATTGATTTGTGACAGAATGTTGGACATTCCGAGTTTGATTCGTCGGTTTTCCGATGCCGGTGACCACGGTGACCATCATTGGCAGGGCTTTCGGCGACATGCTCTTTGCTTGTGCATGTTGTCCCATTTCTTACTTGCCCCAGGCTCCGGAGGGTTTAGCACTCGTTTGATCGAAGTTACCCAAGGTTTAAAAGAGGGCAAGAGCTGCATTGCCATGACACTGGCCGAGACATTGGTGGGCTTGGATGCTTTCCATCGCCAAGAGACGACCAGATTCGTGGGGAGTCCACTACTACTGCAGGTAATGTTTCTCACCCTGTCTCACATATATATTGCTCACATCACTCGGCCCTTAGGCTCGATTTTTCTCTCAAAACCCTTTTCTCACTTTTCTCTCATCGTATATCTCTCTATTCTTTAATCTCTCATTTTCCATCCCACCCCAGGTGTGGTTGATGGACAAGTTGAGAGTGGTGGACTCCTGCCCGGCATACTCAACTCATGGCTACTTCTTCCGGCGACGTCTAGTTGATGCCCTTGATGAAGGATGGTTGTTCAACTGGATGTGCAGTTTGTCCGCAAACCGTATTGCTTGGCGTTGTCCTTGGCTCAATCTACCAGCAATGAGCTACAGCATGTCTCAGCAGACCGGGATTCAGTTGATTGGCCTGACACACTGCGTGTTCTACTTTCCTTTCCGGTTTCAACGCCAGTTCGGCCATGATCAAATTTGCCTGGCAGAGGGGATAGAGTACCCAGCTGCATTTCCAGTCCGAGGTGCACAGCTAGCTCGGTATGCCACGGCATGGAGGACGAGAGAGCTTCTGGCCCCCGCTCCCACTTTCAGTTACACCCTTTCTGATGAGTGCATAGATTGGCTCAATGAAGAGGCACAGATTGGGCCCATCTTGGCATTAGAGGCTTTGACCAGCTCTGGAAGGGGACGCGGGAACACCTAACTATGCCCCTGATTTATTTACTTTAATCAGAACTTTCAAGTTTTCTTTATGAATGTAAGAATAAAAGCAACTTCAATTTGTATTCAAGAGTAAGAGAACTCTGTACTGAAATCAATATAATTGAAGGTTGTGGGTACTGAAAATTTACCGTTTGGTCCAAAAATGGTCTAAGTTGTAAAAAGATTAATTTGAGCAAAATCAACTTTTATTAAAACTTTTCAAAGCCATTTTCAATATGGATCAAATCGACACGCCGAGATCTCATCAATGAGATGCACAACCTCAACTCCAAAGAATCGAAAGTTGCCCCTAGTCTGAATGACACTGTATCGGAGATTACAACCGAGCTCTTTAATGTGGAACAGACAAAGATGACCAAACATGATCAAATGGACAAAGTTGATCGGGGAAATGTTTATGGCTGGACTTCAAGATGAAGTTGCCTATGTATCCCAAAGATGGGAATCAAGCCTTACGTAGTTCGGCTCAGGTTCACTCGTGTATTAACCTCACCTTTTACGATCTAACTTTTGCCAAGGCCACCCTTTGTAGGTTTTCAACCTTGCGAGCTCAGTTGTTATAATTTCAAATTTTCTGTGCTCTAACTTTTGCCTAGGTTGCCCTTTTGGGTTTTTAACCTAGCAAGCCTCTCAGGGATAATATTTCTTCAATTTGTCCATGTTGATCGGCTGTGAGAACTCTAGGCCATCTAGGTCCATCAAAACGACAGCTCCACCCGACCAAATAGACTTAATGATGTAGGGACCAGTCCAATTGGGTCTGAACTTGCCTCTAGGGTCATGGATGGGAGCTCGGTTGTCTTTGAGCACCAAATCTCCTTCCTTCAAATTTCTGGACTTAACCTTCTTGTTGAAAGCCCTGGCGATTCTTCGTTGATAACCCTGAACATGGTACAATGATTTCAGCCTTCGCTCGTCAAAGAGCATGAGTTCTTCAAACTTGCTCTGCTGCCAATCTGTCTCAACTATCTGGCACTCAGCCAGTACTCGTAATGATGGAACCTCAATTTTGATAGGTAGAATGGCCTCCATCCCATAAACCAATGAATACGGAGTCGCCCTAGTAGAAGTTCTAATTGAAGTCTGGTAGCCCCACAGAGCAAATGGCAACTTATCTGCCCAATTCCGGTAGGTTTCCACCATCTTCTGCAAAATGTGTTTGATGTTCTTATTGGCGACCTCAACTGCTCCGTTGGTCTGCGGTCGATATGTGGATGACTTATGAAAAGCCACGTTGTATTTTTCTAACAAGTCAATCACTTCCTTCTTGAAGTGGGAACCGTTATCTAAAATAATCTCGTTCGGGACCCCGTAGCGACAGATGATGTTGTTCTTGATGAACTTCGCAACATGTGAAGCCTTCAACACCGCATAAGATTGGGCCTCAACCCACTTTGTAAAACAGTCTATCGCGACCAGAATGAACTCATGCCCATTAGACCCCTTCAGAGTGACAGCCCCGATCACATCGATTCCCTAAACTGAAAATGACCATGGTGAAGTCATATTGTACAGCTTTGACGTTGGGATGTTCATCCAGTTTGCATGGATCTAACATTTGTGGCATCGCCAAACAAAGCCGATACAATCCCCCTCCATGGTGGACTAGTAGTAACCTTGTCTAAGGATCTTCCGGGCTAGCATCACCCCGTTCATGTGTGCTCCGCACTCTCCTCCATGGATGGCCTCCATCAGGTGCTTTGATTCTTCGGCACCAACACACAGTTTATGTATTCCCAAATAACCTTTCTTATACAGTTTACCTCTGCAGACGATGAACTGAGCAGCCATTCTTCTTATTGCCCTTTTATCCTTGGCATTTGCCCCTGCTGGATATGCTTCTTTCTCCAGGAAGTTCCATACATCGTGATACGAGGGATTCTCATCTTGAACCTCATCTATGGTAGCAATTAGCTTGTAAGCCGGCACAAATTTCTGATCAATGATGATCAGTCGCATTCGGACTCCAAAAGGGATGTCTATCATAGAAGATAGAGTTGCTAGTGAATCTGCGAACTTGTTGTTCTCTCTTAACAAATGAGCAAAGTTCATCTTCTCAAACCAAGGAATCAACAAGTCTAAGGTCTGATGGTAGATTCTCATCTTTTCTTCTTTGACTTTCCAGTCTCCTTTAGCTTGAGATACAACCAGGTTCAAGTCCCCGATGACGTCCAACCGTTTTGCACCTAGTTCTAGGGGGCTTCTAAACCAGCAATGCATGCTTCATATTCTGCTTCATTGTTCAAGACTTTGAACTGGAGTTTAAATGATAGAGGGATAAGGAAATTGTCGGGTGCTATCAGCAACACCCCTATCCCATACCCGTATTAGTTTGACGCTCCGTCAAAGTACATCGTCCAAGTTTTGTCTTCGATATGCAAAATAGCCTTGTCTAGGAATAAGTATTCAACTGCTTCATCCCCTTCAACTGGGTGATCGGCTAGGAACTTCGCTACCGCTCTCCCCTTTACTAACTTGCGAGTCACATACTTCAGATCGAATTCGGAAAGCAGAAGCAACCAACGGGCTAGCCTACCCGTAAGTGCTGGTTTTCTCGAAGAGATATTTGATGGGACCTACTCTTGAAACCAACATTACAGAGTGAGCTAACAAGTAGTGCCGCAGCTTCCTGGTAGCCCATACCAAGGCCAAACAAGCCTTCTCGAGTGGAGTGTAGCGGGTCTCGTAATCCAGCATCTTCTTGCTCAGGTAGTAGATAGCTCTCTCCACCTTGTCCTCAGACTCCTGTGCAAGCATGCACCCCATTGTAGTTTCAGTTACTGAAAGGTACAAAATCAATGGTTTCCCCAGCTCAAGCGGTGACAACATGGGTGGGTTCTATAAGTATTGCTTGATCTGTTTAAAAGCAGCTTGGCATCGGCCGTCCCATTGGAATTTCTTTCCTTTCTTCAGGAGACCAAAGAGTGGTTCACAAGTCAAGGTTAATTTTGCAATAAACTGTCTTATGAATTGCACTTTACCCAGAAAGCCTCGCACCTTCTTTTCAGTGTTTGGTGGTGGCATTTCTAAGATGGCCTTGATTTTGGAAGGGTCGACTTCGATACCTCTCTGTGTAATCAAGAACCCCAGCATTTTCCCTGCTATAACACCAAATGTACACTTCTGAGGATTTAGCCACAACCGAAATTCCCTGATCCTTTGGAAAAAAATTTGTAAGGCAGTGTAGTGTCATGTCCTCCATGTACACCTCAACCTCTTTGTGGATCATGTCGTGCAATATCGTGGTCGCGGCCCGTTGATATGTAGCTCTAGCATTCTTCAACCCAAATGGCATCACCCTATAGCAATATGTCCCCCACGGGGTGGTGAAAGCGGTCTTCTCCTGGTCTTCGGGTGCCATCAATATCTGATTGTAGCTAGAAAAGCCATCCATGAATGAGAACAGCGCATGCCCTGCAGTGAAGTCCACATATTCATCGATATGCAGCAGAGGAAAGTCGTCCTTCAGACTAGCTTTGTTCAAATCCCTGAAGTCCACACATACCCGAATTCTGCCATCATTCTTCGGCACCAGGACTATGTTGGCCAGCCAAGTTGGGTACTCAGATACCAGCAGGAACCCTGCGTCAATTTCCTTGGTGACCTCTTCTTTAATCTTGAGAGCCCAGTCTGGGCGGATCCTTCTGAGTTTCTGTTTAACGGGTCGGCCTCTGGGTCAAGAGGGATCCGGTGCTATACAATCTCAGGATCGATTCCAGGCATGTCTTTATAGGACCATGCGAAAACATCTTTGAAATCTTTTAATAAAGCGACTAAGCGCTCGCGCTCCACCGAAGACAACGTGGACCCGATCTGGACCAGCCACAGGTCCTTCTCAGTACCAACATTAACTGTAGTGATTTCATCAACCAAGGGTTTAACAAGTCTCTCCTGCTCTTGATCAATTAATCGCTGTAAAACTGGAGGAATTTCTTCCTCATCGTTTTCATCAAAATTTTGAAAGTCCTGATTAATACAATAAATCAAAGGCATAGAAAAGTACTTAGAAACCACAGCCATTCCATTCTCATTAATCACTTCCAAATCGTCCAATTCCTCTGTTACAACAGACTCAAAAGAGAAAGAAAAAGACGACCTAGACAGCACTGTGGCATCCGAGTTGTCACCCCCAGGAATACCGGACTTAGACTCAAACGACCTGGAACCTAATTCCAACTCCACGGACTCGATGGAGTCAGATTCCGACTCACTACCTGACCTGGTGCTGCTTAATAAAAATCCCTCTTCGTACTGCCAAATGAGGGAGGGTGCGATGGATGCATCTAAAATGTTTGAAGGTGGGCTCGCAGCCATTTCATTCCCGATCACGGACACCGAGAAGTTATCTCCCAAGCACTTCTATACGATCGGAGGATCTGAAAATAGACAAGCCAGTGCTGCCCCCATTTCAATCTCGGTGTTCTCAGAATCCACTTTCCCACACTGCTCAACTTCAGCTGATGGGTCTGTCTGCTCCTCAGCAACATCATCCTCGGATAACTGCAGGTCAAAGAAGATCTCAAACCCTGGCAAGCGACGCTTCTCTGCGTTCAACCATGGCTCTGGGAAGCCGCAGAATGGAAAATCCTCCCCCTCCTGGACAAAGTGTCCGTTTAGGGTACCCTGGATGGATCGGTGCATTAACTCATAAGGTTTCCCCGCCTGCTTTGCTCTGGCTCTCCCAGCCATCTCCTTGCCTTTCCTCACCCAGTCCTCTTTGGTGGGCAGATAACCCAAACCAAAGGTATGTGGGTTGTGCGGCACTTCGGCCGATACTGCAATGCCCTTCCGGCCACTTCTTCCTAGTCTCATTCCAGGGATGTGCTGGAGTTTGTTCATGAGGTATACTGAATGAGCGCCAACATATAACCCTTCATCGATAGCTAAGATGTTCTGTACGACCCAGGCCTCGGCTAGGGTGGAACCCGATAGGAACACATCCTCCATGCCATGCTCGATTTCCAAAACCGGTGTAGATACTTCTGGCGGCGGATGGATTGACGAATTCCCAAAAACTATAGCCACCCCCTTCCCGTGAGGGTATTTCAAAATCTGATGTAGGGTGGAAGAGACTGCCTTCACCTGGTGCAGCCACGGCCGCCCCAAGAGTAGATTGAAGGTTGCGGGAACGTCCAAGACATGAAAGTCAATCTCGTGTTGTCCTAGACCAACCTGAGTTTGAATTTTCACAATCCCCATCACCTCTCTACTTGTGTTATCATATGCCCTTATCACCTGGGTTGTTGGCACAAAGTCCGCGGGCTTCAACCCGATTGCATATGTCGTCCTTGATGGGTACACGTGAATAACGGATCCCATGTCGACAAGAACCACAGGTATCAATTTGTTTCTACACTCCACAAAGATGTAGAGCGGTTTGTTATGATTCGCGCCCTCAGGTGGCAGTTCTTTGTCAGAAAAGGTCAACATCGGGGAAGCCCCTCCTAGAAAAACCAATCCCACCAGCTATTCAGGCGTGGTGTCTATTGAGAGTTTGGCCTTGTCCATTGCCAATAGGACAGCTTGTCTACGAACATGTGAAGCCATAAGTAGTCCCCAGATGGAGATGTCTGCTTGTATCTTTTTCAACTGCTTCAGCACGGCCTCTTCTTAGCTTCTCTTTCTGCTTCTCCGACTCCTTGTCCTTCCCGAATTCCTCTGGTTGATCTAGGTGGCCCGGCTTGAAATACCGCCCACTCTTAGTCATATGGTCAACTTCACCAATATACCAAGTATCATCCGGTTGATTGCTCCCCCAGTCCTCATCGGTGTAGGCGAGACATAGGTCATCGTCTTCCCACCACATTCCATCGGCAACCGACAGACACCTATCCGGCTCCATTACAACTGTCCTTATACCCATAGCACCTTTCGTCCATGTGCTCGCAGCACGCTCTGTTCTTGTGCACACAACAAGTTCAGTCCCCATTTTGGCCCTTCTACCTCTCTCAGATTCTTCAATCCCTTCCCGTTCAAACTGCTCCAGTACAGCCTGCTGTTCAACATCTCCTGTACTCAAAATACCCAAATCCCGAGCGAAATTCTTGGCACTAGCGCTCTCCGGTGATGCATTCTGATTTCTGGCCCTTCCGTCCACAACTGATGTCCTTGTCCCTGATAGGCCCTGTTCTAGCTGCGATTCTTCAACAACATCTGGTTGGTCGCTGCCACCAGAACCTCTCACCGACCCATCAAGATCAAACCAGTTGACTGTCATGTCTCCTGAGTCTTGTTCGTTGAAAAACTAAAGGTTAGCAATGCCCCCTTCTAGAGCTGCTAAGTCATCTACCCTCTAATCAAGCCCGTCCCCCCGTACAACACAAATCTCTACCCTCACTGGCAATTCCACATTCGGCCTAACCTGGCCTGCTGATGTAATGTAGCCACTTGGATTATATACCTCCTCAGCAAAGCTCCCAAATTCCTCAGACCCTGAATCAACAGTCCCACTTTCCTCCGAAGTCATCCCTATTCTACCTTCAATAATCACCACCATTCGGTCAGGTTGGGTTCGGGAGATGTCTAACATGCACAAGTCAGTGCTGTGAGGAATGAACACCTCCGGCTTAGGTAGGTGACAAGGGGTGATATATATGCTAGGGTCGTATGACACGACCCCAGTTTGGATTGAATTGATGTATTTGGGAGGTGGAGCTTGGTTATGTGGTGGGAGAGGGTTGGTTGTGACATTGGGTTTCTCTAGAGGCACAATTACCCTGTTATCAACGAGATCTTGAATCTCATGACACAGTCCAAAGAAATGGTCGGTGTCGTGACCATGTCACAGAAAGGCGCAGATTTAGTCAAGGGGTTATGGAGGGGAAGTGTTTTCGCAATGGCATGCTCCAAGGGCTTCAAGTGCCCCTTCTTAATTAAAACCCCCAAAGCTTTGGACAGGGGCATGTATAATGGAGTGAAGGTTCTTTGGCCTCGGGGTAAGTACTTGGTTGTTTGTTAGTTACTTCCGGACGCGCCGGTGAATGGTGTAGCCGTAAGGGTTCTCAAAGGGGTGGTGGTGACCATGCTCATATCTGAAGCTCTGGCAGCTGCAGCACTGCTTGTGCTTGTATTCGTACTGCGGTTGAAAGTCCTCCTAGGCTGTTCTCCTCTATCATTGTCAATCAAACCCTACTTCAAAGCGTCCTCAATCTACACCCTAATCTCATGTTGATCTGCAAAAGTGGGGAGAGGGAGGACGATCATCTTCTGCATGAGCTTGGGCTGGAGGTTGTGTACAACCATCCGTATTTGATCTTTGTCAGTCGGCCTAATGGTCATCATCAAGGCCTTGGCCCTCCAGCGGGTCACAAAATTGGAGAAACTCTCCTTCGGCTTCTGCCTAGTCATCTCAAGATCACGGGTTGTAATCTCGATCTGTGTATTGTAGGAGTATTGAGCTACGAAAGGCCTTGGCCATCTCCTCCCAGTTTCTCTTGACAGAACCTTCCAGTTTTGCATACCAGATGGCCACTACACCCGACAAGGTCCGGCCAAACAAAGAAAGGTTCTGCAATCTGGAGAGGCCCGTCGGCCTCAGTATATCTGAAAACAACCGTAAATGCACCATAGGATCCCCAGACCCATCAAAGCAGTCGATGTGCGGCATTTTAAACCGATCTGGCAGCGTCACGGCCGAGTCGGTGTACCCATCCTCAATATCCGAAATGGACTTTACGCCTTGAGATTTCTTGAACAGCTTTTCAAGCTTGCTCACTTTCAATGCCGTGGGGTCCACCTCAAA
Organism: Camellia lanceoleosa; assembly: GCA_025200525.1. NCBI lineage: Eukaryota > Viridiplantae > Streptophyta > Magnoliopsida > Ericales > Theaceae > Camellia > Camellia lanceoleosa. Next base: position 34,701,625 of record CM045763.1, on the reverse strand, counting down.
CTCAAAGGGGGAATCCGATAGGTTGATAGGTGTTTTGGATAGCTGGGGTAGGATTAAGGGCGGAGCCGGACCGATTGGAATGTCTGTATCTCCCTGGACATTTGGTGTCTCCCCGGGTATTGGAACTCCTGGTGGAGGAGGAACTTGGTGTGAAGCAGATGCTTCGATTTGCTACTGTAACCTGGCGATCAACTCTGCTTGTTGGGCCATGACCTCGGCCTGTTGTTTGGAAAATTCTGCTTGACGGGCAGCGTCCTGCTGCATGGTTCTCATACTTTCTTGGAGTTGATGCATCATCTCCTCCATTCCTATCATACTGCCCTGATCTAACTGAACTGCCGGTATATCTATCTCCGCAATAGACTCGAAAATCTCAACCTGACTACTCAAGGACCACTAATCTGGCAACCGTGGTACCGATACACTGTGCCTTACTGACCTCTGTCTAGCAACCAAGGGTAAAGAATAGAACACTAGTTGTCCGTCTACCATATCCCCAGATCGATGGAGTCTGTGACCTCTAGTCCAGAGTGCTTGGGGAATATCTGCTTGGTCGGAAGCAATTGTGCTAAACTACCTAGCAAAAAGATAAATAAAGCATAATAAAGAAATAAACAACCAAAAAAACGGACAACATAACGGCTTAAATAAACACAACACACAGTTGGCATAACAATACATAGTTGGCGTTTGTAAGCTGAATATACTGTTCTCAAATACTGATCATTGTTCCCAAATCACTGCCCCAAATCTGAATTTGATATCCGTGAATATAACCGATTCCCAAATACTGATACTGATGCCCCCAGGCCTAATACCCAGACTTGCAAACTGATACATGCATTCTTGTAGAGACACACTCTAAAAGCACATAGCAAGCAAGTGAGAGCCAAAACACCCCTATGTTGGGATAGGGTTTTCCTGTCCTACTTTGTCAGGAGCTAGGGTTTCACTATGCACACAACGGTTTCAAACAATCTATAATCGGGTAAGCAGCCTGTCCTAGTTTGGGATGGTCACTATGGATTCCAATATGCACTAGGTCGAATGGTCAAAAGGGTGCCCGGGTAAAAACCGGGGTTTGTGTTCCCATCGTGGCAGAGCCCATAACCGGTCAGCCTTATGGCACGCTTCTCAAAGCAAGCCTCCGGCAGACCGTTCAGGAATAGTAGATGGCAAACATGGTGTCCTAGGCGCACCAATGCACATGCAATGCAAAGAAACACATAAGTGTAATCAAAATAACACATCATGAGTTTGAGTCAAGTTCTCCAAACTCCCCAGCAGAGTCGCCAGAAACTGTAGACGCGCCTGAACGTCTTGGGAAAATCTCGTTTTGTTCATTGGGCTCACTACAGTTTGGACTCAATGTCACGGCTCTTAATCTGATCTTGCAAAGTGCAATGCGAGATTGATAAATCACCAAAGAATCCAAATCCGGTAAATCGTTTTGAAAACTGATTTTTAGAAAGAAGTGCCAAACATGGATTGCTTTGCCAGATACAGAGTCACCACCTAAATATTTTATTTTTGGGAAATTTAGGAAACCCTGACTCATGCCTAAAGCCACGTGTCCGTCATCACCAAAGTTGCCTCGGCTCGGGAACTTGGGTACGAGACGGGAAGGTCATGCAATGAGCACCCCCACTCACCCGATCAAAGATCGGCCTTTACTAACATGATATCTTCTTTTTTTTCAAAACACTTGTGCCCTTATTCCGGTTATTAACCTAGAATTACTATGTGATGCGCATAGCATACAAGTATAGACTGGATTGCCTAAGTTGCAACAGAACATCTCATGTTTGTTTTTTTGAAAGCAGTTTGCTACTATGTGATGCGCATAGCATACAAGTATAGACTGGATCACCTAAGTTGGAACAAAACATCTCATGTTCGTTTTTTTGAAAGCGGTTTGTTACTCGCAAGTAGGCTAAAATGCAAATTTTGCCACCCTCAAGTGGGCTTAGAAAACATGGTGATTTGCCGCTCTCGAGTGGGCTTAAAACTCGCAATCAATGAATTGTTCCAATTTAAGTAATCCAACCTTCACCCACAAGCGTTCAGGCAGTTATATCACATAAGCAGTTAGCCTCATGGCAAGCATGCTATCATGGCAGTCACTCACACACATGCAAGGATGCTAAAGCATAAACACTCACCGAGTACTCCGAGCCAAAACAAAAGCTATGTTAGAAATCAATGCATGATCCTAGCTCTGTCAAGAATGCCTAATGCAACACATACAGAATGCAGCTAAGATAGGCTCGGCTATTCTAAAATGTCATGTGAAATGTAATTTGATACATCTATTCAAACAGGAATTGAAATGCAATGCAGTTAGTATGATGCGCCGAGCCTGGTGCATGCAAGACAGATGAATGGATGCAAACATGCGAGCATAAGGATACTAATTGAAACATGCCCTAAAACTAACCATCGTAAGCGGGTAAATAAAAGGGAGAAGGAAATGGGGGTTGGAAGACATGCATCACACACACGCACACTTATTTACAATAATTGTGGCCTCTTGACGGAGGATCCGAATGAATAATACAGAACCAACTAGCTAATCTAAGCTAATCTAATTAAACTAGTTATTACACAATAGAATGAATAACAAGCTACAGCTAATTATTACACAACTCTAACTAATTAACAAATCAGCTAAGTTAGCAATTAAATAAGCATATAAACTATATGATGTAGGCTGCCCCGGCTCTGCTTTGGATGACAAAGGATGCATGCATGCTCGAGTCGCCTTGTTCGAAAATCCCTCCCGATGCCCTGATTTGCTTCTGCTTGCAATTGATCTTAGAAACTTGCACCAAGCTCCAGAGACATAAAACTCCACCTTTGGAATTTGTAGGGATGCTGCCAACCAAATATTGGCCTTGGAGACCACATGCCGACCACTTTTTGTGGTGAAAACCAGAAAAAGTGGTTGGCCAGCCACTTTATCTGGTCGGCTGACCAGTTTTTGCAGCTGGTTTCTGGTTTTTTGCAACAGAGGGCAAGAAAGGGGCATCGCAAAGTATTTGCAACACATGTATGCACGACCACCCTCCCTATCATTACATAAGCTCAAGGGAGTGTAGGTCTCAACCCTCAGACCACCAATCACGTATCTCGATGCATGATGGCCGAGGAGCCGAATTGCGCAACTCAATATGGAATGAATGCACATACAAACACCTAAAGCCTAGAACTCCGTCATGTATAGTCAAGAGTGTCGGCGATTGGGAATCGAGGTACATTTCATCACTTCGAGTATAAAACGTCCCTCGTTTCCCGTGTTTGGACTAACGCCTATTCCAAACACAATGCAACAAACATGGCATGCACAATGCGACTCAATCATGTAACTTAATGCAACACAACTTGGACATGCAAGCATGCAAGCGATGATCATGCAAACATACAAACTAGCATACACGATGCTATGAACTATATGTCATGCACAACGCTCATGACACTAACATACACAATGCACGTGGTAACCAACATACATAATGCAATGAAAATGGCATGTACAAGTACAATGATTAATCATGTAACAACATGGCATGCTCAACGCTACGAACTACATGACATACTCAATGTGCAATGGACTTAAACTAAAATGAATAGGCCTCAGCTATGTCCAAATCAGAGGCCATTGATGATGAAATCAAGGCACCAAAACACACACAAACATGTATGATGCAATGGCCCAAGCCTAAGGCACAAAATACTACTCTCCAAGAGCGTTGAAAAGATGAAACATGGAGTACAATGGCATGTGTTCCAGCACTGAAATGACATACAAAATGACTTCGAATCATGCAAACAACTCACGCAATGCATGTTGAAAGGCTCAAGTATCGAAAGCTAGTGAAGCATATTACACTAGAGGCATGCAAGGTGATGCTCAAATGACCAAACCAACCCCAAACAGACCCTATGCAGGCCAAAACAGTAGCCAAATGGGTTAGGATGATGGCTTTGAAAGGCACAAAAATAGGGCTCATGCAATGGCTCACAAATAGGGCATAAAAGCATAACTCTAAAGAGCACTTAAGGAGTGGAAAATATGGAAATATAGTAGCGCTACATGCTCTGAAATAACATTCCCAATGATGCCAAAACATGCAAACATCTCAAGTTAAGCATACAAGAGACCTCAAAACTCAAAGCTAGTCAAGGCTATTACACAACAAGCATGCATGGCAAGCATCATTTGACCGAGAGGCCTTAAAGCAGAGCTAAGGCAGCCCAAAATATGAACGAAACCATGTTGGAGCAAAGCCAAAATGTGCTAGAATAAAGAGCCAAAACATCATGCGAACCAAGCTAGTAAACAAGATTTACACTACAAGCATATGGAGCATGTGAGAGGTTATCAAACCAGCCAAAAACAGAGCCATGACATGTCAAATGGTGACCAAAAACCCACTGAAATGGAGCTAAAACATGCTAGATTGACATGCTACCTTGATGAGCCATGAATGGGAATACACTACACATATGAGAAGCACGCCAAGCGTGACCAAACCAACCATGGACAGAGTCTAGGAAGGCCCTAAAAGTCACTAAAAAGTGCCTGAACCAAGCCTTGAAAGTATGAAAATGCATGCTCCTTTGATAGGCCAAAAATGCAAGTAAACAAGACAAAAAGAGAGAGGGTCACCCCTCTCTAATTTAGGACGTCAAAACCACATACCAACCACTAAAAATCCACTAGATTTCAGTGGCTAAAAGGCCAAGCAAGGATTACCTCAAAGGCCCTATGGCATGGCACAAAACAAGGCCAAACAAAGGCTTGCAAGAGGGTAGGAGAGCCTCAGTACCCAAGAGGCCTTAAACAAACATGTTAAGTGCTCAAAAATGAAGCTTTTTTTAGTTGAAAACAAAGCTCAAATAAGCATGCAAGTATGGCTAAGAGAGTGACCAAAACAAAGCTTAAAAGGGAGAAAAAAGGTTACCCTTGAAGCTCAGCAAAACCAGCAAATTTTCTGAACCAAAAACCAACTCTTGAGCCCTCTCAAGACCCTTCAACAACTCAGTAACAAGGTAAGAGTGTTTGGCTATGAGGTTGTGTGCACAAGTGTGAAGCAAAACACCAATATAGAGTGAGAAAGAGAGGGATATATGTCTATGCCTTAAACAAAATTTCAGAACCTGTGGAATGGAGAGGGAAAGCCTCTCTTATAGAGGAACAAAGTTAAAGCTTCCTCAAGAAGCTAAAACTTGGATGCAATCCCTCCATACACGTGTATGGCGGACACAGTCTGGGCCCTCCAGCTAGCACAGCTGCCATCCATTCAGTCTGACAAAACAAAAGGAAAGCTGCCGACCAGAAAAGGTGGTCAGCCTGCTACTTTTAGTGATCAGCCGACCACCCAAAGTGGTCTCCCAAGTAAAAAAGTGGTCGGCAAGGGTAATTGGTGGTCTCCACACTGAAAGCAAGCCAATGGTGGAGTGGGAAACCAGAAAATGTGGCCCACAGACCAAGAAAACCAGTTTCCCGACCAGAAAACCGGCTGGCGGGGAGAAAAGTGGTCTCCAATGATAAAAGCTGGTCTCCCAACCTTGTACCACTTCCCAAACAAGGAAAGTAAGGTTTGTACCCAAGGAAAACCAAAACGGATGCAAGATGGGGGTTCGGGACGCAAGACGAGCGGCCGTGAGCCCTGAAAACCAGTTGCCAAGCATCAAAAGTGGTGTACGACCACAAAAGTGGTCTCCCGGACCACAGTGACCCTCTAGACAAAGGAAACAAGGTGTGTCCCAAAAACCGTTCCAAACGGAGAATGTTAAGCGGTCCCGAGCCGAGGCACACGGCCGATGGCTCCGAAAATCGGAAACTAGTCTCCAATTGGGAACAGTGGCCTATGATCACGAAAAGTAGCCTACGACCACTGAGATATGGTCTACAAGACCTCTCCCTTCTTCCAGGAAGAGGAAACAAGACTTGGTCCGTGAACCAAGTCAAAGTACAAAGGGTCCCGAGGTCCGGAGGCGAGGCTCTCTGCCAAGAACTCCGAAACCTCGAAACGAGCACAACATGCGCAATCATCGAGCGCTCAATCGATGACGTCTAAGTCTTAAGGTCGGTCAAAAATGGCGTGTCTACACAATGCATGATGGCCAAAGATCAAATTTGTACAAACTTAATAAATGCGTGACAAACAAGACACTTAGACCATCTCCTTATCATACGAGATCAAAGGCTATGGAGACCAAGGGAGATTGGCTCATTTCATCACTTCAAGTATGAAATGAACCAATCTTCCTCGTGTTCAATACGACATCCGATTGAACACAATGCAAAGCAAGCAACATGACATGCAAACAACATGCTAATCTTGACATGAAATGCAAGACTCTAACATGCAAACACTCATGCACCACATACTAGAATACTTAAGCATTAAATGCTAGTGAAGGACACAACACTAGAATCATGCAAAGCAATGCTCGATGGACTAAACCAACAACAAACAGACCCCATGCATGCCAAAACAGTGGCAAAATCCTGCTGGAAATGAAGCACCAAAAGCTACAACAACATGCTCATGCATTGGCTCGCAAGCTAGGCATTAAACACAACTCTCAAAAGCTCTCAATGAATGAAAGAAGTAAGAACATGACACATGTATACACTCGGAAATAACATGTTAAACGATGCCCAAACATGCAATCATCACAAACATAGCATACTACGGCTCTCAAAACTCAAGACTAGCTAAGGTACTTGCACTGTAGCCATATCAAGCAAGCCCCGAAGGACCAAGATTACTCAAAACAGTCCTAAGGCAAGCCAGAACAATGCTAGAAACATGATGAAGTGTAGCCAAAACAAGCTAGAATGGGAGGCATTAAGCATGATGCATGCAAGGCCAATGAGTGGGATTACACTAAACATACAAAAACCAAGTAAGAGGTGACTCTACCAACAAAACTCAGAGTTGTAACATGGCAAAGTAACACCAAAAACATGCTGAGATGGTGGCCCAAAAAGCTTAGACAAGCATGCATACATATTAGCCCAAGATTAAGGCACAAGACACAACTCTCCAAAAGCATTGAAAGAGTGATACATGTGAGAGTATGGCTACACCATATATACTAAAATCATGTTAGAAATGAGGCCAAAGCATGCAAACAACTCAAGCAATGCATGCTAGAGACTTGACACTCAAAGCTAGTCAAAGCCACTTACACTATAACCATATAAAACAAGCCTCACATGGCCAAGACCAACCAAAATAGAGCTAAGACATGTTCAAATAACACCAAAAACATGCTTAGATAGAACCAAACTAAGCTAGCATGATGGACCAAAGCATTGAGCACACAAGGCTAAATGGCAAGATTACACTACAAGTGTAAAAAGCATGCATGAGGTGGCTCAACCAAGCCAAAATAGAGTTATGCCATGCTGAAATAAGGCCAAAAATAGGCCGAGAACAAGCCAAGACATGCTAGAAACACATGCTCAATAATTAGGCCAACAAGGCAAGCAAACAAGACAAGAGGAGAGGGGACCACCACCTCTCATTTTGGACCTCAAAACCACATTTCTACCACTGAAAATTCACTGGATTTCAATGGCTAAAAGGCCAAACAAAGATGACCTCAAAGGCCTTAAGAGATGGCACAAAACAAGACCAAACAAGCCACCAAAGGGGGTAAACCACCCCTAACTCAAACAAAGCCTTAAACAACCATTTTAAGCACTTAAATACAGAACTTTTTCAGTTGAAACTTAGGTCAAAAAAATCATGCAAAGATGGCCAAATATGCAACCAAAGCAAAGCTTAGAAGGGAGAATAGGACTCAGCCTTGAAAAACAATAAGAACAGCAGCTTCTCTAGCCTAAAACCAGCTTTTAGAACTCAAATAACATGCCCAAGAACCTCAGCTTAATGATGGTGGTGTTTTACTAGGTGTTGTAGTGCAAAAGTAAAGAGAAAATACACTTTGAGACACTATTAAGCACAATATAGAGAGAGAGTGTGAGAATTCCAGAGAGAGAGATATATCTTGTCTTTAAAAATGCTGAACCTTTGGAAAGGGGGAGGAGCCTCCCCTTATATAGAGCAATGCAATGCAAAGCTTGCTTGACAAGCTTGAAATGGCCTCCATCCCTCCATACACGTGTATGGAGGTTGGCTTAGTGAAAAATAGCTGGCTCAAAAGATCTAACATAATATCTGCTAAAACAAGGTGTCCTGCAGGCCATCAGTAGTGGCCGGCAGTGCCTCATTGATGGGCGGCAAGCCTTATCAATGGTCGGCAGGGCCAAATCCATGGCCGGCAGTTCCAAAAGGTGACCGGTAGTGCACCACAAGAAACATGCTGAAAGGATCAACACATGGTCCAAAAATGAGACAGAATGGAAACAGGGTTTGGAAAGCTCAAACCTGTGATGTTCCGCCGTGAAATTCGAGTACTCGATGAGCAATCGAACTTGTCATTGGATGTACCTGCAAGCATATCCAAGTCTTGAGGACGGTCAAGAATGGGGTGTCTACAAATATACTCTTTTTTTTTTAGATTCTAAAAAATCCAACCCCACCTTTTGAAATGCTACTGGTAAATCTAAATTATCTAATCAAGTGAGAAAAATATTGCTTGTAATTTTTTAAAAAATAAAAAATAAAAATTGTACAACAGAACCTAGATTGTCCTTAAGCAAATGACCAAGGATGGAAGTGATGGGCATGGTTAAGTTACTACCTGTAATTCTGACATGGTTGCTAACTCTGCTTTATGGAGAGAGTGATGGTTAAAGTTGTGGGTCAATGCTCTTTCTTTTGAGCCATTTGAAGTTTGTAGTATACATGCCCTTTTTAAGGCATCTTTGAAATCCCCAGAATTATAAGCCTTAGTTTTTATAATATAGCTCCAAATTCCAATTCCAAAGGGGGCAATTACAGGAAGGAGCAAATCCCATGGTGATTCTAAGCTTCCAAGCAATAGTAGTCCAATTTCCAACAGTTAAGTATGCATTACACAATATTTCCACACACCACATTCAATTATTCAATTAAAGAGATCCTTAATTTTTACCCGAAGAGAAAAGAAAAAAAATGTTTCAACCACCAACACTAGCAGAGGAGAACAGAGGAGAAACTAATTTGAATTAGCAGAAGGAGCTGACTTCTGAGAAACTAATCAGATCATGGGTTAGTCAAAACAAATACCCAAAAATATACAAAGATAATCAAGAGAAGGAACCAAAAAAACTGCATAATTGAACAATTCCAATAGATTAAATGATGAAATCAAAAGTTCATGTAATCAGAAATACCAAAGAAATCAATCAATTTGAAAGGTAAGAATCGACTTATCTGTAGATCTTAAAAGGAAAAAAGAAAAAATTGGGGAAAACATACCTGAAGTAGTCGCCATGGTTTACCTTGAAGTTGTGAAACCCTAGAGAGAGAGAGAGAGAGAGAGATGAATAATTTAGGGAGTAACAGAGGGAAGAGAAACCCTAGAGAGAGAAAGACAAATAGAGACAGAGAGAGAAGTAGAGGGAAATAGAGAGAGAGAGGATTGTAGGAATGACTTTTTGTTACAGATAACAAAGAAATATAAAATATATGTGGGCCGTGTCTGGAGTGGGAAGTCGTCGTTGCTGCTACTATAAGCAATCCATGAAAGTAACACGAAAGCGAGAGAGAGAGAGAGAGAGAGAGAGAGAGAGATTGTTAGGGTCTGTGTGACCGAGTGTGAGAGAGAAAAAAAGAGGAGAGGAGAGGAGGGTTACCTGAACTCTTCCCACACTGGAGGTGTTGGGGATGAGAGAGAGAGAGAGAGAGAGAGAGAGACGATTGGGAGCAAGAGAGAGAGACAGTGACAACTGGGAGAAGATGGAGGGTTTTTTTTTTTTTCTTCTTTTTTGATTTGAGAACTGAATGGATATGGAAGAGGGTGTAGGGAAGAGCGGGAAAAGAGGGAGGGAAAAAATATAACATTTTGCGACGGAGGAATAAAAGCGTCGCAAAAAAATTAAAACAAACGCAAAAAGAAAAAAAAAATGACGGGTAACAAATCGTCGCATATAATACTATTTCTTGCCACGGTCTTAGATTTTCCGTCGCAAAAAATAAATAAATAAATTGACGACGACGACTTCGTTTGCCGTGGCAGAAACGTGATTTTTGCGATAGTTTTCAAACCGTCACAAAAGGTTACGTGTCCAATACTCCATTTTCTAGTAGTCTTAAGTTGTTCAAAATTTTAAATAATATATTATTCATCAGATTAGGTTTTAACAATTATTCATTTGAACAATCGTTTCTAATTAGACTACATTAGTTGAAATTGATAATTTCAAGACTTGATAAATGAATAAATAGTTTAAGGTTGTCATAAATAAAAATGGCAATAGTTTAAAGCATGAAAATGAAATTAATTATAATTAATTAATTATAATGGACCATGCTAATGATTGCCATGGAAATGCCAATAAGAGGTGAAAAATACTAAAAATATTAGAATCCCAATGCAACTTATACACATCCGAAAACATCTTCATATATTTTACATACTTGTTATATATATACACATTCCATTATTATTTAGCATTTTTCAATGTATAATTATGGTGAAAATTTTGAAAGAAGTTTTCATGTAAGAATATGATGTTTAGGATTTGATAAATTAGAATATCAACTGACAATTAAGTTTATTGACCTTGGAAAGTGATGACAATCTAGCTCAAGCCACAAGCTCAGCAGCTAAAACAACAGCTAAAGCCACGACTAGCTCAACCACTAAAGCCACAGATGGAGTTGTAGCTTCAAGCTTAACCTGTTCAGTTAGATAGAGTTAGATAGACTGTTAGTTTGTTACAGATATTATTAGTTAATTAGTTAGAGATTTTGTATGTATAAGTGCTTGTAATCACAGATTCAAGTAATGAGAAAAGTTTACAATAATTCTTCACTGTATCAGAGCTTCATATCAACTCATCCATGGCTTTCTCTTTTTCTTTATCTCTACCTACTAATCTCAATCTTTTGATCTCCAATCTAAGCTCCTTCATTACAGTCAAACTTGATTCTATAAACTTCATTATTTGGTGAAGTCAATTTCAAAATATACTTCGTGCAACTAAGCTTTTGGATTTTACAAATGGATCTGTTCCATGTCCTCCATTGATGATCAAGAATTCGAGTGATGAAGAAATCCTGAATCCAGATCGAGCAAAATGGAATGTTATTGATGCACATTTACTTAGTTGTACTACAACAACTCTTGCACCAGTAATTTTCACATTAATTCTTCATTTGCAACATAGTGAAGAGGTATGGGACACATTGTGTAAAAGGTTTACTCTACTTTCTCGATCTCACATTCATCAAATGAAAAATAGACTGAACAATTTGACAGAGGAATCTAAGTCCAATGAAGACTACTTGAGTCAAATTAAAGAACTTGTTGATCAATTAGCCCTAGCTTCATCTCCTGCCGATGAAAAAGATCTAGTGTTGCTTACTTTAAATGGATTACCTGATGAATTTGATGCTCTAAGACCTACCATTCGTACCAGAACTGAAGCTATTTCCATGGCTGAATTGAGCTCTCTTCTTTGTTCTGAATCTATTCACATTGAATTCAAACAAAAGAAGAATCAGAACCTTGTGTCCTCTGTTGCTTATGCTGCTACAAAAGGCTCTAAGTCAAGCTATCATGGTTCCTCATATTCTCGAGGATGATTAGTTCACAATTGTAGAGGCACTTCTCGAAGTTCTTTCAGAGGAGGAAGATCATCTAACAGAGGCAGAAGCAGACAGTCTTCAGTTAATTCAGGATTGATTTGTCAAACTTGTGGCAAAGCAAATCAAATTGCTTCAGATTGTTGGCGTTGAATGGATACAACCAATCATCAATCTTCTTCTACATCCTCTCAGTCACAGTTTGCTTCTTCACCAAAGGCTTATGTTGCCTCTGCTCAATCTGAATCTTCTCCTTGGTATCTTGATTCTGCAGCCTCTGATCATATCACACATAATCTCAGCATGTATTAGCCATATCAAGGTAATGATCACATCACAGTTGGAAATGGTAATTCTCTGCCTATCTAACACATAGGCAATGGCATTTCGCCTACTCCTCATTACTCTTTCAAACTTAAAAAGATTCTACATTCTCATATTTCCTCCAATCTTGTTTATGTGCATAAACTTACCTAAGATAATGATTGTACTATCACATTTGATGATTCTTCCTTTGTGATTCAGCACAAGAAATCAAAGGCAATCTTGCACCAGGGCTCTAATGTTCATGGTTTATATCAGTTTTCCACTACTTCTCCTATTTTGCATCCATCTATGTCTGCATCTCATACTTCACTTACTTCTACTACTGAAGTTGTTTCTACACATGTCTAGCATAAGAGATTGGGCCATCATTCTCAGTCAAAATTTATACATATGAAAGATCATTTATCTGATATTGCTAATAAAATTTTTGCTGCTATCTCCTTATGTTCATTGTTGTGTGGCCAAAAGCCATAGACTACCATTTATGCTTTCAAATTCCACTATAAACAAACCTTTATCCCTCATCTATAGTGATGTTTGGAGACCTTTCTCCTCTTTGTCCACATATAAATACTATGTTCTCTTTGTTGATGATTTTGGCAAATTCACTTGGCTTTATCCTTTATGTTATAAAAGTGAAGTGTTTTCAAAGTTTTTGGATTTTAAGGCTTTTGTTGAAACTCAGTTCTCTACTAAATTGCAAGTTTTAAGGACTGATGGAGGCATTGAGTTTGCTAATAATCAAATGACACATTTCTTAAAAACTCACGGTATCATTTATCAAATGTCTTGCCCATATACACCTCCTCATAATGGGGTTTCTGAAAGGAAACATAGGCATATCATTGAAACCTCTATTGCCTTATTGCACCACTCATCTGCTCCTCTATAACATTGGTTTGATGTAGTGTCTACAACCACCTATCTCATTAACCGAATGCCTAGTTCTAAGCTTTCCAATAAGTCTCCCTATGAACTCGTTTTTCATTATGTTCCTGATTACTCAAACTTTAGAGGCTTTGGCTGTCAATGCTTTCCATGGCTTTGGCCTTACACTTCTAGCGAACTTCAGCCTAGATCTACTATTTGTGTCTTCCTTGGCTATCATCCCTCATTTAAAGGGTACAAATGTCTTGATATTACTACAGGAAAAATTCACATTTCTCGACATGTTATTTTTCATGAAGATATTTTTCCCTTTGCTACATCATCAGCATCACAGCGTCCTGTATCTTACTCTCCTTTAACTCAATTACAATTCTTCTTTTGGTCCCCTTCTTGTATTAAGCCCTCTTTTATGTCTAATCCACCTTCTCAGCCTATTTTTCTATCCAGTTCTCTTTCTATGCATCCTAATGTCTCTGTCCCTCTGTCTGCTACTCCAGTTTTATCTTTTGTAGCACCTACTTTATCTGATATCCCTGTTGAACCTACAACTCATTCTTCTGCTCTTGTGCCTTCCCTTATCGACTAGTCTGCTCCACTTTCCTCTCCTTCCCATTCATTTTCCTCATCTGTTCCAATTTAATCCATTTATATTGACTTACCTGCCTTGCCTTCGTCTTCTTTTCCTCATTTTACCTCTACTAATGTCCACCATATGCTTACTAGATCCAAAACTCATTGCCTCATGGCTTCTTCTTCTTCTCATTCTCTTACTGATGTCGAACCTGCTACTTATCAACAGGCCTTAGCTTCTCTCATTTGGTATTCTGCCATGCTTGAAGAGTATAATGCTCTTTTTGCTCAAGGCACTTGGCCTCTTGTTACTCTTCTATCCTCCAAAACATCCATTGGTTGTAAATGGGTGTATAGAATCAAACAAAACTCTAATGGCACTATTACCAGATACAAGGCCAGGTCAGTTGCCAAAGGATTTCTCCAACAAGAAGGTGTGGACTATAATGAGACATTTAGTCCTGTGACAAAACAACTAACCATCTGAATTTTACTCTGCATTGCCTTACATTACCATTAGCCTTTAAAACAGCTAGACATCAGCAATGATTTCCTTCATGGCATCTTAGATGAAGAAGTCTATAGGCAGCAACTACCTGGGTTTTCTAGTACCACCAATCCTCATCATGTTTGTCACCTATGGAAAGCTCTCTATGGCCTCAAGCAAGCTCCAAGAGCTTAGTATTTCACATTTTCTAAGTTTCTCTTGTCTCAAGGCTTTGTCAATAGCCACTATGACAACTCCTTGTTTATCAAGAAGACATCCACTGATATTCTCATTCTTCTGGCCTATGTAGATAATATTCTACTTACTGGCAGTAGTTCTCTTCTTCTTCAAGAGCTTATTCATCATATGCATTATGCTTTTGCAATGAAGGAATTGGGGAACATCTCTTACTTCCTTGGTCTATCCATTCAGTCTATAGGGGCCAACTATTTCTTGTCTCAATAGAAATATGCCTCTGATATTCTCATTAAGGTTGGCAAGACTTCTTGTAAGCCCTGCACTTCCCCTATTTGAGTCAAGACTTCCCTTGATCCTGCTTCTTCTCTGCCATTTAATTAGTCACATTTATATAGAAGTGGTTGAAAATCAGCTTTGTAGACACCACATTTTGACCGCCCTTAAGACTTGGGCGCTTCACTCTAAATACTCGATGATGAAATGTTATGATGTGCAATCGTTTGATTCCTCTGCAAAAGGATTCAGTTTCAAGCTTTAAAACTTAAACCTTGCACCCCCTTTGGACCAAAACCTTATTTTTTCTAGCCTAACCACTCAAAGAATAGCTGGCCAGCAGATGGCCGGAAGCCCATTTTCACTGGGCCGACCGTACATCCTCATGGTCGGCCGGCTATGTTCAGAGTAACAGATATTTTAACAGCTGCCACTTGCTTCCATGCACATGCTTTGGACCAGCTGTCCCTTTGCAGATATTTCTGACACGAGAAACTATTTTTCTATAAATACCACACCCTCCCTCATGGTTTGGGGTTAGAAAAATTTTCCAAAAGCCATAGCTTGTCCAACACACTTCTCCCCTCTCTTGCAATATACATGCATAATCGATACACCATACAAGCTTGAACTTGAGGCTTTTGCTGAGATTTTTTAACACAATTTCAGGTCCTAGAGAGTGCTTAGTTTGTGGTTTGTTAACTAAGGAGCTCATCCTCTTTTTCAAGAGGTGAATTTTGAACTCTTTCACCATCTTTTCTCTCTCTTTTTCTTATATTTACTTGTTGTTAGGCGTCGTTTGGCTGTGCCCACTTCTTTTCTATATAAAACGTAGTTTGATTTGCATCTCCATTCCTTTATGGTATTCGTGTGTTTTGCACTGCTTGTGGTTTGATTATTTCATTACATTATATGCCATTTACATTGTTTTGTTGCATTGTGTATCATTTTACATTCTACCCCTGAATTACGCTAGTTTGATTCCTTACAACAGGATATATAGGCAACTCTCGGGTTCAACCAACAGCATTTGCATTTTGTTTGTTTGCCCAAGTCTTACGGCCTTGTCAAAATGGGTCCTCTTCGAGCTTTGACATTCACTCACGTCATTTCATGACTTGGAGCTCTGTCAAAGAGAGGCAACTGTAGACACCCCATTTTTGACCACCCTTAAGACTTGGGCACCTCAGGTCAATCACTCTATGATGAAACTTATGTTGTACAAACGTTCGATTTCTTCAGCGAAAGACTTCTAAATCCAAACCTTACACCCCATTTTGGACCAAAACTATTTTAGACCAAAATTATTTTAGACTTTAAAACCCTCTCTTTCAAAATATTTTTGAAAATGTTTCTACGATGTTCCGAGACTCGCATTTCATTTAAAATATTACGCTATTCGGTAAACTGAGTAAGGACAAAGTGGAAATAAATGAAAGGGAGGTGAACTCTTTGAAAAATCTTTAAAACATCTTAGTTAGAGGTTCAAAGTTGAAGAAAATTAGATGAGAGGGAAGAAAACTAGTTGGGGAAATAGTTAGGCATCAAACTGTTAGGGGAGAACTGAGCGGTCTACACTAAATCAGGCCTATCTCTTTGTAATAACATGCTTATTTGACTAGATGGGTATGAGATTGAATTTTTAAGATTTTTTTTGCATTTATTAAATCCCTTGAAGTCTCATTCGAAGGGCACCTGATCAATGCTCATTCTAATGAGAACTCTCAGTATTTCGTGGGACAAACATTATCTTGAATGAGTAATCCGTATGGGTTTATGTGACAAAGTGCTTATGTGGAGTGAAACGAATTAAAAGTTACTAATTATTGTGATAGGACACATGAGTTTCGGTTGCAAGCACATGTGTGACTGTGTGCTAAATTGTTTGCTCTTGTCTTTAAATTTGGATGTCAGGACAAGGTCCGGCATGCGGTGGTAGAGGCGGAAGGCGAGGTAGGCCTCACCGAGGTGTTCATGAGGTACCAGTTCACGAAGTTCTGATATAAAAAAAAGGGTGCAGTTAAGCTAATGCGGCTGACCAAGCGGCCGAAGCTAATGTGGCCAAGCAAATGGGATCGCAGGAGTCCAGGAACAAGCGGGTCAAGCCGCTACAGGTTCCTTAGCCCGAGAGATGGCGAGGGCTTTGAGAGAGTCTATGAATATCTTAAGGGTGAAAAATCAAGCCTAAGAGAACGTAGTAGAGACAAGGGTGGGTTTTCTTGCCCGAGAATTCTTACGAGCTAAACCAGACGAGTTTCACGGTGGTCCAGAGCCCAAGAAGGCAGATGAATGGTTGGAGCAAATAGTGAAGACATTTGAGATGCTTCACATCGATGATAGTGAACTAAGGGTAACTCTAGCGAGTTACTACCTAAAAGGGGATACGGGCCAATGGTGGAAGTACACCAAAGGCAGAGTGGAGCCAACATGGGAAGCTTTTGTCATTACTTTCCAAGACAAATACTTACCTCCCACAGCTAGGGAGAGACTGAGACTGAGGCAAGAATTTCAAATCCTCAAGCAATTAAACCTACTAGTGGTTGAGTTTAAAGCGGCCTTTTGCATCAGCGTTGGTGGCAACGGAAGAACACCATTGCATAAAATTTGAGAAGAGATTGAGAATCAAAATTTTGTTTAAGCTTGCGAGAAACATGATCCAGAACTACAATCACCCTGTAGAGGTGGGGGCACATGCAGAGATCACTGTTCAGGGTGAGGAGGAGAGGCTTCGAGGTTTGAGGTCTAGGGTTCAGGAATGACAGGGGGATTTCAAGCCTAGTACGAAACATTGGGGCTCCGCTTCGTTCTAGCCCCAACCACAACAGACTAGATCCACTATTCCATTGCATAGCACAAGCCTGGGAAAGAGTGCTCAAGGCAATTTTGCTTGTTTCAAATGTGACCAGCTGGGTCACAAGGCCAATGCTTGTCCATAGAATGGAGGAGGAGAGCAAATGCCACCACCACCACAGCCTAATCGATCCTAGAGTTAGTCCAAAAGTATAGGACAAGGATCTACTTTCTTTTAGTGAGGTCAGCCAGGGTACATGATGAGAGCATGCCCACAGTTGTGAGGCGCATCTGGCGTTTCAAGGTTGAGGTAGACTTAGAGCCACTAGCAAGCTCATTCAGTTAAGGCCTCACGAGCTATCCAGGGAGCCACGTCAGGCCTATGCTCCTAGAGATGAGCAGGTTTATTAGAGACCATAGGGGCATGTGTACGCCGTTACAAGGCTAGAGCAGTTACTAGGATCCTCTGTAATGAGAGGTAAATTTGTTGTGTTTAATTCTATGGATAGTGTTTTAATTGATATGGGTGCTTTGCATTTGTTTATATCTATTGCTTTTGCTTCTGCTTTGGGGTTGGGGATTGATCAGCTAGAATCTCTATTGTGGGTCGAGTCACCGATTGGTGGTAGAGTGGCATTGGGACAAGTGTGCCACTCTTGCGAGATTAAGGTTGCAGATTGCCAACTCTTTTTTGATTTCATTAGCTTAAACAAGCACACTTTTGATGTTATATTGGGTATGGAATGGTTATCACATTTCCACGCCACGATAGATTGTCAGCGCCATCGAGTGTCTACATTCACACCTACTAGAGATTGTTTATATTTCCTATGTGATCGGGGTGATAGTTCGTTTTCACCGTTGTTTGACCTTAAGGGTCAGGGAGGGCTTAGTTTTCTTTTGCCCTTTCTTTGGCCAATGAGGTTATATGATATGTGGTGACTTGTCAAGGGTAGTTTGTGAATACCAAAATTTTTCACTGAAGATCTCACTAGTTTGCTACCCTACCGAGATATTGAATTCTTCATTGACTTGGTGCCCGACACAACACCAATTTCCATGGCACCATATAGATTTGCACCCGCCAAGTTGCATGAGTTGAAAATCCAACTGCAAGAACTTTTAAATAAGGACTTTATTCGCCCTAGTACATCGCCTTGGGGAGCGCTGACTCTCTTTGCCAAGAAGAAGGATGGGTCATTGCGGTTGTGTATTGATTACCGCAAGTTGAATTAAGTTACTATTAAGAACAAGTATCCCCTACCCAGAATAGATGACTTATTTGACTACCTTAAGGGGCCCCGTTGCTTTTTGAAAATAGATTTGAGATCGGGGTACCATCAGTTGAGAGTTAAGGAGGAGGATATCTAGTAAATGGCCTTTTGTATGTGTTATGGCCATTATGAATTTCTAGTTATGCTATTGGGGTTAACCAATGCACCGGTTTCGTTCATGGACTTGATGAATCGGGTCTTCCAAGTGTTCTTAGATCAGATCATAGTAGTCTTTGGGGATGACATTTTGATTTATTCACCCTCCGAGATGGAATACAAGAAACACTTGCAGATAGTAATTAACTTGCTTAGGGTGCACAAATTGTTTGCAAAATTTGAGAAGTGTGAGTTTTGGCTATCAGAGGTGAAATTTTTGGGGCATGTTGTGTCCAGAGAAGGAGTAACCATTCATTCCTCAAAGATAGATGTCGTGCATGATTAGGAATGGCCTAAGAATGCTTTTGAAATCTGAAGTTTTTTGCGGTTAGCCAGGTATTACCGCCATTTTGTGAGGGACTTCTCTAGATCAGTTGCACCGTTAACTAGGTTGACCAGAAAAGGTATCAAATATGTGTGGAACGAGACTTGTGAGAAATCTTTTCAAGAACTTAAGACTGGGTTGACTACCGCTCCAGTTTTAATAATTCCAGATAGGGGTTTGGGTTATATCGTGTATTGTGATATGTCCCGGGATGGGCTGGGTTGTGCGTTGATGCAAAAGGGAAAGGTTGTAGCTTATGGGTCATGACAATTAAAGATCCATGAGAAAAATTACCCCACTCATGACTTAGAGCTAGTAGCGGTAATTTTTGCCTTGAAAATTTGGAAACCCTATTTATATGATGAGAAGTTTGATGTTTATTCTGACTACAAAAGCTTAAACTACTTGTTCTCTCAAAAAGATTTGAATTTGCGCCAATATAGGTGGATGGAGTTTATGGAAGACTAGGATTTTGAGTTTCACTATCATCGGAGAATGACCAATGTAGTGGTCGATGCCCTTAGTCGAACGTCCATGAGTACCGTTGCAAGTGTGGCCATTCGAGAATGGGTTATGTTAGGTGATATCGACAAGTATGACTTGCATCTTGGTGAGTCTAGTGAGGGTGCTACCTTGTTTACTTTGATTACATAACCCACCATGATTAGCAAAGTCATAAAAGCACAACAGGGTGACCTTGAGGTGGAGACAATTCATGAGAGAATCTCCGACGGGAAGGAAGAGAAAGCTTTGAACATCTACTCAAATCAGAGTGTGAGATATTTAGACCGTTTGTTAGTGCTAGAATCATGTAGTGATGAGGTACTTCCGGAGTTTCATCATTCACGCCTTGCGATACATCCGAGAGGCACAAAAATGTACCTTGATCTTAGTCGTCGGTTTTGGTGGAGGGACATAAAGCAGGATGTCGCCTCATTTGTATCAAAATGCCTTACTTTTCAACAAGTGAAGGTGAGCACCAAAAATTAGCAGGTTTGTTGTAACCCCTACCTATAACCAGGTGCAAGTGAGAGCATGTCATCATGGATTTCGTGGTTGGACTTCTGAGAACACAATGGGGTAATAATGTCATTTTGGTGGTTGTTAATAGGTTGACTAAGTCTACACACTTCATTTATATGTGCACAGGTGACTTAATTGATTATTTGGCAGAGTTATACATTAGAAACATAGTTTGACTTTATGGGGTCCTGGTGACCATTGTTTCAGATGGAGATCCTCGTTTTGAGCCTGGATGTGGCAAAGCCTTCAAGAGGCATTGGGAACCAAGTTGACCTTCGGCACAGCCTATCATCCTCAAACCGATGGGCAATTTGAATGTTAGATTTCAAAGGGTCAAGTGAGAGACACCTATCGTTGATTAAGTTTGTCTATAACAATAGTTATCAAGCAAGTATTGAGATAGCATCGTTTGAGCCCTTGTATGGCCAACCTTGTAGATCACCGATTTGTTAGGTCGAGGTAGGCCATGCACCGATGTTAAGCCCAGAGCTAGTTCGAGTGACGACCAAGAAAGTTTCTCTCATCTGAAAGGAACTAGGTACAGCTCAAAGCTGACATAAGAGTTATGCTGACAAGAGGAGACAACCTCTATCTTTTGAGATTTGTGACCATGTGTTTCTTAAGATCTCACCGAGGCAGGGTTTGATGAGGTTTAGGAAGAGTGGGAAACTATCTCTAAGGTTCATTGGACCTTTCAAGATCTTAGAGCGAATCAGAGAGGTGGCATATCATTTGGTTTTACTCCCACAACTTTCTGGGGTTCACGATGTGTTCCATGTTTCTGTGCTTAGAAAGTATGAACCTGACTCTTCACATGTACTTGATTGGGTTGATTTGGAGGTAGATAAGGATGCCTCATATGAAGAGCGACTGATCCAAATCTTAGATGCCAGAGAAAAATGTTGAGGGGCAAGACCATACCCTTAGTGAAAGTCTTGTGGAGGCACCACAAGGTTGAGGAGGCAACTTGAGAGCGAGAGGTGAAAGTCCAATCCAAATATCCAGATTTGTTTAATAATGTTTAGTTGATTTAAGATCGCTATATACTTGAATGTTGTGAAAATTGGGCATTTCATTGCTAATTACTAATTGCTGAACTATGTGTGATTGTGAAAACAAAGGTTTTGTAAAATCATGGATGTTAATGAAGTTATGAATCATTTGAAATTGTATTAGATGATCATGTTGTTGTTATTTGGTGTTAAACACGCAATTTGGGATTATTGGGTTGGACTTGTTACTTGTTGAAAGGATTGGTTTAATTTCGGGGACAAGGTGGGGAGATTGTGATGCCTCGAGTCTTTTTCAAACAATTTGAGTGTATTAATATGTAATTTTGCCTCCTTAGTTGTCTTCATCACTGTTGAGCCTTTTAAGTCACGTGTTGTTACTTATTATTTCCTTGTGATTGTTCATATATATATATTTAGTGTGTTCCAAGGTGTCTTTTTATATCTTTGGGTGGTGGAGTGAATCTGAGAATGCTTTATGGTTGTTTGTCTTACTTGCAAGTTAAGATCGCTTGAGTGGTCATTTAGTCGCTCGAGGGGTAACGTCAACTTTCCAGTATCTTGTTTCACAGTCTAAACTTCTAAGAGTTTGTATTCTTCGCTCAAGCGAAGGTTTTGTCGCTTAAGTGACCTTTTGCAGGGAGAAGGGAGATTTTGGGAGTTTGAATTGTTCGCTTGAGCACAGGTTTGATCGCTCAAAAGGTTTGCTCGCAGTCTATCCCAAAAAATGTGTCCAATCGCTTAAAAGTTGAGCCTTTACACATTTTTACTTTACTTTTCACTCCATACTCTCTCTCTCTCTCTCTCTCTCTCTCTCTCTCTCTCTACAATTACTCTCCTTCTCTTCTCTTATCTTTCTCTAGAAAACCCTTCCATCCACCTCATTTAATTCTTTGATCTACCCAAATCCATTGACTTTTTGTTATTCTGACCCAAACACGCCCTTATGGGTTTCAATCAATCGCCAAGAATCCTGATTATCGTGCCTTAAAACGTAATTAATAAAAATATTTAATTATAAATGGACCAAAAGTGGAAGAAGACTAACAAATTTTGTCCAATAAGCTGTGCATATATGGCATATTAAAGACATCTCATTTAGTTAATAACTCACATCCATTCATATACAAAAGACATTATAAAGCCAAGACCATTCACAAGATCATTTCATGCAAACTCAAAAACTTATAAACAGATGAGGTCAAACATGAGCAATAAAAACAAACCTATAAACAGATGAGTTGAATTTGGTCTTAGTCTTTTTTGGATAGGCTATAGCAAACATTGTTTGTTTTGCAGCATGAAATAACGAGTAGCTTGTTGTGGATTGATTCTTCCTTGAAATCGTCCTCACTTTCCAATACTTGAACTTGTGTTTTCCCTTGATTGGCATCCTCTTTTGGCTTGGTTTCAGTAGCACTTTCTTTCTCTTGGCCGATATCTTCTTTCATCTTTTCTTTCCCCTGCTCTTTTGCTTCATGAGCACCCTCTTTTTGCTCGGGTTCAGTAGCAGGTTCTTTCTCTGTTTGGATTTCTTCTTTTTTCTTTTCATTTTTCTTCTATTTTTCTTCATCGATACCCTCTATTGGTTTGGGTACATCAGCAACAGCTTGTGTCATGTTCCTTGTATCTTCTTTGGCTTTGGTCATTGGTTAGTGTTCAAAATCTGGCTTATGTGCTTGTTTTCTTGACTTTTGTTTGATTCTCTTGACCATCGATCTTTGTTTGGGGCTTAAAATTTTTTTGGCAGACATTTCCTTCAACTGGTCTTCCTTTTTATAAAATTCAGCCATGAATTTTTGTTCTATTTCTTGCATTTGTGCTTTCATGGCTGCTATGAGTTTGTCCTTGTCGTCCTCTTTAGTTTATGTTTGTGCTTGGTCATCACCTATAAAAATGTTGGATTTTGTTTTGGTTATTTTGATTAAATTTTGCAGTTTGGTTCAGTATTAGACAAGAGTTTACCTTGTACATGAAATGTGTCAGATTTCTCTTGGAGTTCTTCTTGTTGTTCTGTCCTTTTTTCTTCTTGTTGTTTTGCTTGTTCTTTTTTTCATGTTGTTGTTGTTGTTAGTCTATCAGTTCTTGTTCATTGACTTCTTGTTGTTTGTTTGTTTGTTCTTCTTCTTGTTCTTGTTGTTAGCCTTCTTCTTCATTAGTGTCTTCTTGTTCATCACCTTCTTCTTCTTCTTCTTCTTCTTCATCATCATCATCATCATTGTCTTGTTATTCATCCGCTTCTTCTCCTTCTTCTCCTTCTTCTTCTTCTTTAGTCTCTTGGTTTTTTTCTTCGCCACTCTCTTCTTCTTGTTCATTACTTTCTGGTTCTTCTTGTGGTTCTTGCTTTCTTTTCTTTCTTTTTTTTTTTTTTTTGTTGTTCTTGTTCTGATTTTATTGGTGTTCTTTTTCATGAAAGTCATCGTCATCACTGTCTAGAAGTTTTTTTTTTTTTTTTTTTTGCTTTTGTTTGTTTTTTTCGCTTATTGTCCTTTTTGTGGTCATGTTTCTTTGCTGAAGAGTCTATTGATGTGCTTTGATTGATATGCAATAACTGTATTTCTTGCTCAGTTGGGGTTAAAGCACTTTGGTCAACCTGCATTGGAAAAATGTGGCATATATCAATAATTCTGTAAAATTGGTTAGTTTCATAACATGATTTGTACTGTGAGTAATGTGAGTTGAGTGTTAAAAATATGTTGTTTGAAACTACAAACTTTTACAGTTTCATAACATGATTGTTAGTGTAATGAATGTGAAAGGATTGTTGAATAGATTTGTGCGTTGAAACTGCAAACTTTTGCAGTTTCAGAACATGAGTGATAAGAGTGTTAAATAGGTGTGTGCTTTGAAACTGCAAACTTTTATAGTTTCATAACATGATTTGTACTGTGAGCAATGTGAGTCAAGTGTTGAAAATATGTTGTTTGAAACTGCAAACTTTTACAGTTTCATAACATGATTGTTACTATAATGACTGTGAAAGGAGTGTTGAATATATTTGTGCTATGAGAGTATAGAAGAGTTTGAATACCTTCTCAAAGTCAGCAAGGTTGATGTATTTCCACTTGGAGTACATTTTGCCAAGGTTCCACTTGATAAACCTTGGGAAGCCTTCTTTGTTGGATGGTCGTAGGAGTTTACTGTACTCACAGTACCAGTACTATAAAAAATAAAAAATAAAAAAAATTGAAATATGTTAGATAGTTTGAAATAGTTGGATGTTTAATATTTTTGTGTGAAGTAGTTGAGTAGTGTGTTTACCAAGAGTAACATGACGCATCCAGTGACACGCCTTGGGTTATTGTTTGCATTTGTCATTGAATTCATCAGTGTGTCTTTTATTGCCTCAACCTAATTGTACTTCTTGATGTTGTTGAGATTGTCAACATAGTTGAGGAAATTCCAACTGAGTGTATGGCCTCTTGTAGGCATAAGAAGTTTCAGGCACAAGTAAAGGGTGATGACCCTTGCAAGATCTTGACGATCATTGGTTGATTTTTCTTTTTTTGTTTATTGAAACATTTTGGTCAATGACTTGCCATCCAATCTCTTTACTGATTTGCATCTTCATTTGTAAAATGCGAGCTCAAAATGCTTTAGTCTTGCATAGCATTTGGTGGTGATGTTGTCTTCTCCACAGTCGATACCAAAAATGGGCCTCACATCACTGTTTCTGAGTTTTATTTCCTTTTTGCCAAGTATAAATGCTCTTCTTTTTTTCTTTTTTTTTGGATGCAGAATGTTGTCATTTCTGCTACAATGGAATTGTAGCATCTGCACTAAGAGGCCTTCAGTTGTGTTGAGGAGAGAGCATTTATCATGGGCCAAAAAGGGATTTTTTTTGCAGCTCTATCTGTTGGGTTGTTGTGAATTTGACCCCCTTCAACAGTTTGATTACCGTTCCGATGTTGGAACAGTAATTAAATTGTTGGACTCTCTTTGCTGGAACTGCTCCTTTTTCCCTTTTGATGCCTTGGTTTTTGTTTCGGGAGTTGATTGGCTTTCTTGAAGTTTTCTTTTTTTGGTTGGAGGAGCTTCTTATTTTTTTGTTGGCTTTCTTTTCTTTTTTTTTTCTCTTCTTTTTTTTTTTTTTTTTTTTTTTTTTTTTGTGGTTGGAGGTGTGGTTGGTGTTTGTTGTGTGGGTATGGTCTGTGGTGTAGTTCATGGGCTTTTTCTTGTAGGTAATGTGGTTGCTTTGTGAGTTTTTTTGGTTGTTTTTGGTTCTGGTGGTTGTGTTTTTTGTCGAGGGGGAGATGTTGGTGGCACTTCAATGGATACAAGTAAAGGACTGTTAAAAGGGGAGATACTTAAATCCCTGATTGGATTTTTGGACATATGGGTTTGTTTCTTCCAATATCTTCCAACAGCTATTTCTGAAAATATGAAAGCAATAGCAGGGCATGAGTAATATAGTCACAAAGCTGCATAATTTTGCAGTTTTATATGCAGTTTAATATGAAGTTATATGTATTTGTTGTTAATAGTTAAAAAACTATATAATTTGGCAGTTTGATTTGCACTTCATAATAAGTTACCTATTTGTTTTGAATAATGATTAAATTGTATAATTTTGCAGTTTCATTTGCAGTTTGAATAAATTTAGATATGTTACTTGTAGAGTGATGAAACTATCTGATGTTTCAGTTTTATAAACATTATCAATAATAAGAACAACCCATTGTATTTTGTAAACAACAACAATAACAACAAGAAAATTAAGTATTCAACGAAATATAACAACAATACGAAGAAAAAAAGCCAATATTTAACAACAAGAAGAAGCAACAACAACAAGAATAAGAACAAGGAGTTGAATGTGTAAAAATAGGGATTTATGTGTAATAATAGGAGATTAGAATGTTTAAAAACAAGGGACTAGAATGTTTTAAAACAGGGGATTATATATAAAAAAGGGTTTATACATTTTGAAGTATGTAAAATGTGTTTTACAAGGGTTTTTTTTTTATGAAAGTGTTATTGAAACGGTATGATATATACAAATTATCAAAGAATAATGTACAAATTTGAATGAAAAATAATAGGTGAAGAGAGATGTTACTTTTTTTTTCCATTTTTGTGAATCGGAAGTCAAGAACTGTGAAATTTCTTCAGAGTCGTGATGGTTCTTCGTGTTGTTGAGAGTCGCCGATTGGAGAAGATAAAAGGCTTGGTGTTGTGTTGGTGAGAGTCAACGATTGGAGAAGATGAACAGGTTCGCTTTGTGGTTAGGGTAGGGTTTTAGAGGTAGTGGAGTCGAACGGTAGAGAAATGGAGGATTGAGAATGCAAAGTCGAGCGGCAGAGATGTGACAGTGTACTGATCAGACTGGTGTGAGATGATCATGGGTGAAGGTTGCACACGTGTAAATTGGATGATATGTGTGGATATTTTCGTCTGATTGATAATTTGAGGACTTAATGGAATATGAAATTTGTTTTGGGGCTAAATGGGGCATAATATGTTGGGTTTGGACCTTTGGGTCAGTTCACCTTTTATCTTGTGCATACTACAGCCAATAACTAGTACATGTAGGGCCGGCCCTAGGCTAAGGCCAGTGAGGCCTACGCCTAAGGCCCCCAAATTTTGGCCCAAAATAGGACTCCAAATTTTGAAAATCTTTTATACCATTAAGTTTTAAAAAGACTCAATTATTATTAGAGGCCCTCTAAAACAAAATGCCCCACTAAAAAAAGGCCCAAACACAAGCATGCATTTTTTATATTTATTACATTACTCAAAATTTTTGTTTGATAAATATGTATAAGGGCTCCTCTTGAAATTCCGCCTAGGGTCCTATAGAATTCAGGGTTAACCCTAAGTACATGCATGTGGATATCTATAGTTTGACAATATATTTTTTACATATATTTTATGGCAACGTCGTTCTTTCAAAAAATATTAATTTCAATGTGTGTATATTTTAATTTTTGTGATATCAAGCAATGATATTTTTTGTGTTTTGTATTTTTATCAATTGATAGAAGATAAATTACAAATATCACTAGAATTTATATCAAAATTGAATAATTAATTTTGAAAGAAATTCGAAAAAAATAATCACAACACATACAACAAACAGTATAAATTCAATAGACAAATAAAAAACGTGAAACAAATATATATCTATATATCCAATACACATATAGGTCACAAAAATCAATTTTTTTTCACTTCTTAGCCAGGTTGATGAACTCTTAGTCGCCCTTAATCGACCAAATTCCAGTTAAGCAATGTTCAAGCCACCCTTTTTTTTTTTTTTTTTTGGGTTAAAAAATTATTAGATTTAAGCATTTGGATTGTACAAAAAGGCAGCCTAAAATAGACACGGAGGAGGACAGGTTCTGAGCTCTCCACATCTTAGACTATTAACTATAAACATATAGGGATCATCTTGATTCAAGAATATCTTTTTCTACACATTGTATTAGTCCATGAAATCCAAATTCAAAACTCACATCTCTTTCACAAATTACACACACACCACCAAAAAAAAAAAGAATAAAAAAAAAAAAAAGAAATCCCTTTTGTAAAAGTTGATGCTTAATTATAATTTATTTAAGTCAATATGAATATAATTTCATAATTTAATTGTTATATTGAAGAACTCACACAAACTTTTGAATATGGTTGCAAAGGGGCAGGTGGAGGTAGAGGTGACATGGCCATTTGATGCTTAAATATAACTCTCATAATTTAATTGTTATTATGAAGAATTCACACAAACTTTTGAATATGGTTGCAAGGGGGCAGGTGGAGGTGGAGGTGGAGGTGACATGGCCATTTCACGAGTCCTGGGCTACTGATTGCAATATTCAATGGTTTACTAGATTTTTCAAATCTGGGCCAGAAATATATTTATTTATTTATTATTTTATTTTTTTTTCTATTGATAGCAACTGCCTAATATATAATCATTTATTGGATTTTGCATATCTGAGTTAAGATTTGTTTCTATATAGATTTTAGCTGGGTAATATTTAATGATTTAAGAGATTTCGCAAATTTGGGTTCGGATTTTTTTAGTTGAAGCACCAATAAATCTAAAATATTGATTTTATAAACTATTTGGTTCTTTTTGGAGGTGGAGGTGGAGGTGGAGGTGACATGGCCATTTCACAAGTCCTGGGCTACTGATTGCAATATTCAATGGTTTACTAGATTTTTCAAATCTGGGCTAGAATTTTTTTTTCTTTCTATTGATAGCAACTGCCTAATATATAATCATTTACTGGATTTTGCATATCTGAGTTAAGATTTTTTTTTTCTATATATATATTTTAGCTGGGTAATATTTAATGATTTAAGAGATTTCGCAAATTTGGGTTCGGATTTTTTTAGTTGAAGCACCAATAAATCTAAAATATTGATTTTATGAACTATTTGGTTTTTTTTTTTTTTTTTTTTTTAAATTTTATGGATTCAAAGGTTCCATTCTATTATGAATTATATAAATGACCAAGTATAAACGTGTTTGTTATGTGTTAAGAGACAAATATGAGTTTTCTCATTATGTTAACATTACTAAACATAACACTTCAAAAGAATTCATTAGTATATTTTTTCCAAACGTAACACTCAAAAAATGTAATACTCCAATATAACATACTAAAAAATTCATTAGTGTACTTTTCTGAAATGTAACTGTTAGAGATGGGCGCCCATGTGGCATGACCATTTAACTTTTTGAACCTGATCCAAATGGGTTTTGAATTTGAATTCAAACCTATTTGGATAACTACTCTGGATATATATCTATCATATCCTAATATGGATAGATGATATAGATATATGATATTATCTCTAGTAACTTATATGAAAAAAAGGAGATAATTAGATTATATATCTTATATATGGGATATGGGTGATAAAGAACAATACAACGAACGTATCATCTCTGGTTTTTTCCCATATACAGTTTCTCCCATATACTGACTCTCTCCCATAAACAACAATCAATAAGCTATTTGCACTGTGATTTGTGTGGGTGATATTCACCATTGTAATATCACCCCACTGCTGGGTTGATTGACCAGATTCAGGAAGCACTGATTTATCCACGAGATCCATCAGAGTTCAGAATAGATTCAGAAAGGTATGACCATAAATATTTTTATTCCGCTGCGTCATACTTTGTTTACATTGGTTTCAAAGCCTTACATATGGGTATTTTCGTGCTTATTTTTATGCATTAAATTATGTGTATATTTTTTATATAAATATATATACATGATATATGTATGAATATTAATGGAGGAGGAAGATGAAGTGCACGGTTTTTTCACATTTTAACTCCATTAGATTGAGAGAGTGATATACCTCATTTTTATGTTCTTTAAATGTCATTTTTAAGACTATAAATGTATTTATTTTGGAAAATGGAGTCCGGAAGTATAAAAATCGGACCAGAAAACACCCTGGAAGGCGGCGCGTGGGCTGCACGCGCCACCTGACGCCGTGAGCCGCCTCCACGCGCTTCCACGCGCTGGCACGCGCTTCCACGCGCCAGCCGCCCTTCCGACGCGCCTGCACGCCCTGCACGAGCTGCCGGCGCGCGACGCCTGCCACGCCCGTCGAGCCGCGTTACGAGCATGGCGTGTTAAGCCGCGAAATAGCTTCCATGGCGTTCCCGGTGGCTTGGTTTGTTTTTTTTTTTATTCTGAATCGTGTTAAATGGCCATAATTTATTCGTTATAGCTTTGTTTTAAGCATGGTTGGTACCGTTAGACTTAGAATTAAATTTTGTATCTTATGTAAAATTTTGAAAATTTTGCGAAAATAAAAATATTTTTCTGTGTTAATAATTCATTTTTTATGCTTTAAAATGATTCTGGTATTGCATAAATAATTTTAGGGTTGAAATTTTTATTTCGACTTCAAATGTTTTACTATTTTGGTATAATTGTTTGATTTATCGGTTTGGATTTTTATTTCTAATTTTATGTGTGTTTATTAGTTATTTAAAATTCCAGAAAATTTCAGAAATATTCCAGAAAATTTCAGAATGATATACATTTTAATTATGGCATAATCTGAATATTGTTTCAGTTTATCAGTTTCTGGATTTTTTATTTCTAATTTTATGTGTGTTTATTAGTTATTTGAAATTCTAGAAAAATACCAGAAAAATTTCAGAAAATCTCAGAAGTGATATAGTTTCTGTTATGGCATAATTTGAATATTGAATGCAACATATTTTTTGGATTTTTAATATGTTGAAATTAGAGGAGCATGATTATTTATTTATTTATTTATTAGAATTCCATTATTAAATGAATATAGCATGAGTTATTTGTAAATTTACATTAAGAATGCTATTGTATGGAATTTATCATGCTTTGTATATGCCATAGTCAGTGGGAGGTTATTCGGTTGAGAGAAATCTTTGTAGATTAACTCCCGAAAACCAATATTTTGCGCATAAATTAAATTAAATTTTGGATAATTGTCACCTGTGGCGCAAGAGATGATTACGAGCATAGCGGATTTTCGATCTTGCGACTTGTGTAATATTGTCACTATTTAATTTAGGTTTTTGCGGCAAAATTATATTATGCTAATCAAATTAATCCCAATGCGAATTTCTCTCTAAATTGACTTAGCTTATGGAAGTTAATTTGGTTGACCTAGACTTAGTAGAGATGTTCAAATGTGAACAACATAATCCCATTCTTTAGATGAGCAAAAGTCTTGGAGACTTTAGGTCAAACCTTAATTGAGCCAAAGTAAGGAAACATGACTCAAAGTCGCCGTGGTTTTGTTGCCTTATTTGGCACAATAAAACTAATGTGTGTGCTATGGTTAGCGGCATGCTATGTAGTTTTGGTTGGCGAGTTTTGGAGTTATAAAATTAGAAAGCCCTCAATAGATCTGTATATGATCTTGACTATTGAGCTGCGCGGATTGACTTTGTAATTTGACTTGTAAATAATGTTACATCATTGGATGAAGTAACATTCAAGAGTCACGTCATTCAAGAAATGCGAGCTTAAATAAATTAGTCATTAAGTGTAAGACGAGTAGCCAGTATGAGCAGTGTTTTGCTCTCTACCCAATTATTGGGAGTGGATGGAGCAAAAATTTCATGCACTATTATAGTGTGCATTGAAATATCACATGAAGTTAAAAGATTAGCGCTTAGAAGCTGCAAAATCTTTAACACTAAGTGAAAAGATTAGCGCTTAGAAGCTGCAAAATCTATTAACACTAAGTGAAAAGATTAGCGCTTAGTGGCTACAAAATCTATGAGCATTGCCAACTTGTCTAAGTCAGGGCACTTACTGTTTCCACACTTAGGTGTGAGACATGAGGAGGGGCTTCTTTGTATGATTCCTTAGCTAGGCTAACATTTTTGAATAACATTTACCACTAAGCGCAAATGTTGCAGCATAGTAATGAAAAGGTCAAGGCCGACAAGGTTGTTATGACTCTAAGAATTTGACGCATCGCTTGTGAGAGCATTGTGTTGAATTAGACTCTTTAGCCTAATTCCCGCTTAAGTTACTTCAAGAGCTGTCAAAGATTAATAGCTTATTCTCTCCTTCTTGTGGATAGTAGAATTAATTGCAAGTAACTATGAAGCGAGAAATAGATATGGCAAGAGGAGTATCACCTTTTTTTCAACTAGATGCATTAAAGTGTATGGAGAATAAAATTGACTTGAAGGTGCAGGGGATTAGCACTTACTAGTTAAATTTGCGATTTAGGCGCACTTGAAATCTCCATGACATCCTTTTATGATCTAGTAAATATGAGTTAGTTGTGAGTCATTACCTAGTTGGGCCTAAACCTTTAAAACTTGTTTTCGAGAACTCACACATAAAGATGATTGGAATTAGTTTATGACATTGGTCATGAACCGGTGGCTTATTATACTTAATCACATTAATGAGATGATGATACGATGGTTTGAGTAGGCCTTCTTGGGCCCACTCGCTTATGACATCCTGTTCTCATGTGAATGTGTAACTTTGTTTGCAATGGTTGCGCACAAGTAAGTAGGAAAGCCATAGAAGGTCATTTGTATTGGCGCATTTAGTCCACTATGATTTTTGTGACTAGATATGTGTAATGGTATGATAGCTAAGCCTCAATCTCAACACATTTATAGATTACGATACGCATCTGAGTCAAGACTATTTGATCTCTCATAAGTCAAAAGTTGTGA
This sequence comes from Camellia lanceoleosa, assembly GCA_025200525.1. Taxonomy (NCBI): domain Eukaryota; kingdom Viridiplantae; phylum Streptophyta; class Magnoliopsida; order Ericales; family Theaceae; genus Camellia; species Camellia lanceoleosa. The sequence goes on along the minus strand of CM045763.1, from coordinate 34,669,426 downwards.
GATGATTTTTGACATTGCACATATGAGGTTGAGATCAATTAGATAACAGCTTTTGTGCTTTTAGTTTTGACCAAGGTGGCGAGTATCTATTTGAGTTATTTTAGAGAACTCTGTGAAGAGAAATGGATGCTTAGAAAATTGATTATTCCTAATACTCAACAACACAATGGTGTAGTAGAGATAAGGAATTAAATATTGTTAATGTTAGGTGGATAATGGCGCAAAATGTTTCCCAATTGAGAATTGCACTAGTTTATTGCCTATATCCCTAACTCAATGCCCTCCATATCAGATTTTACACTCCATTTTGAGTAATAGGTTAGCAGAGAGCCATCTATGGGCGATCTGTAACCGTTAAGCAGCTTATATTTATTCTACTTCTCATAAGATTGCGAAGTTAAGACCTAAGGTTCCATAGCACATTATTGTATGCTGTCTTGTGAACCCATAGGGTCGTGTGGCGCATTATTGTATGCGGTCATGTAAACCCTCTGGGTCATATGCATATAGGTAAGCAGCTTTGTGGTAGTGTAACTAAGTCACATAAAGTTTTCTTAGTAAAGGTGACGTGAATAGAGTTTTGGAACTCTATAAGATAGAGAATTCTAAGCATAGCGCTTTATGTAGCCTAGTTGAGAATGGAAAGAAATTTCCAATATCCTAGGGACAGTGGGAGCGATGTGCCTACTAATGGATTACTCCATTAGAGAAGAATACTCTACATTCATAGTTGCGTGGTAGCAAATGTGAAAATTTTCCACGTCATCACTGGGTGATTGAGAAGGAAATATTCATGATTGTTCCGCAAGATGATAAAGAGCCTAGGATAATGCCAAAGGCTCTAGTCTCCTGTTTTTAGAAAGTGGATTAATGTTGCGCGGTTTAAGACAAAGTCTTTGAGGATTAACCATTTCTATAATTTGGTTGACTTTCCATTATGACGTGAAACTGTTCTAAAGTTATGCGTAATTTGGATAGTCATTGTTGAGGCATAAGGCTTGCTAGATACCGAAAAGTCGCACCATTGAGGAAAGTGTAGACCATGAGAAGACTTCCTCCTGGGGAGTGAGGTTATTTTGACTTCCTCCTGGGGAGTGAGGTTATTTTGACTTAGGCTATGATTGACATAAGTTCGGAACATTAATTTGTGGACATTGTGACCCAACTTCTCGTTGGAGAATTGGATAAGTAGATCCGTAGGGATTTACCCTTCTGTTTTTATGGTGAAAAGTTAGGAGCGCAAAAAGGGTTGCTAGTTCCAATAAATCTTTTACAGCCTAAAACAGTTATCCAAATAGTGGTTCTTAGATTTCGTCAAGCCATGATAGGCAAACGATAATCGATGAAGACCACTGAGGCATGATCAATGGTCCAAAAGAAGTTTTTCCTTACTTAGTCATTATAAGCCAGGAATTTATAGGGTTGTCGCCACCTAGGATGGGCAGTCCTCTATTTTAGATATGATGGACATGGGTGATGTAATTTATATGCTCGGATATACGATCCTTAGGGATTGTTTTGGGAGAATTCATGTTTTGTCTTCGATGACTTACATAAGGAATATCCTAAAACGATTCTAGATGCAAAATCGCAAACCCATTGACTTACCTATCGGTAAAAGCTAGAGCCTTAGCTATTGATTGAATCCTTGAATTGTCTTTAAGATAAACAAATGACCTATATTCCTTGATCTTTTCTTTGTTGTGGGAGCCTAAAGTACGCTATGTGGGCATATTCGGCATAATAAGTGTTATCTTTGGTAAATGGTCAATTGAATTGTTTAGATATTGACCTTGCTCGTTAGATTGTGGATAAAATACTTTACTAGTAGTATATTAATTTGCTCCTTGTAAGATTCTATGCACTATTTGAGCGCATCTGCGCTAGTTGGGCGCATCAAGAATGAACGCAAATTGGTCACCAAAATATCTTTAGAGAGGATATTGCACAAGAGGTAGTGATCTTAAATCACTTCATGTGAAGCGCACATGGTGGATTCCGTTGTATATACTTATCGCAAGAGGTGCTGATAAGGCTTATGTTTGGAATCTAGAATTGTGCAAGCTGTGGTCATTTTTTTTAAAAAAAAAATCGATCACTTATTTTGAGATGATGGGATGTTGACACTATTATGGTTTGTGTCATAATGATTAGCAGATGATGATGTCAACAGGCAAGATTAGCTCACTCACACGAGCAATCGCCCTTGGCGCTTGGGAGCGAGCAAGGTTGAGACTAGTGGTTTATTTTTTATTTGGAGCCAAGAGAGGCTTAAATTATCCACTATGCATGTCGCCTTGGTTACAACCAAGATGAGGTCGTGTTAAGGACCAAACATGGATGTTAGTACCCACTTTCCATGTTGTGCCTGTTATGATTAGCCAGATGCGAGATCTCATTTGGCGCCTAGAAGGCGAGCAAATAGAGAATTCGGGTTAGGCGCTAGAAAGCGACTAGGCTAATATCTGTACAGTGTATCGAGTATGACGTCACTCTTTTGGAGGAGTTACTCCACCGTAGCATGTATTCATACTACATGTGCTTGGCGACCAAGTAATGAGGTGAGAGAATGGATCCCTGTTTCCTCACCGTGTGAGTCTTACGTGTCATTATTGATATGACTTTCATTTATGTACCCTTTTGTGACTTTTGACTATGTCATAAGGTAAGGGGTTGATGTTCTGCTACTTTGGTATGTTGCCTGCGGTCATGTATGATTCGGCCTTAAGGGACATCACTGGGAAAGCGGTCAATCCTAAACTAAATGGCATGAGTGCAAAGGGAAGATCATCTAGTATTACACCACCACTGTTGTATATTCATTGCCGGCAACTCACATCGCTCTGTATGAGAGGCGAATTGAGTGTGAATATATTGCAAGAATTGAGAGGGTCAAACATGCTCTTTTTGAGGGATTAGAGATGTTTTTTGGACCGGTGTAATTAGATGGGTCTGGGGTATATGAGACACTATTTTTGTTCCTTTTGGGTTGATGTCTCTATGCTGGCTCATTTTGAGTTTCTAGTATAGAGCTCCCACATGCAGGTGTTCTCAGCGGTCGCACGGTGCATTGGCTAGTATGAGATTGTTCTTTTTGGGGAGATTGAGATAGAGATGTGGCAGTGTCATGCCAACTCATGTGCGAGTGGGAGATGTTAGAAATGGGCGCCCATGTGGCATGACCATTTAACTTTTTGAACCTGATCCAAATGGGTTTTGAATTTGAATTCAAACCTATTTGGATAACTACTCTGGATATATATCTATCATATCCTAATATGGATAGATGATATAGATATATGATATTATCTCTAGTAACTTATATGAAAAAAAGGAGATAATTAGATTATATATCTTATATATGGGATATGGGTGATAAAGAACAATACAACGTATCATCTCTGGCTTTTTCCCATATACAGTTTCTCCCATATACTGACTCTCTCCCATAAACAACAATCAATAAGCTATTTGCACTGTGATTTGTGTGGGTGATATTCACCATTGTAATATCACCCCACTGCTGGGTTGATTGACCAGATTCAGGAAGCACTGATTTACCCACGAGATCCATCAGAGTTCAAAATAGATTCAGAAAGATATGACCATAAATATTTTTATTCCGCTGCGTCATACTTTGTTTACAGTAACAATGTAACATTTGAAAAAAAAACTCCTTAGTGCATTTTTTTTTTCCAAACGTAACATTCCAATCAATACAACACACAAAAACTCGTTAGTATATTTTTTTTTTCGAGCATAACAGTCTAAATTAACATACTAAAAAAAACACTTTAGTGTACTTTTATCAAACGTAATAACATAACATTATAAAAAAATTCTTTATTAATATATTTTCCCAAACATAATACTACAATGTAACACACTAAAAAAAACTCCTTATTATATTTTTTTCAAACGTAACTATATAACATTCTATAAAAATTTCTTAGCATATTTTTTCCAAATGTCACACTCTAATCAATGTAGTACACAAAAACTCCTTAGTGTTTTTTTTTTTTTCTCCCCAAACGTGGCACTCTAATCTAATGTAACACTCACTACAACAAAATGCACTTTTGGCGACCACTTTTGGCGACTAAAAAAAATTTAGTCGCCAATTTGGCGACTAAAAATAATATTAGTCAGCAAAAGTTAAATATTTAGCTACTAATTTTTTTTAGTCGAGGAATATTGATTATTGGCGACTAAAAAAAATTTAGTCACTAAAAATATTATAATTGGCGACTAAGTATAGCTAGTTTTGGTTACTAAAATTGTTTAGTAGCCGAATGAAAAGAAAAAATTATCTTTTATCTTTGGTGATCAAAAGTTTAGTCGCCAATAGTATATTTTCAACAACAAAAGAATATTTTAGTAGCCGTACACTTAGTTTCAGCTACTAAAATTGTTTAGTAGCCGAATGAAAGGAAAAAAATTAATTTTTATCTTCGGTGACAAAATTTTGGTCGCCAAAAGTATATTTTCAGCGACAAAAGAATTTTTCAGTAGCCTTATAGTTAGTTTTAGCTACTAAAATTGTTTAGTAGTTGAATGAAAAGAAAAAAATTATTTTTATCTTCAGCGACCAATGGTCGCCAGAAGTATATTTTCATTGACAAAATAATATTTTAGTAGCCGTATATTTAGTTTTAGCTACTAAAATTGTTTAGTAGCCAAATGAAAAGAAAAAAAATATATTTTTTTATCTTTGGCGACCAAAAGTTTGGTCGCCAAAAGTATATTTTCAGCGGTAAAAGAATATTTTAGTCGCCAAAAACCTAAAATATTTGGAGGGAGATTTCAAATTTTGGAGGGATTAAACAAGTAATTAGTGACTAAAATATTTAGTTGCCAATTGTTATTAATAATAATAATTTAAGGGTTAAAAAAATCAAATGAAACAATAATAATAGTGATAACTTAAGGATGAAAAAATAATAATAATAATTTATGGGATAAAGGTCAAGCAAACTTTTTATTTTTATTTTTTATATTTCCTATTATTAAAAAAATCAATTATATTCACATGAAACAAGTTTCTATGGAATCCATTTTCATGTGGACTGAACGTGCAACTGAGCTCACAGAGCTCATCACAAATCTTATTCCAGTGGTTTAAATAGTTGATTTTGTTCTTATTATATTTATTTATTTAAAAATAAATAATTTGTTTTAAAAAATATACCTAGAAGTTAGAATCCGCTTGACAACGGGTTATTTTAGTAAAAACAATTGTCAAAGTCATTCAAAAAGTCAAAAACTTAAAAAAATTCAACTCATATAAAAAAAAAGTTAAAGATTCCTTCTTATTCACTCTAATTTTTGCATTCATTTCATTTGGTTTAACTTTTTAAAAAAAGCCCTCAACATAATTATGTTAAATTTGTAGTTTTTTTTTTTAATCTCAAAAAGGCCAGTATAATTTATTCTTTATTTTGTTCCACTTGTTTTCTTTTATATAGGAGTTTCTATCGTAAGCTAATTTTATTAGGTTGATTGACATTTATAAGAGTTCATCTCCCCATTCTTGTGTTTTTCTCCTAATTCAACTCCCTTTAGGGAGAATTGAACTTATGATCTCTCCTTAGGATTAAACCTTTAGAAGAGTAATGCTTATATAAGGCCCATTTGGGAAATGATTTTTTTAGTAACTTTTTGACTAAAATGTGAGGTACAAAAAAATAACAGTAATGATAACCAAATACAAAACCAAACACATAAATTTTTTAAACTTTTATACATATATATATATGCAATAATAATTTTTTTTTTAAGTAAGTATTTACATACAGATCTCTTAAACTATAAAAAATATATATATATATTATTTTGATTCCTTAAACTATACAAACATATAAATAGACCTCTTAAATTATTGAGAAGTATTACTTTGTCCCTAAACTATAAAAATATATAAATAAATTTCCTAAATTATTGATATGTTTCACTTTGACCCCTTCTATTAGGAGGTTCAATTGATACATTTTTATAATTAAGGAGTTTATTTGTACACTTTTGTAATTTACATATAGCATTATTGTATATATAACTATTTTCCCTTATCTTATAAATAATTTATTTATTTATTTTATTTTATTTTTTTAACAACTCTTATCCTACTCAAAAAAAAAAAAAAAAAACAAAAAAAACAAAAAAACAAAAAACTCTTTATCATCTTGATACCCTCTTTTTTTAATCGTTGGCCATTTGGTTGATTTTTTTTTTTTTTTTTTTTTTGCTGTACTACAAATTGATTTTTTTAAATATATTTTTTGTTTTTTAGTGAATTTTATGAATATTTATTTTTTAGATACACTTTATCTAAATATGCTTAAAAAATATAATATCTGTGAAACGTTTTTTAAAAAAATTCAACAAATACAAAGAATATAAAAAAAATAAATTTTAATACATTTGCCAACAAAAATTGATTTTAGTTGCTAAATGATATGAGTTTTGGGAGGGAAACAATATTGTTGCCCGCACTTCCTCTGTTAGACGAAATGATATTCAAACTCTCTCCCATCCAGACTATCTCACCACCAAACCTCATACGAAATCACTTCACTGCAGCCCACTGTACGGAGGACGTCGGCACGGCCATGTAGACGTCCCCGAACGTCCCGGGGGAGAACCCCCCGTTTTGTTTGTTTGTGGGTCTACTACAGTTCGGACACAAATTGTCACGGTTCTTAATCTGAACCAAAGAGTCCAAATCCGGCAAATCATTTTTGAAAACAGATTTTTTTTGAAAGAAGTGCCAAACATGGACTGCTTTGCCAGATACAGAGTCACCACCTCAATATTTTATTTTGGGAGAATTTAGGAAACCCTGACTCGTTTGCCTAAGGCCACGTGTCCGTCATCACCAAAGTTGCCTCGGCTCAGGAACTTGGGTACGATTGGGGAAGGTCACTTCGTGAGCACCCCCGCTCGCCTGATCAAAGATCGGCCTCTACTAACCATGATATCTAGTTTTGAAAACATTGTGTGCTCTTTTTCCGGTTATTAGCCTAGATTTACTATGTGATGCGCACAGCAAAACAAGTATAGACTAGATCGCCTAATTTGGAATCAAAGCATTGCATATCCATTTCGTTTAGGAAATGGTTTGAAATTTGCTACTCGCAAGTAGGCTAAAACACGGATTTCAATAAGTTGTCCCAACTTACACAATCCAACCTTCACCCACAGGCATTCAGGCAGGTAATCAAATAAGCATTTAGCCGCATGGTAAGCATACTGTCATGTTTAACATTCACACTCATGCGAGATGCTAAAACATAAAATACTTACAGTGTACTCCAAGCCAAAACAATAAACCTGTTAGCAATCATGCATGATCCAAGTCCATGTCAAGTGGCTAATGCAACGCATACGAATGTCACTAGAATAGGTTCGGCTAATCCTAGGATGGCATGTGGGATGCAACAAGTAGCACGTATTCAAGTTAGATTTGGAATACTATGCTGTTAGCATGATGCGCCGAGCCCGGTGCATGCAATACTGATGAATGATGCACGCATGCATAGCATAAGGATGCTTAATTAAACATGTCCTAATACTAACCATCAAAAGCAGGTAAGTAAAAGGGAGAAAGAAGTGGGGGTTAGAAGACATGCACACACGCACCCACACTTATTACAAATTTGTCCTCACTCGGAGGGACTGAATAAGCAATATAAGCCGCCTAATTAACTAACTCACGAGCTAATTAATTATTATAAAACTGAATTAATAACTAGCTACAACTAATTATTACAGCAGTAAATGAATGCTATTCCAACTCTGTTTGGAGAAGAGGAAGGTATGCATGCTTGCTTTAGTTCTTCGCCTCGAAACACCTTCTGGTTGCTCTTTAGAGGCTCTGTTTGCAGGGTGTCTTCCAGTGCATGTTGCTAAGACTTACCAAAACACTGCTGGGGAACTCACCGGTGGCCTGCCGGCCATGAAAGGAGCACTGTTGGCCAAGGATGAGAATCTACCGGCCATCAATGGTGAACTGCCGGCCACTGGTGTACTGTGACACCAAGTTGCAACAAAGTACAAAATAGAGGAAAGGGAGGGTTTCCCAAGAGTGTATACGCACTATGCCACCCCAAATCACCTCAAAACATCAAGGGAGAGGCCTAGTCGGATCCACGACCATCAATCACGCATCCTGATGCATGATGGCCGAAGATCCAACTTGTGCAAATCAATATGAAAATGAATGCACGAATAAAGCAAGTAATGCCTAGAACTCTATCATGGATCATCAAGAGCTTCGGCGACCAAGAATTGAGACACATTCCATCACTCGGAGTATGAAACGTCCCTCGTTCCTCGTGCTCGGACTAACACTTAATCCAAGCAATGCAACACATAAGCATGGCAAACATGCAATATGACCTAAGTGTGCAAACATGCAACTAACTCGAGCATGCAACAAGCATATAAGCATGATGTGAGGTGACAACCTTAGACAATCATGACAAATGCAACATGAACATGTGAACATGCAAGGCATGTGGAGTTAAACAAGTATGCAACAACATACCAAACGGAACAAGCATGTGACAACATGGTAAGATGGGCTTACACCAAAGATGGACAACTCTCAACTAGGTCCAAATCAGTAGCCAGAGCGATGGAATTGATGGCATGAAAAGCATAGAAAGGCAAGGCAAGCATGCATGCCAAATGGCACAAGTATTAAGGCATAAAGAGGACAACTCTTAAGCACACTTAAGGAGAAACAAACATGGATATATGGCAATGGAGTAGGCTCTGAAATATCATGTAAAGTGATGCCAAATCAACTCAACAATGCAAGCAAAGCATGTTAGGATGCTCAAAGCTCAAAGTAAGTAAAGGGACTTAAGCCATGGTCATACAAGGCAAACCCCAAGGGGCCGGGGAGACCTAAAATAGTCTTAGGGCAGGTCAAAGCAAGACCAAAACCAAGCTCAAAGCTAGCCAACATAGGCTAGAACACAAAGCTACAAACAAGGATCATGTAAGGCTTTAAAGAGGCAATGCACTACACCTATTGAAACCAATCATGACAAGACTTGGACAACATAAAACAGAGTTACATCATGGTATAATAAGATCCAAAATGCACTGAAATGATGAGCCGAAGGCTTAGGCTAAGTGGCGTGCACAAAAGCTCAGTCTTGAGGCATAAAGCACAAGCTATACAAAGCATTCAAAGCATATCAAATGCAAGTGTATGACAACATTTCATGGACTGAAATAGCATGTGGAATGAGGGCAAGGCATGCAAACATCACACGTATGGCATGGTAGGGGCCTCAAAACCCAAGACTAGCCTAAGCATTTACACTATAGCTATACAAAGCACGAGTGATATGGCCATGGCAGCCCAAAACAATCCAAGGACAGCCCAAAATAAGCATAAAATCATGTTAGAGCAAAGCCAAAATATGCTAGGATGATGAGTCAAAGCATCATGCACCAGAGGCCGGTAAACAAGATTTGTTCTACACCTATATGGAGCATGCAAAGGATGATCAAACCAACTATGGATAGGGTCATGACATGCCAAATGATGACCAAATACATGCTGAAATGTAAACCAAACAAGCTAATATGGCATGGCAAAGCATGGAGCATATGAAGCTAGTTTAGGGGATTTACATAACAAGTGTATCATGCAAGCATGGAGTAATGAAACCAACCCAAAACAGATTCATGGCATGGTAAAACATCACCAAAAACCCACTGAAGTTGTCTCAACACAAGCTAAGCACACATGCTACTTTGATAAGCTATGGATGGAGTTACATAACACATACTAGATGCATGCAAAATATGACCGAACCAGCCATGGAAAGGGCCAAGGCAGGTCCTAAAAGTCAGAAAAATAGGCCTGAACCAAGCCTCAAAAATGCATAGAGGGATGGTCCTTTGGAAAGCCAAAAATGCAAGGGAAGAGGAACTAAAAGAGAGGGGGCCACCCCCTCTGAATGAGGACCTCAAAACCACACCTTTACCACTGAAAATCCACTAGATTTTAGTGGTAAGGAGGCCAAACCAAGGCTACCTCGGAGGCCTCAAGGAATGGCTTAAAACAAAGCCGAACAAAGCATGCAAGGGGGTTACACAACCCTAAAGCAAAAGGACCTTAAACAAACTTAAAAAACTCTTAAGTACAAGACTTTTTTCAGTTATAAGTAAAGCCCAAATCAATATGAAAGCGGGGCTAAAACAAGGTACAAGAAAGTGTTAAAATGGGAAAATACTCACCCTTGAAGACTCTCTTCGAAACCAGCAACTTCAGGGGGTAGAAACTCACTTTTAGACCTCAAGAAGACCTCCCAAGAAGCTTAGTCCAATGGTGGTGGTGTATCTCTATAGGTTGTAGTGTAAAAGTGCAAGGAAATCCAACTTCAAAGCACAAAACACACACAATATAGAGAGAAAGGAAGCTTTTTCTCTTCAAAAGCTCAGAACCTGGTATAAGGAAGAAGCCACTTATTTATATAGAGGAATGAAAAGGAAAAGCTTCTTCAAGAAGCTTTGCAAAGCTTCCATCCCTCCATACATGTGTATGGAGGGGAGCAAACCAAAAAACAGCTAGCTCAAAAGATCTGAAGGAAAACCAGCTGAGATAGGGAAGGTGTCGGCCATCATCAATGTCCGGCAGTGGCTTACCACTGGCTGGCAGGGCATCACCAACGGCCGGCAGGCACAAAGACATGGCCGGCAGTTCACCAAAAAGGCCACTAAGACAGGACCTAGCCAAGGTCCAAAAAAAGGTAGAAAGGATACAAGGTTCGGAAAGCTCGAACCAGTGACGTTCCACCGCGACAGTCGAGTACTTAGCGAGCAATCGAACTTGTTGTTGGGTGTACCTGCAAGCACAATCAAGTCTTGAGGATGGTCAAAAATGGGGTGTCTACAATTGCCCCTCTTTGACAGAACTCGAAAGTCACAAAGTGACGGGTGTGAATGTCAAAGCCCAGAGACGACTCATTTTTGACAAGGCCGAAGACTCAGGCAATCAATCAATATAGGCATGCAGAGATGCGCCCGAAGGCTGGGGCAAAATGCAAACGGTATGCAAGATGCAAGAGCATGACTAATAATCATGCCAAGAATGATATAATGAAGCAAATCATGCAACAGTTTTAAGCAGGTGAACAACAGTCCTACATATTCCGATAGGAAGGATGTAAGAAAATCATGCAATTCTTACCACGTTTCACGCGGAGTGTATACAATACCTGTGCGGCTCGTCTGGCTATGCCAGCTTCAAATGAACCGTACATACAATATCGTGCCTGAAAAAGAAATGAACTTAACAGGTACAATATCGTTAGAAACATGCATAACAATGCAAGTAAAAACTGCGTAACAACGCAAGTCGAGGGATACAAGGCAATGCACAAAGCAGTGCGAAGTGCTAAACAGCGCGATGCGTTTAGACAACGCGAATGCACAAGACAGTGCGAGTGGAGTGCGCAAGATAATGCGATAAAATGCATGCAAAATGCAAGTAATGTGCACAAAACAGTGCGATGCGCAAAATAGCGCGATTGAAAGAAATGCACAAAACAGTGCGATTGAAGTGCGCAAGATAGCGTGATAAAATGCATGCAAAATGAAAGTATGGTGCACAAAACAATGCGATGCGCAAAATAGCGCGATAAAATGCATGCAAAATGTAAGTAATGTGCACAAAACAGTGCGATGCGCAAAATAGCGCGATTGAAATGAAATGCACAAAACAGTGTGATTGAGGTGCGCAAGATAGCGCGATAAAATGCATGCAAAATGCAAGTAATGTGCACAAAACAGTGCGATGCGCAAAATAGCGCGATTGAAATGAAATGCACAAAACAGTGCGATTGAGGTACGCAAGATAGCGCAATAAAATGCATGCAAAATGCAAGTATGGTGCACAAAACAGTGCGATGTGCAAAATAGCGCGATTAAAATGAAATACACAAAACAGTGCAATTGAGGTGTGCAAGATAACGCGATAAAATGCATGCAAAATGCAAGTAATGTGCACAAAACAGTGCGATGCGCAAAATAGCGCGATTGAAATGAAATGCACAAAATAGTGCGATTGAGGTGCGCAAGATAACCCGATAAAATGCATGCAAAATGCAAGTAATGTGCACAAAATAGTGCGATGCGCAAAATAGCGCGATTGAAATGAAATGCACAAAACAGTGTGATTGAGGTGCGCAAGATAACGCGATAAAATGCATGCAAAATGCAAGTAATGTGCACAAAACAGTGCGATGCACAAAATAGCGCGATTGAAATGAAATGCACAAAATAGTGCGATTGAGGTGTGCAAGATAGCGCAATAAAATGCATGCAAAATGCAAGTAATGTGCACAAAACAGTGCGATGCGCAAAATAGCGCGATTGAAATGAAATGCACAAAACAGTGCGATTGAGGTGCGCAAGATAGCGCGATAAAATGCATGCAAAATGCAAGTAATGTGCACAAAACAGTGCGATGCGCAAAATAGCGTGATTGAAATGAAATGCACAAAACAGTGCGATTGAGGTGCGCAAGATAGCGCGATAAAATGCATGCAAAATGCAAGTATGGTGCACAAAACAGTGCGATGCGCAAAATAGCGCGATTGAAATGAAATGCACAAAATAGTGCAATTGAGGTGCGCAAAATAGCGCGATAAAATGCATGCAAAATGCAAATGAGGAATAATGCATTTTCTATGCAAGAGATATGAGCATTTTCTATGCAAGTACGGAAGCACATTCTATGCATGAGACAAGGAAAGCATATTCTATGCGGAATCGAAAGCAAGCATGTTCTATGCATGAATCATAACGATGCGCGGCACGCATGCAACAACAGTGTATATGAAAGTTCACATTTTATGCAATAGAGGAGCATCAAACATGTACTCTGGTGCTTCTTATTTGCCTCTTAGAGGACTTTGCAACACACACAGCTCAAAAAGGGCACACCTTGTTTATATTGGCAAGAGATAACATCTGCATATGAAACCCTCGGGTGCTGCTTGGACTGCCATTCTGACTTGAAGCAGGCTTACACTTAGGGTCGAGATACACTCATACTCCAGAGAAATGGCGAGACCTGAGAAGGTGCACCTGGAATGCAGTCTCGAATTTTGCTAAAGTTGAAACATGCTAAGATGCTCCAAATTTTTCCTCTTTTCTTTTGTTTTCCAATCCGGAACCTATATAGCTTCAGATAGGTCCTGGTTTTACTGTTCCCACATGACCCGGGTTGAACCCTGCGGTTTTATGAAAGAACAAATCCTGTTTTGCACAAATGTGGAGAATAGCACAGCACTCGGAGCGCAAAACGATTTTAGTTTTGAAATTGAAATGAGAAAAGGGTTCTCAACCGGGTATTTGAGTCTACAACTGAACACAGCGCACTACGACTCAACAACGAAAAACAAAAGGTAAACAACCTAAACACATCGAGTAACACTCGAAACGACTCGAAACAAGAATCGAGATAAAACAAAAAGACACGACACTCAGACGTGCACAGGGAGCCTGTTTCTCTGGGTATTGTTTCCCACCCTTTCTCATTTGTGATTCTCACATCACTCAGCCCTCAAGCTCTGTTTTTCACGAAAAAGCCATTTTCTCACTTTTTCTCTCAACTCACGTCTCTCTATTCTTCAATCTCTCATTTTCTTTATCCCTCCCCTGGGTGGTTGATGGATAAGCTGGAAATTGTGGGCTCTTGTCCCTGGTATTCTACCAGATTCTCAATCTTGTTCACAACAGTGAGTTTCTCCCACAGAGGGGTTGCGCTACAACTGGGTGTGTAGCAAATCTTTAGCTGACATCGGTTGACAATGCTTTGCTGGGGAGTTTGGACGTAATCAGAACTGTCCAGATGAGGGAGTAGAATATATTGATCCATTCCATTTTGTGCTTCACACTTGACTTGATACCTCGCTGCTTGGAGGATGTTGAGAGCTTTCGGCCCTTTTCTGTTAACTTCAGTTGTGCCCTCTTCTGGCAGGTAGAGTGCCCTTTCTGGAAAGTGCGTTGACAATGGGGAAAAAACAGGAAGCCTGACTCAACTACGCCCCTAGTTCATTATTTTGACCATTTTTTTTGTTTTGGCTTTCTACTAAAACAATTTTGACCAAAATGAGAGTTAGATTAACATGCTTCTTTGATTTTTGATTTGAAATCATGCAAGTCAGGCTATGAGCACTGAAAGTTTTCCCTTTTGTGGGTTCAAGAAATGGTCCAGTTTTGGAAAAGATAGAACAATTTTCGAGAAAATTAGTCAACCTCAGTAAAAGTTCTCAAAACTATTTTTGCAAACGGCCACTGCTCAATGAGTACGGAGCCTACTCTTGAGATGCACAACCTCAGATCCAAAGGAGAATTGCTTCTTGTCTGAACGGCATTGCATGGCAACGGAAAGTTGCCCCTTGTTTAAATGGCACCGTAGCGCACTATATGGCAACGGAAAGCTGCCCCTTGTCTGAATAGCGCCGCAGCACACGGCAACCAATCCTTACAGTGACCATTACCACCAAACTCTCGGATACAGAGAAGACAAAGATTATCAGAACCATTACATGGACATAGTCAATTGGGAAGTGTTTATGGCTGGACTTCAGAATGAAGTTGCCTACGTATCCCAAACATGAGAATCAGGCCTTACGTAGTTCGAGTTAAGGTACACTCGTGTATTAACCCTCACCATGCTCTAACTTTTGCCAAGGTCACCCTTCTGGGTTTTCAACCTTGCGAGCTATGTTTTTCCTTTCTTTTCAATTCTTTTCTTCTTCTTTTTTTCTGTTTTTCGTCTTTTCTTTTTGCATTTTTTTTTTCATTTTCTTCATTTTTTTTTTCTTTAACTTTTGCCTGGGTCGCCCTTCTGGGTTTTCGGCCCAGCGAGCCTCTCAAGGGTAAAAGTGTAGCTTTGTCCATGTCAAATGGTTTTAGGATCCTGTAGTCATCTGAATCCAGAAGAATGGTTGTTGTTTGCTGACGATGCAGGAGTCCATCCAACCGGGGGCTGATTTTGCCCCTAGTGTTGCGGATAGGAACTCAGTTGTTCTTCAACAGAAACTGTCTTCTTTCCTCCCTTCTGGGATTTGACATTCTTGCCAACCTTCTTTGATTTGTGGAATGATCCATCTTCGACTCTTCGAGCACATTTGAAATTCTTTGCCCTTAGTTCCAGGGGTGCTTCTAATCTAGCTTTGCAAGCTTCTTTTGATGACATCTGATCTTCTTGATCTGACTTTCTTGCCTCTTGTTCGAGGGCTGCTTTGAATCTAGCCACACAGGCCTCACATTGCGGTTGACTGTTGATCATTCTGAATTCGAGGTCAAGGCTTTGAGAGTGGGGGGGTCGAGTCCCGGAGCTGAGAGCGATTCTAGGCTGCACAATCTCAAGAGTGATTCCACACAGGTCTTCGCAAGATTGCACAAAACAGTTTTTGAAATTTTTACGAAAGCGACAAATTGCTCGCGCTGAAGATAGTGTGGAACCAATCTGGATCAAACCAGGGTCCTTCTCAGTACTCACACTAACAAGCATGATTTCATTCATTAAAGGCTTAGCATGCCTCACTTTCTCTCAAATTGATCAAAGTTTTGTAAAACCCAAGGAATTCCTTCCTCTTCGTTTTCATCATCACAGTGTTCAAAAACAAGTTGTGAAAAACTTAGGTCAATACAATGAGTTTAGAGCATAGAAGAGTAAGTGAGATGCTCCGCCATTTCATTAAAATCCTCTGGCATAACTGGCTCAAGGTAGCAATAAGCACGGAAAACATGATAGCCGCAGTTGTTTCATTCAGATTTCGTTACAAGCGGCTCCACAATGAGACGGACTCAAAAGAAAACAAAAATAGTGTTCGAGGCAACAACCCCGGAATCATCTGACATCCTATACAAGGGGACTGACTCGTTACAACAAGACAAACCCTTAAGCAAAAAGAACTAACTCAAGACGATGAAACAGACTCAAAACAAAACAAAAGACTGACTCGACACGCAAGCCAGAAATTACAAAACTAGCATTCGCAGATGCTCAAAAATGCGTGCCAGACGCCACATCCAAAATACGTCGAGGGTCGCTTGCAGGTGATTCACTCCCTGATCACATACTCGCAGTATCCTCAAGGTCCAATAACCCAGCAGTGATAGACTTCGCTGAGGTGGGTGGGAGGATAACCTCATTGTCAATCAAATCTTGCACTTCATGGCGAAGGCGAAAACAGTTATCGGTAGCGTGACCAATTTGCTAGTGGTACGCGCAGTACAAGTGTAGACACCCCATTTTTGACCGACCTTAAGACTCAGACGTCACTGATTGAGCGCTTGGTGATGTTGTATACTGTGCTCGTTCTGAGGTTGCGGAGTCTCGGCCGTGAGCCTTGCCTCCGAACTTCTGGACTTTTCTGTGCCTTGCCTCGATTTGCGAACCAAGCTCGGTTTTCTCTGTTTTCTCTTCCTGAGGCGAGGGAGATGTCTCGTAGATCATCTCTCAGTGGCCATAGGGTATGTTTCGTAGTCGCAGGCCATTTTTCCCATTTCGGAGCCCGGTTCCCGGTTTTCGGAGCCGTCAAGCCGTGTGCCTCGGTTCGGGACCGCCTAACTACCTCCGTTTGCTCTGGTTTTTGGCATGCATCTTATTTGCTCCCTTTTGAGGGACACTGGGGTCCGAGAGATCAACTTCGTGGTCGAACACCACTCCGGTGCCTATGATCGATTTTCGGGGTCCGAATCAGCGTTCCCCCGAACCTTCATTTCGCATCGGTTTGGGCTCATTTTTTGTGGAAGCCTTATTTTCATTATTAGGAAGCTTGTAGGAGGGTGGGAGGCCAGCAATTTTTCTGCCAA
The DNA here is from genome assembly GCA_025200525.1 of Camellia lanceoleosa. Taxonomy (NCBI): domain Eukaryota; kingdom Viridiplantae; phylum Streptophyta; class Magnoliopsida; order Ericales; family Theaceae; genus Camellia; species Camellia lanceoleosa. The sequence goes on along the minus strand of CM045763.1, from coordinate 34,652,575 downwards.
CCAACTTTTTGTTTGGTCAAAAGTGGTTCAGCATGAATCCGGGAAGGAGAAAGTCTGTGCGGCTTCACCGAAACGAGCGTAACTCTTTGCACAAGAGGAATTAAGATATGAGGCCACCACCATTGGAAATCTTACTCCCGGGGCTTCATTTTTCACTCAAGAATCTCCTAAATTCAATTCTGGACGGGGGAGGTATGGTTGATTGAAGTAGGGCATCACTCCGGTTGGACCGAAATATGCGCGGCTTTACGGAAACTAGCATAACTTTTTCCACAGGAGGAATTTTGATGCAAGGTTTGCGTCATTGGAAAGATAACTTCCGGGGCTTCAATTTGGACTTGAATGGCCACCATTGGACTTCCCAATCAACCACCGGCCAATTTTCTTTCCGAAAACACATTTTTTTACCCAGAAAGTAGCTGGCCGGCTAGAAAATCTAGCCGGCCGGCCACCTATTTTGTGAAATGACTTTTTTGCCCTTTATAACTAGCTGGCCATAACCCCCTCCCCAGGTGTGTCCTAAAAGTGAATTTTGTTTTGCACTTCACCCATGCCCGAAGGTTTGGCATTTTTGGAGGGAAACTTGGTGCATTTTCCCTCCATTTTTTTCCCCCTTTTTTTCCACCCATTTTGCCTATATAACCAGCTGCTCAAACCTGGTTTTAGGGTTACAAAATTTCCCCCAAGCCTCTTGCATTGAAGCTCTCCATCTCTCTCTCTCAAGCTCCAAAATTCCTAAGTCCTACACCTCATTTCTTCATCACCACCAAGCACCACCACCACTACTCCATTTCCAGCAGCTTGGGAAGCTTTCCAGAAGCTAGGAGGCACCACTTCTCAGTCCAAAAGGCAGCCAAGGGGTAGTCTTCAAGGGTAAGCATCATTTCCCCTCTTTTTGACTCACTTTGGTATCATTTTTTAGACCTATTTTCTTGATGTTTTGAGCTCCGACCAAAACTGAAAATGTCATTTTTTTGAGCTATATTCCATGTTTCATTAAGGGCTCATTGTAGTTTGAAGCTTCATTTTGGCACTTGCTTCATTATCCTCTTGAATGCCATTATTTTGCATGATATTTTTAGCCTATGTGTGATCTGTTTTGGAGCATGACATAAACTCTAAATAGGCCTATTTTGAGTCCCTATTAAATATTTAAGAAGGGCTCAACACTATTTGGGACCTCCATATATCACTTGCCATTACACCCCTCTTTGGTCCCCATTTTTGCATGTTTTGTTAGCTTACCTTTCTTCTGCTTTTCGGCCATGATCAGAACTGAGAGTGGCTATATTTTGACCCCCTTGTCATGTTTTATTAAGGGTCTTTGGCTTTTTGGTGAATATTTTGTATACTTTGTGTTATAGCCTTCTTGTGGCCTTAATCTTGCATTGCATTTTGAGCATATTTTCATACTGATTTGGGCTTGATCATCTACTGTAAAATGCCATATTTTGGGACCCTCTTAAACATTGTTGAAGGTCCCTCACTTGTTTGAGCCCCCCATATATCAGTTACTTCTTTGCCCCTTTGTTGGCCCATGTCTTCCATGAATTGTTTTCCATGCTTGTATCTGTTTTTAGGGCTTGTCATCTGCTGAAAAACATCATATTTTTAGCCCCTCTTCAACATTGTAGAAGGGGCCTTCTGTGTTTTAGATCAGCAGCTATGACTTGCTTCATTACCTCTCTTGGCCCCCCATTTTTGCATGCTAATTTTGCCCTATTTGTACCCACTGTTTGGCCATGCTTTGAACTGTGAAGATGCTTATTTCGGGGCTTCCCTTCTTCTGTATTTTCATTGCATGTTCAAATTATGTATGCATTGTATAGCTATAGGCCATTTCATGCACCAAAATCCATGTTTCGGGGTCATTCCATGCATCGGGTTCCATTTTACCGGGTTTCGGGGCTGTTTTACCCCTATTTTTGCTACTAGTTTTTTGCATGTTTGCATATCATATTCCATGCCTTTGCCATGTCTCATTAGAGTGGCATTTCGGTGTCTGAGGGTCGGTCCTCAGTTTGCGTGCACGCGTGCACGCATTTCGAGTTGTCTTCTTTTCATCTAATGGCCTCTTATGTGAGTGTGGCTGAGGCTCTCTCATGTTGGTGTAAGCCCATATTGCATTGCGTATGCCATTTCATCCATAGCATTGTGTATGCTCGGTTGTGTATCACCTCATGTAGTGTGTATGCCATTCCATAACATTGTGTATGTTAGGATTGTATCTTAGTTGCATTTCACGCATATCATGCATATTGCATCGTGTTCGGGATAGGAGTTAGCCCGGGCACGGGAAACGAGGTACGTTCCGCACTCCGAGTGATGGAACGTGTCTCAATTCCCAAGTCACCGACACTTTGGATTATCCATGATGGAGTTAGGTTTTGTTGTAGTGTTCATATGCATTCATTCTATATTGAGTTGTGCAATTCGGCTCCTCGGCCATCATGCATCGAGATGCGTGATTGGTGGTACGAGGATCGAGACATGCATACATTTGTGAAAATACATTGCTATGCCCCTTTCCTGCTCTCTGTTGCAACATATCAAGAATCAGCGGTCTTCCGAGGCTTGGCACGCTTTTCAAGAATCATTGCAAAACAGAGGCTAATTGGGGCATTCCAGTGGATTTCCACGCAAAGCAGCCCAAACATGCATCATTCCATCATCCGGAGCAGAATCAAGACAGTCCCTGGCTTGCATGCCAGTTTTATTATTTTCTTAGTTAATTTGTAAAGTAATTAGGAATTTGTACATTATTTGGACTATATTATTTGGACTGTACTATTCTTTCATTCAGGACTGTATATTTATTCGGACCCTCTGTGCGAGGGCAAAATTGTAATAAGTGTGCGTGAGTGTGACAGCATGTCTTCCAATCCCACGTCTTTCTTCCCTTTTATTTACCTGCTTATGATGGTTAGATTAGGGCATATTTCAATTAGCATACAGTATGACAGCATGTTTGCATCATTCATCTGTTTTGCACGCACCGGGCTCGGCGCATCATACAAACTGCATTTGTATTTCAATTCCAAATTTAATACGTGTTAGTTGTAGCATTCCATATGCCATGTTTAGAATAGCCGAGCCTGCTATAGTTGCATCTTTGCATGTGTTGCATTAGGCATTTCTGTATATTTAGGATCATGCATGATTTCTAATGAGCTTCTGTTTTGGCTTGGAGTACTCGGTGAGTTTTATGCTTTAGCATCCTTGCATGCGTGTGAGTGACTGCCATGAATAGCGTGCTTACCATGAGGCTATGTGCTTATGTGATATAACTGCCTTGAATGCCTGTGGGTGGAGGTTGGGTTACTTTGAAGTGGGACAATTCATCAAACGTTTGTTTTAAGCCCATTAGATAGTGGCAAAATCATGTTTTCTAAGCCCACCCGAGGGTGGCAAATCCACGTCTTAGCCTACCTGCGGGTAGCACCATCAAACCATTTTCAAACAAACAAACATGAAATGTTTTGTTCCAATTCAGGCGACTCAGTCTATACTTGTTTGCTGCGAGCATCACATAGTAACCTAGGCTAATAACCGGAATAAGAACGCACAATGTTTTCAAAAATAGATATCATGGTTAGTAGAGGCTGCTCTTTGACCGGGCGGCGAAGTGCTCACGGTGACCTTCCCAATCGTACCCAAGTTCGAGCCGAGGCAACTTTGGTGATGACGAACACGTGGCCTTTGGCACCGAGTCGGGGTTTCCTAAATTTCCCATTAAAAACATTTAGGTGGCGACTCAGATCGCAAAGCGATCCATGTTTGGCACTTCTTTTCAAAAAATCTGTTTTCAAAAACAATTTGCGGTTGGACTCTTTGGTTCAAGATTAAGAACCGTGACATTTGAGTCCTTTGAAGCGTAGTAGACCATAGCGAACGAGCGGGAGAGTCGCACCCTCCGGGATGCGTTCGGGGCGTCTAACAAGGCGAGATCATGTGTGAGAGATTCTTCAGGAGAGGCCGAGGCTCGAGGGGTTTAAGATGCCCTCTTTCGGCCAGGATCTGGAGTGCTTTAGACAATGGCATGTAGAGTGCGTGGAAGACTCTGCGCCCTTGGGGCAGGTACTTTGAAGGCTGAGAATTCTTGCTAGACGCACTAGCGAAAGGGTCGGCAGGCACTGCCTTGACTTTTTAATCTTTCCCAGGTGCAGAGTTGGGAGTGGAAGGCTGATACGGCATGGCAGGGCTGTCGGTTTTACACAGCTTGAACTCGCCTTTTGGATTGGGAAGGCATTATCCACATCTTAGCCTGACTGCAAATACCTGTTGCATATTCATCCCCCCGGCTTTCAAAGCCTCGACTGCCCACAGCAGTTGTTCAATGGGATCGGCATCTGCCTTCATTTTGTTCTTACCTCTGGCCTCAGCTTGATCGAGGGCTTGGGTTGATGTTGACACGTCATTGCTATAACTTGAGACAACCTCAGGTTGGCTGAGCTCAATCACAATCTGTCCCAATAGGAGGGGCTCCTGTGGTACAAACTTCCCGGCATATGGTGTAGCTGGTGGCGAAGCCGACATTCCGTAAACGAGATCTGCCACAGACCTCTGGAGGTCACCAATCATCTCCATTAATTCGAACGTGGTGGGCTCACGAGCCTGATACAACTGGGGTTCCCAGATCGAAGCCCGGCGACACAGGCGGATGCGGTACATCAACATTGGTCTCACTTTGCAGGGTGATTCCTTGATCTAATGCGGCTGTCATAACCATGATTTCCTCTGAATTCTGTGTCATGATAAGTCTGCCGATCTTGAACGGTGACTAACGGATCAGATATCTGCCTTGCCTCAGCGAGGGAGAACACTGGCTATTCTGTACTCGAATCTCTGAACTGAAAGAGAAAACATGCAGCATTTCAGCCCAAACGGAACAAACACAGGCGTAGCTGAACAGCTGTACTCTAATACTGATCACTGTTCCCCAAAATCACTGCCCCAAAACACTGAATCGGATACCCGCAGATATAACTGTTTCTCAAAAACACTGATACTGATGCCCGCAGGCCTAATGCTCAAACTTACAGACTGATATGTACTTTTCTGTAGAGATACACTCTAAAAGCACATAGCAAGTAAAAGAGAGCCAAAACACCCCTATGTTGGGGTAGGGTTTCCCTATCCTATTTTGTCAGGAGCTAGGGTTTCACTACGCACGCAGCGGTTTCAAACAACCTATATCGGGTAAGCAACCTGTCCTAGTTTGGAATGGTCACTATGGATTCCGAATATGCACTAGGTCGAATGGTCAAAAGGGTGCCCCGGTAAAATCGGGGTTTGTGTTCCCGTCGTGGCAGAGCTCGCAACCGATCAGCCTTATGGCACGCTTCTCGAAGCAACCCTCTGGCAAACCATTCAGGAATAGCATACGGCAAACACGGTGTCCTAAGCGCACCAATGCATATGCAATGCAAAGAAACACATAAGTGAAATCAAAATAAGATATCACGAGTTCGAGTCAAGCTCTCTAACTCCCCAGCAAAGTCGCCAGAAACTGTAGACATCCCCGAACGTCCCGGGAGAGAACCCCCCATTTTGTTCGTTTATGGGTCTACTACAGTTCGGACTCAAATTGTCACGGTTCTTAATCTGAACCAAAGAGTCCAAATCCGGCAAATCGTTTTTGAAAATAGATTTTTTTGAAAGAAGTGCCAAACATGGACTGCTTTGCTAGATACAGAGTCGCCACCTAAATATTTTATTTTGGGGGAATTTAGGAAACCCTGACTCGTTTGCCTAAGGCCACGTGTCCGTCATCACCAAAGTTGCCTCGGCTCGGGAACTTGGGTATGATTGGGGAAGGTCACTTCGTGAGCACCCCCGCTCACCCGATCAAAGATCGGCCTCTACTAACCATGATATCTAGTTTTGAAAACATTGTGTGCTTTTATTCCGGTTATTAGCCTAGATTTACTATGTGATGCGCACAGCAAAACAAGTATAGACTAGATCGCCTAATTTGGAATCAAAGCATTGCATATCCGTTTCGTTTAGGAAATGGTTTGAAATTTGCTACTCGCAAGTAGGCTAAAACACGGATTTCAATGAGTTGTCCCAACTCAAACAATCCAACCTTCACCCACAGGCATTCAGGTAGGTAATCAAATAAGCATTTAGCCGCATGGTAAGCATACTGTCATGTTTAACATTCACACTCATGCGAGATGCTAAAACATAAAATACTTACAGTGTACTCCAAACCAAAACAATAAACCTATTAGCAATCATGCATGATCCAAGTCCATGTCAAGTGGCTAATGCAACGCATACGAATGTCACTAAAATAGGCTCGGCTAATCCTAGGGTGGCATGTGGGATGCAACAAGTAGCACGTATTCAAGTTAGATTTGGAATACTATGCTGTTAGCATGATGCGCCGAGCCCGGTGCATGCAATACTGATGAATGATGCACGCATGCATAGCATAAGGATGCTTCATTAAACATGTCCTAATACTAACCATCAAAAGCAGGTAAGTAAAAGGGAGAAAGAAGTGGGGGTTAGAAGACATGCACACACGCAACCACACTTATTACAAATTTGTCCTCACTCGGAGGGACTGAATAAGCAATACAAGCCGCCTAATTAACTAACTCACGAGCTAATTAATTATTATAAAACCGAATTAATAACTATCTACAACTAATTATTACAGCAGTAAATGAATGCTATTCCAACTCTGTTTGGAGAAGAGGAAGGTATGCACGCTTGCCTTGGTTCTTCGCCTCGAAACACCTTCTGGTTGCTCTTTAAAGGCTCTGTTTGTAGGGTGGCTTCTAGTGCTTCTTGCTGAGACTTACCAAAACACTGCTGGGGAACTCACCGGTGGCCTGCCGGCCATGAAAGGAGCACTGCCGGACAAGGATGAGAGTCTGCCAACCATCAATGGTGAACTGCCGGCCACTGGTGTGCTGTGACACCAAGCTGCAACAAAGCACAAAATAGAGGAAATTGAGGGTTTCCCAAGGGTGTATACGCACTATGCCACCCCAAATCACCTCAAAACATCAAGGGAGAGGCCTAGTCGGATCCACGACCATCAATCATACATCCCGATGCATGATGGCCGAAGATCCAACTTGTGCAAATCAATATGAAAATGAATGCACGAATAAAGCAAGTAATGCCTAGAACTCTATCATGGATCATCAAGAGCTTCGGCGACCGAGAATTGAGACACGTTCCATCACTCGGAGTATGAAACGTCCCTCGTTCCTCGTGCTCAGACTAACACTTAATCCAAGCAATGCAACACATAAGCATGGAAAATATGCAATATGACCTAAGTGTGCAAACATGCAACTAACTCAAGCATGCAACAAGCATATAAGCATGATGTGAGGTGACAACCTTAGACAATCATGACAAAATGCAACATGAACGTGTGAACATGCAAGGCATGTGGAGTTAAACAAGTATGCAACAACATACCAAACGGAACAAGCATGTACAACATGGTAAGATGGGCTTACACCAAAGATGGACAGCTCTCAACTAGGTCCAAATCAGTAGTCAAAGTGATGGAATTGATGGCATGAAAAGCATAGAAAGGCAAGGCAAGCATGCATGCCAAATGGCACAAGTATTAAGGCATAAAGAGGACAACTCTTAAGCACACTTAAGGAGCAACAAACATGGATATATGGCAATGGAGTAGGCTCTGAAATATCATGTAAAGTGATGCCAAATCAACTCAACAATGCAAGCAAAGCATGTTAGGATGCTCAAAGCTCAAAGTAAGCAAAGGGACTTAAGCCATGGCCATACAAGGCAAACCCCAAGGGGCCAAGGGGACCTAAAACAGTCTTAGGGCAGCTCAACGCAAGACCAAAACCAAGCTCAAAGCTAGCCAACATAGGCCAGAACACAAAGCTACAAACAAAGATCATGCAAGGCTTTAAAGAGGCAATGCACTACACCTATTGAAACCAATCATGACAAGACTTGGACAACATAAAACAAAGTTACATCATGGTATAATAAGACCCAAAATGCACTGAAATGATGAGCTGAAGGCTTAGGCTAAGTGGCATGCACAAAAGCTCAGTCTTGAGGCATAAAGCACAAGCTATGCAAAGCATTCAAAGCATATCAAATGCAAGTGTATGACAACATTTCATGGACTGAAATAGCATGTGGAATGAGGGCAAGGCATGCAAACATCACACGTATGGCATGGTAGGGGCCTCAAAACCCAAGACTAGCCTAAGCATTTATACTATAGCTATACAAAGCACGAGTGATATGGCCATAGCAGCCCAAAACAGTCCAAGGACAGCCCAAAATAAGCATAAAATCATGTTAGATCAAAGCTAAAATATGCTAGGATGATGAGTCAAAGCATCATGCACAAGAGGCTGGTAAACAAGATTTGTTCTACACCTATATGGAGCATGCAAAGGATGATCAAACCAACTATGGATAGGGTCATGACATGCCAAATGATGACCAAATACATGCTGAAATGTAAACCAAACAAGCTAATATGGCATGGCAAAGCATGGAGCATATGAAGCTAGTTTAGGGGATTTACACTACAAGTGTATCATGCAAGCATGGAGTAATGAAACCAACCCAAAACAGATTCATGACATGGTAAAACATCACCAAAAACCCACTGAAGTTGACTCAACACAAACTAAGCACACATGCTACTTTGATGAGCTATGGATGGAGTTACATAACACATACTAGATGCATGCAAAATATGACCAAACCATCCATGGAAAGGGCCAAGGCAGGTCCTAAAAGTCAGAAAAATAGGCCTGAACCAAGCCTCAAAAATGCATAGAGGGATGGTCCTTTGGAAGGCCAAAAATGCAAGCAAAGAGGAACTAAAAGAGAAGGAGCCACCCCCTCTGATTGACGACCTCAAAACCACACCTTTACCACTGAAAATCCACTAGATTTCAGTGGTAAGAAGGCCAAACCAAGGCTACCTCGGAGGCCTCAAGGAATGGCTTAAAACAAAGCCGAACAAAGCATGCAAGGGGGTTACACACCCCTAACAGCAAAAGGACCTTAAACAAACTTAAAAAGCTCTTAAGTACAAGACTTTTTTCAGTTATAAGCAAAGCCCAAATCAATATGCAAGAGGGGCTAAAACAAGGTACAAGAAAGTGTTAAAATGGGAAAAATACTCACCCTTGAAGACTCTCTTTGAAACCAGCAACTTTAGCGGGTAGAAACTCACTTTTAGACCTCAAGAAGACCTCCCAAGAAGCTTAGTCCAATGGTGGTGGTGTATCTCTATAGGTTGTAGTGTAAAAGTGCAAGGAAATCCAACTTCAAAGCACAAAACACACACAATATAGAGAGAAAGGAAGCTTTTTCTCTTCAAAAGCTCAGAACCTGGTATAAGGAAGAAGCCTCTTCTTTATATAGAGGAATGAAAAGGCAAAGCTTCTTCAAGAAGCTTTGCAAGGCTTCCATCCCTCCATACGTGTATGGAGGGGAGCAAACCAAAAAATAGCTGGCTCAAAAGATCTGGAGGAAAACCAGCTGAGATAGGGGAGGTGCCGGCCATCATCAATATCCGGCAGTGCCATTCCATGGCCGGCAGTTCACCAAAAGGGCCACTAAGACAGGACCTAGCCAAGGTCCAAAAAAGGACAGAAATGATACAAGGTCCGAGAAGGTCGAACCGGTGACGTTCCGCCACGACAGTCGAGTACTCAGTGAGCAATCGAACTTGTTGTTGGGTGTACCAGCAAGCGCAACCAAGTCTTGAGGACGGTTAAAAATGGGGTGTCTACAGGCCACTCACAGCCTAAAATCACCACCTCCACAGCCGCAGATCACAGGTTCTCTCTCTCACTCTCTCTCGCTCTCGGTCTGTCTGTGTGTGTGTCTCTCTCTTGCTCATAGTCTCTCTCTTTCTCGCTCTCTCCAATCCTTTGTCTCTCCATTTTCTGATTGTTCATTTAGGATTTAATTTCGTGTTCATTTAGACTATTCTTCTGTTTCCCCCTTTTCTGATTTTTTTTTTTTTTGGTTGTTGCAGTTCCCCCCCCCCCGGCGGCTCTCTTTTTTTTCCCTTGGACGTTGCAAGTAATGGGTTGCAATGCAAGAGTTTCAATCTCCCTTGGATGTGCAGTGTCTCCTGTTTATAAATAGTTTATTTCAGTTTCATAACTTCAACTTTTTTCACAACCTTTAGGTTTTGGAAGCTGCTCTGTTTTATGCCCAAATGATTGGATCCCTATAACATAGTGATTTGAACGTTCACATTTGTATGTTTTAATATGAATATTCACATCATGTAATTAACAACACAATGACAAAAATTCATTTCAAATTAATGTGAATATAATGATGTGAATATTCATTTCAGTTGCATGATGTGAATATTCACATCATTTAATTGATATCACAATGACAAAAATTAATTTCAAATTAATATGAATATAATGATAGTCAACATCTTGATGCATAGAAACTACCCAAACATAATGACAATTAACATTAAATATTAACATTAATAGGGGTAGAAGAGATTGATGGTGTTTTGGTCTTCTTACCTAAAAAAAGACCTAATAAAATAGTCAAAAATAATATGAATTAGATGGAATAAAACTCATAAAAAGAAGATTTATAAAAAGAACTCCCTTAAAATAAACCCTAAATGAGCTTACAGTAGACCAAATTAGATTTTCCAGAGCAATAAGAGGCAATCCAAACCCTTTACAATATATATAGAGCATGAGCGACTGTAATTGGAAGTTTGTGTGAGAGACTCCACCTTAATTTTATTTTTTTTTATATTTTGATAACTTATTAACCAGCCCAATAGAAAGACTAATTTGGGTGACTATTCCAATCATTCACTGGCAAGAGACCCAATTAAAATAGAGACAAAGTCTCGTATAGATTGACGTTAAAAAATTATGCATCTAGAAGGTTTCGAACCTAAGACCTTAGAGAAAACATAACCTCAAAATATTTGAAAAATTACAAATCAATATACTTTCTCAAATTAATTACAAATTTATAAAAATAAAATAAAAAATTATAACTTTAATTATTAAAGTTTGTCATTAAGCTCAATTTTATTTCCCTCCCATCAAATTTACGCCTGACTTGCTATTTTTTAAAAATATTTTATGAGAAATATAGTTATTATGAAAATTTTGGAAGATCTGTATGACAAAATTGGAAATTGATCTACTCACGAAATGGACCACATCACAAAATATTTTCAAGGGTCATAAAATAAACCAAGTCACCAAAGCTCCAGTTGTATCTAATTTATTGGAATTTGCTAGAGATGAACTTGTTTGGTAAATAAATTAAATTTGAATTTATTTTAAAAAATATTAGTTTTTTAAATTTCTATCTTAAACTTGTATTTGATTCATTAAGCTTATATGCACATAAAACTATATAAAAATAAAATTATTTGTCCACTTCTCGTAATGGACTCAATTAAAGATAAATAAACATTCACTTGAAATTTGAATTTATTTTAAAAAAAATATTAATTTTTAAATTTTTTTTAATCTTAAACTTGAATTTGGTTTATCAAAATGAGATTTATGATGAACTCCACGGACTCAAATAACACCCCCTAATTCAAAATCTAGACAGAAAGGATCCTCCCTCTTAAAGCTCTTATGATACTAATCATAAAAACTTTGCATGCAACTATCATTTTCATATTCTATTATAGTTATGATTGTCCTCTGGATGTTTTGGCTGGTTTGGTTCAAGAAGTTAAAATGTCTCCTCTCTGATTTACAAATACAAAAATGTTTTAGAGCTCTAATAAAAGAAATCTAATTGAGGGTGGACCCTATTGTGATAGTAATGTTTGTGTCCTATTTTTTTTTTTTTTTTTCGAAAATGCTTGGAAGCTCTGAATACGGAGCCCCCCCCCCCCCCCCCCCACGATGTGATGGTTGTCTGCCCTTTTTTTCCTTTTTTTTTTTTTTGAATTTCTAGCTTATTAGAGCTGGTTTAGTGCTCCTTTTTTAGAGCTCTGAATTAGCGCTCTCTCTCTCTCTCTCTCTCTCTCTCTCTCTCTCTCTCTCTCTCTCCATGTCATTAGAGCTCATTAGAGCTATTTCATTTAGGGGGATGTATCATTGTTGTCTCTCTCTCTCTCTCCATGTCATTAGAGCTCATTAGAGCTATTTCATTTAGGGGGATGTATCATTGTTGTTTACAAATATGGATTGGACCATCCAGTTTTAACAGTTGGCTCATTTTTTGGATCAAATTCAATGATTCAAGTTCTTCATATTTTAAAGTTTGCACTACAAGAAATGTCACTTTTGGTTACCAAAATATTGGTCACCAAAAGTCAGAAATTTGGTCGCTAAAACGATTTAGCGACTAAAAGGTTTTGTCGCCAAGTTCGTCGCCTATACCCTGTCGGCAATAGTATTGGCGACTAAACTTTATTTGGTCGCCAAAAGTGTAACATTTGCCTACTAAATTTCTTTTGGTCGGCAAATGTTAGCTTTTCGCCACTAAAACCAGTAGTCGCCGAATGTGACTTTTGGCTACTAACATTCGTGTGGTCGGGGAAGGTGTTACTTTTTGCTACGAAAGAATTAGTCACCGAAAGTTAACATTTGGCTACGAATCCGTACTTAGTCGGCAAACGTGACATTTCGGCCACTAATTTTTTAGTCACTAAAAGTTGTACATGAAAATTTTAACCAACTATTAGAGACTAAGGCCTCGTTTGGCAAGAGGCTAAAATAGCCAATTAGCCAAAAAGTTACCTTTTTAGCCAAAAAGCCAACAACCCATACCAAAAAGTCAAAGATTCCCTTTTCTCTCTACTTTTTGCACGTCGTTTCGTAATTAGCCAAAAAGTTGGCCCAAACATACAGGTTTTTCTTACTAACCTTTTTAGCCAATTAGCCAAAAAGTTACTAAATTAGCCTGTTCCCAAACGAGGCCTAAATATTTTGGTCACCAATAGAATACATTACTTTTTGCCACCAAATGTTTTAGTCGCCAAATGATACCCTTTTTTTTATGTGACTAAAAAATTTAGTGGCCAATAGTTTCTTTCTCTCATTCTCAATTTTTTTAGCTACTAACTATTTAGTCACAAAAAAATTTTTGGTTATGTTTTTGCTACTAAATTATTAGTCACCAAAACATTTGATTACATATTCGGCTACCAAAATATTTGGTGGCCAAATACTTTTTTTTTTTTTTTTTTTAAAAAAAAATTCTAAACAACTTGTATTCATTTTTAGTACAACCTGTATCCTGTATAACCAATATAATCCATCAACGCTAAATATATTATCAACCATTCAAGCATTCAACAATGTGCACACATTTTAGCTCCAACCATCCAAAACATTAATATTGAACGTCCAATTCTATATATAATACAAATTCCATACGAACCAAGTCTAATCGAACGTCAATAATTTCATTTCATACATAATACAGGACTAACCAAATTAATTAACAAAAAGGACATATGTACCACAACCTAAATTAGCATATATGCTAATTTCTACCATGCCAAATTAGCTTATATTTACCACACCAAAAAAGTAATTTGTACAAACCACTATATATACGGGTAGACATATAAAAACAATGCCCTTCTGTACTTGTCAAAAAAAATCATATCCACATTTGTATGTCTAAAACCATCTGCAAATAAAAAAAAAATGTCAAAAGTTATATTTATGGCAATTAAAGGGGCCACAGTCAACAAAAGCAATAAACAATTTCCCCAAAATATAACCGTACATAAACTAGTAAGGAAAGAGTTAAGCAAACTATAGTTTAAGATGGTAGTACCAAAATAGTTGCCCACGACATGGGCATTTCATGTTCTACCACATATAGATGAGAATTCTTTCCTGGATTTGATCGAAAAAAATTTCAAAAATATATAGATGATAATATAAAAAATTTCAAAAATATAAAAATTTCAAAGGTAGTATTAGGGCATATACAATGTATTTATATATATACATAGATGATAATATTTTAGTTTCAAAAGTGCTTAATATCTCTCAAGTTGAACATAAGCAAATTTTGCTGCTATTTGCAACAAATCATTGCCAAAGAGATTGATGGCATGAACCATTAGCATAAAATTTAAAGGACTTTTTTCTTAATAAATCAAAGGAGTGATTTCTTAAGATTAATTACATACCATAGTGGAGCAAATGTAGATGACAAATCAAGAAAAGGGTATGGCCACCTGTTGCAAATAGTTATAGTTATAGGAAATTAGAAGTGAGATTTTTGTAATAAAAAGAAAAGAGTGTTAAGCGAGAGCGAGTTTACCAAAAGCGAAACACGAGCATGGGACGATCCATTTTAAAATGTACATAAACAATGATCCACGGAAAAAGTATACAATTCAAAACCAAGGAACATTTGGAAGAAAGACAAGTCTGAAAGATTAAATTGTGAAGCAAAATAGGAATTGAAATCAAGATAAAAGCGCAACATACCAAGCAATTCAAAGCGGTGTCACCGAGAAAAACAACATTGATGGTATGCATATTTATAATCAACTACCATGTCAAAGATTAAGCACACTGTTTAGAAGACAAACAGAAGTTTTGATGATGAATCTTATGGATTTGCATGATATCAACTTTGCACCATATGGGTTTTACTCAAGGAAGCTAAATGATTTAGAAATTGACACATAAGAGGTTGATTTCATGTAGTTATATATATATATCTAATGATATTAAAAGTTTTATGTTATTGAAACAGAAAATACCCTGCATCTGTCCAAGAAACATAAGTGTTAAGGATAAAGAATCTGCTAGTGCTGCTAGTGCTGCTAGTGCAAGTGCATCTGCAACAGACTCTGTATCTGCAACAGAATCTGTTAGTGCTGCAACAGAACCTTCTAGTGCATCAGTAGCATCTCCTCATGCATCAGCATCAGATGCCATCACAGCTCTCAACCATTTCTCACCTATTTCCGTAACTGCTGGGAAGTAGTTAGCAGTCATTAGAAGCTATTATTCAGTTACATATCTCCTGTATAAATATACTCTGTAATCTAGATATTCATTAATAAGAATTGAATTCAATCTTTCATCATGGTATCAGAGCATATCTGAAGCTCTCACGAGCACAACTCTGGGCCATCCATGGCTTCGTCTGATTCATCTTCTTCGTCTTCTTTGTCATCTAATCTCAGTCTGTTGATCTCTAATCTCAGTTCCCTCGTTACAGTAAAACTTGATTCCACAAATTTTCTGATCTGGCGCAGTCAGTTTCAAAATGTTTTGCAAGCAACTGAGTTGTTTGATTTTGCAATAGGATTAGTTCCTTGTCCACCATTGCAGATCAAAGATTCAAATGGTGTTGAAGTGTTCAATCCAGCTCGCGCACAGTGGAACAAAACAGATGCTCATCTGCTAAGCTGTATTATAGCTACACTTACACCTCCAATTTTTTCCTCTGTTCTTCATTTACACCATAGTTTTGAGGTTTGGAATGCTCTCTGTAAAAGATTCACAGTGTTATCTAGATCTCATATTCATGAAATGAAGAACCGTTTGAATCATCTAACAAAAGATTCATTGACCATGCATGAGTATTTGACTCAGATAAAAGATATTTCTGATCAATTAACTCTGGCCTCTTCACCGGTTGATGAAGAAGATCTGGTACTTCTTACTCTCAATGGCTTACCAGATGAATTTGATGCTCTTAAAACCACCATTCGAGCACGTATTGAGCCTATTTCTATGGCAGAGTTAACCTCTCTATTAAATTCTGAATCCATTCACATTGAAGCGAAACAGAGAAAGGTGCATTCTCATGAACCTTCAGTTGCGTATACTGCACATACCCAGCGTGGTTCATTTAGTTCTGCTTCTCGAGGAGGACGCTCGTCCCTTCGTGGTTCCAGAGGTGGTTTTAGAGGTGGTTTTCGTGGTGGCAGTACCCGATCTACTTCTCGTGGTAGAGGTCGATATTCTTCCTACAACTTAGCCTGTCAAATCTGTGGAAAAACCAGTCACACTGCTATTGACTGTTGGCATAGACTGGATACTACCTTTCATCCATCAACTTCCTCCAATTTTGCTTCTACATCTCCATCAGCATCTCCTTCATCTGGCTATCCTTCTCCTCGCGCTTTTTTGACTTCCACTCCGTCCGCTGGTTCTGCAGAGTCTTCTCCTTGGTACCTTGATTCTGCCGCTTCCGATCATATTACTAATGATCTTTCTAATCTCCACATGTATCAGGATTATCATGGCCCTGATCAGATCACTGTAGGTAGTGGTAAGTCCATTCCTATTCATCATACAGGTAAAGGCCTACTCCGTACACCTCATTTTTCCTTCAAGCTTAATAAGCTTTTGCATGCTCCTATCTCCTCAAAACTTCTTTCTGTGCATCAACTCACCAAGGATAATAATTGCACTGTTACATTTGATGACTCTTCCTTTGTGATCCAGGACAAACACTCGAAGGCCATTCTGCACAAGGGCCATAATGCTCATGGCCTATATCACTTCCCCCATTTATCCTCACCATCTTCTACTGCTGTGCATGCTTTTCCTGCATCATCATCTCCTGCTGTATTTTCTGCTACTACTAGTCCTGTGTCTGAGGTTACTTGGCATCACAGATTGGGTCATCCATCACATCAAACATTTGGAGTTTTAAAACAATACTTGTCTGTTGCTAATTCTCACCCTAAGTCTACTATGTTTTCTTGTAATCATTGCAGCTTAGCTAAAAGTCATCGACTGCCTTTTAAACTTTCTAATTCTACTGTAAATAAGCCCCTCTCTCTTATACATAGTGATGTATGGGGGCCCTTTCATTCTTCTTCTTCTTGTTACAAATTCTATGTACTTTTCATTGATGAATATAGCAAATTTACTTGGCTTTATCCTCTTTGTTATAAGAGTGAAGTATTTTCCAAATTTTTGGACTTTAAAGCTTATGTTGAGACTCAATTTTCCACTAAATTGCAAGTGCTTCGAACTGATGGAGGTACTGAATTTGTTAATTCTTCTATGACTAAATTTCTACAAGCACAAGGCATTGTTCATCAATTATCTTGTCCTTACACTCCACCTCAGAATGGGGTCTCTGAACGCAAACATCGCCATATTATTGAGACCACTATTGCTTTGCTTCATCATTCTTGTGTTCCTCTCAAGTTTTGGTTTGATGCTGTCTCTACTGCTACTCATCTTATTAATAGACTTCCTAGTGCCACTCTTTACCATAAATCACCTTATGAACTTCTTTTTCATGCTTTACCTGATTACTCTTTTCTCCGAGTATTTGGGTGCCAATGTTTCCCTTGGTTGAAACCTTATACCACCCATAAGTTGCAGCCTCGTTCTACTCTCTGTGTTTTTCTTAGTTATCACCCCTCCTATAAAGGTTACCGGTGTTTGGACATGGCCACAGGTAAAGTGCATATCTCCAGACATGTGAGTTTTAATGAAAATATTTTTCCCTATTCTGCTATTTCTTCCATTTCTGCAGCATCTTCATTATCTACTCTTCAATCTTTCTTTTGGCCTCCACCTTTGCCCTCTGTGCCTGCAGTTCCAGTGTCTCCATCTGTTTTACCAGCTTTTGCATCTGGTTTGTCTCAGCAGCTCCCTGTTGCTGCCCCACTTCTGTCTTTTGATGCACACCAATCTCAGCATACTATGCCTCCAGCTCAGCCATTTGCATCTGTCTCTGCTGACCCATCATCGATCTGCAGCGGCCCCACATCACCGCTTCATCACCTTACACTTTTTTTGTATCGGCTGACTCACTGCTGAAGCTTCTCTTTCTTGCACCACTTATTTGTTGGACAATCTGTTGCACCATTTTCTCAGCCTATTGCCTCTGTTTTGGCTCAGTCCTCTGTTGATCCAGCTCCATTTACTGCTGTTCATCCTATAGCTGCCTCAGTTCCATCTACTACTGTCTTTCCTACAGCTGCCTCAGTTCAATCTTCTCCTGCCTATTCTCCAGCTGCCTCAGTTCCCACTTCTACTGCCTCAGCTCAACCTATTCCTGTTCAATCTATTTTTGTTGAATTACCTCCTCTTTCCTCTACTACAAATATTCATCCCATGGTCACTCGTTCCAAGGTTCATGGTCTTATGACTCAAACAGCTTCCTCATTTGTTAATGTTGAACCTTCCACTTATCAACAAGCTCTTGCCTCTCCACATTGGCATTTTGCTATGCTTGATGAGTACAAAGCTTTAATGGCTCAAGGAACATGGTCTCTGGTCCCTCTTCCAGCTTCTAAACAAGATATTGGTTGTAAATGGGTCTTCCGCATTAAGCGCAACAGTGATGGTTCCATTGCTAGATACAAGGCCCGATTGGTAGCTAAAGGTTTCTTGCAACAAGAAGATATTGATTATAATGAAACCTTTAGTCCTGTTGCAAAACATCCCACAATTCGCATTTTGCTCTGCCTTGCTTTGCATCATCACTGGCCCTTAAAGCAGCTAGACATTAGCAATGCCTTCTTACATGGTCACTAGGATGAAGAAGTTTATATGACACAACCACCAGGATTTGTTAGTCCTTCTTCTCCTCACCTTGTGTGCAATTTACAGAAGGCTATCTATGGCTTGAAGCAAGCTCCCCGCGCTTGGTATTCTACTTTTTTCAAGTTTCTCATTTCTCAGGGATTTGTCAATAGCCACTGTGATAATTCCTTGTTCATCCATAAAACTTCTACTTCTATTACTATTCTTCTAGTATATGTTGATGACATTCTTCTTACTGGTAATAATCCTTCTCATCTTCACACTCTTATTCACCATATGCATTCCGCTTTTGCCATGAAAGAGTTAGGTGATATTTCCTATTTCTTGGGCATTTCAATTCAATCTCTTGGGGATTCTTATTTCTTGTCTCAACACAAGTATGCATCTGATATTCTTGTGAAAGCTGGTATGACTTCTTGTAAACCTTGTTCAACCCCTAGCTCCATGAAACCTCCTCTTCACTCTGCGGCTGCTCTTCCATTTGATCAACCTCAGTTATATCGCAGTCTCGTTGGCGCCCTGCAATATCTTACAATTACTCGTCCGGATCTTTCCTTAGCTGTTAATCAAGCATGTCAATACATGCATGCTCCTACCAATGGTCACTTTGCTTTGGTCAAACGAATTCTTCGGTTTGTTAAGGGCTCTCTCTCGCATGGGTTGATTTTTCGTCCTAGTTCCTTCACCCTACAAGCATTCTCTGATTCTAACTGGGCTGGGGATCTCCTAGATCGCAAATCTACTTCCGGATATTGTGTCTATCTTGGTTCAAATATTATCTCTTGGTCTGCCAAGAAACAACCAACTGTTTCTCGATCAAGTACGGAGGCTGAATATCGATCCCTTGCTCAGGCTACTGCAGAATTGAGCTGGTTACAAATGCTTCTTCAGGATCTTGCCATTCCTATTTCCTGTCCTCCTATTCTTTGGTGTGACAACTTATCCGCCATTGCCCTTGCTTCTAATCCGGTATTTCACACACGATCCAAACATATTGAGGTGGACTGTCATTTTATCCGAGAAAAGATTGCTGCGAAACGGCTTGTTCTCAAGTACATTCCCTCTGAAGAGCAGATCGCTGATATCTTTACTAAGCCTCTGTCAGCCTCTCGATTTCAGTTTCTTCAGTCCAAGCTTCTGGTCTGCTCTGCTCCCATTCGCAGCGAGAACATTAAGGATAAAGAATCTGCTAGTGCTGCTAGTGCAAGTGCATCAGATTCCAATGTATCTGTGAGAATCTGTTAGTCTTTAACAGAACCTTCTAGTGCCTCAGTAGCATCTCCTCATGCATCGACATCGAGATGCCATCCACGACTCTCAACCATTTCTCACTGTTTAATGCTTCTTTGGGAAGTAGTTAGCAGTCATTAGAAGCTATTATTCAGTTACATATCTCCTGTATAAATATACTCTGTAATCTAGATATTCATTAATAAGAATTGAATTCAATCTTTCATCAAGAAGACATCACAGTCAGTAGCTTCATTATCCGTAGGTGTACCATCCCCAGTGTTGCATACATCCTTGCGACCATCATCATCAGCCTTGAAACGAGGTCCAGCCTCAGGAGCCAGGGGCAAGAAGCCAAAATCAGTAAGTTGAATAATTTGTGTCTGAAGCCAAAATCAGCAAACTTTGATCCATAAGTTGGAAGGGAAGTTTGGACAAGGTGGCCTGAAGACAATAACTTCTATGAGGCGGTTATAACTGACTACAATCCTGTTGAGGTATGTCTGGTTGTTTGTTTGTTGAAAGATTTTTCTGTATTTGATGGGCATGTAATTTAACTTGCTTTTTTCAAAATTGCCAGGGCCGGCATGCTTTGGTTTATGATATTAGTACAGCAGATGAAACATGGGAATGGGTCAATCTCAAAGAGGTAAAAGATGGCCCTTTCTCTGAATTTACTTGCATGGCCTACATTCCTCTTGGTTAATCTTTTCTTGCATGATCATAAACATCCAAGAAATTTTGATTACAATATATTAATGCTTGAAAATTGAGGAACAAAAACGACTGTATCTACTCTAGTATCTATGCATCTTGTTCTTGTGCCTTTGTGTGGATGCTAGCTTCATGTTTGTTATCTAGCTCTCTCTTTGCTGAATTGTTAATTGGTTACTTTATTAACATCATTTTTCATATTTTCATTGTTACCACCAAGTGATAATCTGGTTGAACAACAGAATATAGTAGTGTGAATTGTAGCTTACATATTCTTCATGTAGAAAATGCTACATTGTGAAGCTTCTTTATGATGTCAAATTCTAATGGTCGTAGAAAACAAATTGCATCTAGATACCTACAGTTCTATAGGTTGGTGAAGTAAGTTCGAAAAATTGAGTTCTATAGATACCTAGAGTTCTATAGGTCGTTTATAATGGATTTTTAGAATGTAACTTGTTTATGGCCTTGTAAAATTATATATATATATATAAATAAAAAAAATTTGAATTTCTTCTTTAAATTTGAGACAAGTGGTTGTCATTTTAATGTTTTAAATAGTGAAGCAAACATTCTGGGTATGGTCATTGCACTAAGAAAGTGTGAACTTTCTGTTCAACCTTTTTGTAGTGAATACCGTGATATAATAAATGTGGTGCTTTTTCATATATTTTTTCTATTTCTAGAACAAAAGAAAAAAAAAAGGGTGTTTTTAGCTTTATTAGTCATGAGTACCTATGTTTTTACTTTTTGTATCCACTTTGAAGCAGATGGAGGTCATCAGTTGCAAGGCCAATCAATGGACCAAGAGCGATGGAGAAAACAGCAGTACGATGATCATACTGGAGAAGGTAATAGGGTAGTTGAAGGTTCAGACGCCACCAAGATGGCTACAGATGGAAGAGTTGGTTTGGGAGGCGAAAATGCAAAATAGCCCCCGAACCACTGTTTTTATTCCTGTATTATGTATGGATTTAAATTATTGACGTTGGATTAGACTTCGAGTGTATGGAATTTGTATTATATATAGAATTGGACGTTGAAGATTAATTTTTTGAATGCTTGGAACTGAAATGTGTGCACGTTGTTGAATACTTTAATGGTTGATAATATATTTTAGTGTTGATGGATTATATTGTTTATACAGGATACAGGTTGTACTAATAATGAAGACAGGTTGTTTATAAATTTTTTTTTTTTTTTTAAAAAAAAAACCAAAACAAAAAATTATTTGGCCACCAAATGTTTTGGTAGCCAAATAAGTAATCAAAAGTTTTGGCTACTAATAATTTAGTAGCAAAAACATAACCCAAAACGTTTTTGTGACCAAATAATTAGTAGCTAAAACAATTGAGAATGAGAGAAAAAAAACTATTGGCCACTAAATTTTTTAGTCACGGAAAAAAAAATGGTATCATTTGGCGACTAAAATGTTTGGTGGCAAAAAGTGAAGAAGTGAATGTTAAGAGGCTTTTGGCTACGAAACTTTTAGTGGGCAAAAGTAACAACGACAAAAATTACTTAGTCGCTAAAAATATGTATTCTATTGGTGACCAAAATGTTTGGTCTATAATAGTCATTCTCATTTTATGGCAGCTCTTTTAGTGACTAACACTTTAGTCGCCGAATGCACCTTTTGCCGACTAAATAATGTTTCGTAGCCAAATGAGTACTTTCGGTGACCAATTATTTAGTAGCTAAAAGTGACACTTTTCCCGACCAAACCAACTTAGTAGCCAAAAAGCCTCATTCGGCGACTAAAGGTTTTAGTGGCAGAAACATAACATTTGCCAACTAAACTAAATTTAGTAGCTAAATGTAGTCACTTTCTGCGACCAAACAAAGTTTAGTCGCCAATACTATCGCCGACAGGGTAAAGGCGACAAGCTTGGCAACAAAATATTTTAGTTGCTAAATTGTTTCAGCGACCAAAAATTGGACTTTTGGCGACCAATATTTTGGTAGTCAAAAAGTGACATTTCTTTTAGTGTACACAGAGATAACCATATAGACATTATTAGTTCACAACTTTCATTTGTTTGTCTAACGTACAATGTGAGAGATCAAACAAGTTCCTTGAACATTCAAATCTACAAGTTTCATTCAATCTCAGGTAGATATAGCTATGCAAATTGGGAGCTCAAATCTCACATTTGCAAGAAGAAAAAAAAAATTACACATTAAGCACAATTTCTAAGTTATAACTCAAAAATTAAAGTAAAATCCAATATAATGGTCAAAGGGACCATTTAGAAAATACATGTACAGTAAATTGACAAAAATTGGACCATCCACTTAAATAGCAACGTGTCTAAGTAATACAGGGCATGCAACACAGCCATTACTAGCACACATTTGTTAACAGTTAACTACAAAACCAAAAGAAAGAATTGTGCTCATTTTGAGAATTGTACTCTGTTCCCAGCAAAAGGAAAGGTGGAAATGGCATGAAAGATAGATTCCATTGGGCATTTTGTTAAAGACCATATAATGTCAAAAGGGTTAGAATTTCAATACACAATTCATATATTTCTATACACTTTCTACATATTCGAATCTACTTTTTACACATATACCCCATTAGATGGGGTGGTTAGCATTTCCTTTTTTTGGAATTACTTTTCCTAAAAGAAGATACCCTCAAAAGCTCGACGAAATGCCATTGCTTCTGCCTTCTGCACTGGATCTCCATAGCCTACATCGTTTACAGGAGCAGTACCTGTTGACTCCTTATATATCTTATCAAAAACACAAAACAAAAGTGAAGAGCAAACAAGGTCAATTCCCTCACACACATATATTTTCCTATTTGAGATTCATAAAAATTTAAAAAAAAAAAAAAGAAAAGAAAGGAAAAGAAACAGGAATGAGTGAGAGAGAGAATTGGCACATATTAAAAAAAAATAGTAATAATGTTGAACAATCTTATCCATGCAAAAGAAATAAATAAATTTATATTAACACGTTATATAATAGTTTTTATATAAAGATGTGGTTACAATATCTAAAAGCCACCAACCATAAATTATTTAAAACCCATTACATTCTTTCTTGACATTAGAAAAATGGACATAACAACCCTAAATAGGGTAATATAATAAATAAATAAATGAAAATCTGTCAGAAAGTTCCTAGAACACATGCATTTTACACAAATCTGTCAGACAGTTCATAAAGCACAGGTGCATCTTACATAAACATGCATTTCAGTTCCTTGAGCCCTTGCCCTAAGATGAGTTTTTTAACTGATTATATATGCCCCTTCATATTTCTCTCCTCTCATTCCTTCTGTCCATTGAGAACAGGCACAAACTATTAATAAAGGATAGACGGATAGAAAGACAAGGATTCCAAAAACAGCCCACTTAAAGCCCATCATTAGCCAATAAAGGAGCTCTTGCATAGAAAGTCATGTTTGTTAGAAATTTTAATTTTTAGGAGTTTCTACTTTGGTTAGACTTTCCCTAAATTTTAAGTAAAGCTAGGAGTCCTTTCCGGGGCTACTGTCTAGCCTGTTATTAGTTTATAAAATTTCTATTGCAAGAAATGCTATTGGTTAAATGTATAAGAGAGAGTTTGATAAAAGTAGGATATGTCTATACTTTTGACAATCATATTAAACCAATCAATCAATTTCAATCTCCCCTTCAACTATATGCAAGACTTTGTAATGAATGAGATAAAAACCAATAAAAAGGGACTACTTACTGAGTATAGAAGTAAAATATTTAAGTTGTACAAAACTTGGGCAATCCACAAGATAACCCCAAAAGGCAAACAAGATGTTCAAGTTTTCCCTTAATAAACTATTGGAGAAGACACACAAAATCGATTACAGTGGCAATGCAGTTTGTTGATACATTTCACAACAACATAATGGGTAAAGATTAACATAATCGAGTAATTGAAATCAAGTGTTGACTAAATAAAGTTGAACATACCCTGCATTTCACCTCAGTATGCAACTATCACAATTCTTTGAAGCATATATACAAACAGATAATGAGCTTATATGCTTTGCACACACATTAAGCTAAAGAACCAACACAATTGTCTTAACAGCTAAACTTAACACTGCCCATAGTAGATGTAAGGTTCATATATGTAAGTTGAACATTGCCGGCATTTCACCTTATTATGCAACTGGAACAATTCATTGAAGCATATAAACAAACAGATAGTGAGCATAGATTATTTACACTCTTTTAACATAAAAAGAGCCAACACCATTGCATTGCCTAACAAGCTAAAATAAACACTGCCCACTATAAATATATGCGCCATATATAAAGGAAGAGAAAAGGGAGACCTCAAGAGCGCGTTTGTTGAAATGGAGCTTCCTTAAGTGGTTGATGGTGTGAAAGACATGGCCTCTGTGAATGGGAAATCCGTCACCCATCCAACTCTGGAAGGCAGACCCAACAGGCTCTGTTCTTGGGAGCTTCTCAATCCTCCAACACAAACTCTTTGGTTCTTCTTCTTCTTCTTCTCTTCCTCCTTTGTGGGTCAAAACTGAAGTCTCATTCTCAGATGAATAATGATTATGAGGGGGGAGGGTGAAGAAGCTGAAACTTGAAGAATGGAATTGGGTAGCGGCAGAGAGAGAGATTGAAAGATAGAGAGAGGGCAAAATAGAGAGAGGACATATCAGGGGCAATGCTCCAATGGTGGATTGATGGTGGTGCTCGTGTGCGAAGGCAGTTATGCTCCCGTACCCGACGACGATGGAGACAAAGGCAAGAGAGAGAGCTGGAGGAGGGCAGAGGCGTGAGAGAGTGAAAAAGAGAGAGAGAGAGAGAGAGAGAGAGTCACAGAGTGAGAGACAGACAAACATATGAGAGTCTGAGCGTGTGGAAGTGTATTTGTTAAACCCAGTTTATTTTCTTTCTGACCAATTTTTGTAGTCGCCAATAATAAATAAAGATGTTTTCCCGACTAACGATTTTAGTAGCCAATTAATTTTCCCTGCGAAATTTGAAGTCTAATTTTTAAATTTTTCAATTATAATCGCCGACTAAAATTTAGTCGCTAAAAGTAAATTAATACCGACTAAAATATTTTTAGTAGATAAAGATTATACATTAGGGACCAAAATTGTTTAGTTGCCTATAGGGTAAGTTATTAGCGACCAAGTCATTTTTATTAGCCTATTGGGTAACTTTTTAGCTACTAATTGTATTTTAGTCGCCTATTGTGCTATTTTTAGCGACTAACTATTTTTTAGTCGCTGATTGGGTCACTTTTTAGCTACTAATTATATTTTAGTCGCCTATTGGGCTATTTTTAGCGACTAACTATTTTTTAGTCGCTGATTGGGTCAGTTTTTAGCTACTAATTGTATTTTGGTCGCCTATTGTGCTATTTTTAGCGACTAACTGTTTTTTAGTCGCTAATTGGGTCACTTTTTAGCTACTAATTGTATTTTAGTCGCCAATAAGTAATATACGGCTACTAAAAAAATTTAGTAGCTAAAATATGAAACATTGCCGACCAATTCAAATTTTAGTCGCCAAAGAGCTGACTTTTGGAGACTAAATTAATTTAGTAGCCAAATTTAGTCGCTAAAAGTGTAATTTCTTGTAGTGTTGTCGATTGAATTATGCATAAAAAAAATTAAATTAATTAGATAATGGTAACCTTATGTTCGGAATCAATTTTATATGTAAAAATGATGAGTATAATTATTCATTTTTTTAAAAACAAAACCGATTCAAACATATAGTTAACATTATTTAATTAACTTAATTTTTTTATATGAATGATTTACGTGATGAAATTTAATTAGATTAAGTTTAGTTGGGCATAAAATAAAATATTAAATTTTAGCATACAAGACCAAGTAAACAAGCAAAGTATTCAATTTTCTTAAGAGGTGATAAACGACAGTCCAATTAGTTTATTTTTTATTTCTTAACCAAATTAATTTTTAATTTTTTTAAAAAAAATTCTAAAAATCAAACCATACATAGCCTAAGAATATTTTGATAAGTCATTTCTTACGTTGGTAACTTATTTAATTATTTGTTAATTTTGCGACATTTTTACCGTCAAGCCTGTTTGGTAACTATTTCGTTTTCAGTTTTCAATTTATATTTACAAAAATTTTAAAAACTATCATAAAAACTTGTTTGATAATTTTTTTGATTTATAAATGGTTGTCTCAGTTTGTAAATTTGAGGAAAAAAACATAAATTCAAAAAATGAGCTTACGTTGGTTTTTAAACATAAATTTAAAAACTTTACTAATAAAAAATATTTCAATTAATTTTTTTTTTCAATTAATTATTTTTCCAATTAATTTTTTTTCAATAAATTTTTTTTCTAACTAATACTAACTAAGGGCACAATTGGTAATGTTACTTTAAACCTTAGGGAGGGGATTGTAATTTATAAAATGTGAGGGGTATCAATGTAATTTACACAATGAGGGCAAAATTGATATTTAAAAAAATTTAATTGCTGAGGGGGGAAATTTGTAATGAAACTTTAAATCTCAAGGGGAGATATAATTTCCAAAAGGTAAAGAGAGAACTGTAATAAACATAAACTTCAAAGGGTGTCAGTATAATTTATCCAAATTTAAATTAATTTTTTAAAACTATGACATTTTCTCTAAATTCAATTGGACTACCAACCTGCCCCATTGGTTTGCTTTAAACGTGCTCTGCCGACACATCAGATTAGGAAATATGAATTAATCATTACTCATTCCCATCTTGGATAGAGCTACCATTAACAGGAACAGTCACTCTCATAAAATTATGTGGAAATTTGTCTCTATCATATCTTATATAGATTCCATATAAATCTCATATTATATAAATTAATTTTTATCTTATAATTATTTATTCAGAAAATTTTGAATGAATAAGTCTAAGTTAGCAGATTTTTTCTAGCTAGAATGTTAGGAATATAAATTTTTTTATTAAATTTTTTACTAAGTACTCATATGAATGTAAAACTCATACCCATGTTAATGTTTGGAAAAAAAATTGATAGAAATTTTAAGGTCACTAACTGTGTGGGTGAAAATCTGACCACACTGCCAACTTAGTATTCAGTTGGAAAGAACTGGCAGAATAGATGACACCTGTCTAACCTGCAACAGAAAGAGAAGATTCCAGTGGTGGTTCGTCACAGGGACACTCGACGATCAAGTCGATATCTCTTCTGAGATAATCAATAGTGCAAACTCACTATTCGAATATAAATTATGCACTTAGACCCACGGGGGTGCCTCTTTTTTATAGTTAACTCAATCTTAGTCCCGATAGAAGCCTGACTTCTATGGACTCCCATTCAGTGCTTACTTTGGACTTCTCAAGAGATAAGGATAGATTCCCTCAGAACATTATCCTTATCCATCTTGAAGTCTTTCCTCATTCTAGGACTCTTGTCCCTTATCCACTTATCTCGGATTCCAATATCTTCAGAGATAACCTCAGCCACACCGAGATTATCTCGGCGTTACGACCAGGACACGTGGCATCTCGACTGATACATCGGCGTCACCTTGCCACGTGTTGGTACTCAAAATTATATCCCCACAACTGCCCCTAGGTTCTATTACCTCGACATTCTAAGGTGATGGAACCTATATCGGTACCTTCTTCCAGTACGTCGGCTTAAATTATTTTAGCCGAAATCATTGTTTAAGGCCGACAAGTCTCCCTTAAGAATCAAGGATTCTAGTGAATTCTTTCACTCGTATGAGCTGTCATGCATCACTATTCCATCGTTTCATTCATGTGTCTTATCCTTATTGGATCGTGTCTGTGACGTGCCTATAAGCCATCTTGCGCCTGTGTGCGCCGTCTGACGCATTCACTGCTCTAGGCGCATTAACTGCCCTTTTTTGCCGTCGTTTCAAGTTTTAACAAAAACTTTTCCCTCTTCTTTCATTTCTTCACTTTTCATTCGATATTCTTGTTTTTTCTCTTTCTTACTTTTTTCTCTTGAATCCGCCATTGTTCCAGACTTCAAGCTCTACAACTGCCTTCATTCCTCCCTCTTGATGAAGCTTTCGCCGTTCTGTTACTTCTGTAACCATCACCTGACCTCGACGATATTCATACCGGCTTCACTTTTTTTGGTAAGCCACT
The DNA here is from genome assembly GCA_025200525.1 of Camellia lanceoleosa. Classification (NCBI taxonomy): domain Eukaryota; kingdom Viridiplantae; phylum Streptophyta; class Magnoliopsida; order Ericales; family Theaceae; genus Camellia; species Camellia lanceoleosa. The sequence goes on along the minus strand of CM045763.1, from coordinate 34,624,032 downwards.
GTTCCTTTCGTTTTCAATTCTCTGATGCTCTTTACTACTTGTTGCCATTACTGCTTTATTTAAACATTTGATTTGTGAATCTCATGTCTGAGTGTGTTTATTCCACGATTTTGCCCTTGACCAAGTCTTGAACACACGCATTGTTCACCATTTTCTTGCACTTTTGCCACTGTTCTTGACCTTGTACCCCTTGTACTCACTATGTTCTTGATAGTCCATCTTTGTTCTTGATTCTGAAACTTGTTCTTGTTTTCTATTTTTTGTGTCTTTTCCAGATTTGTACCTTCAATCTTCGTTTCCATAGACTTAGGTTTGGGATTTGTTTGTAGAACCCATAATTTAGGAAAAAACTAAAACCTGCATTTACCTAAGTGATTGCCGAGGTCCCAATAACCCTTTGAAAACATCTTCTGAAATCCAACCCCTTTGATTAAGCCGATATCATGGGTATGTGGAAACATAGGGTAGACACCCCATCCAAACTAGAATTCTTTAGACAAGAGTTTGAAATCCCAGCCGACGTCCATCTGAGATTGGCTGGGGATGATAACTCCATCATGCCTACTGATGACTCCATGCCTTTCCCTATGGTGGCTTTCATCGAGTGTGGACTTCGGCTCCCACTCAACATTCTTTTTCGTGAGATTATCCATTATTACAAGTTAAACCCAATACAGCTCGCCATCAACTTCTACCGAGTTATTAATGGCATCATAGGCTTAGCAAAACAAGAAAACGTTAGGGTCACTTTAACCGATATCTAGTACTGTTATACCATGTGTGGCCTAAAAAAGGACACGGGCTATGTTTACTACCTCAAGCCGAGGTCAACGGAGTACAAAATCGTTGCCGACCTCCCAGACTCCAACAAGGGAGCTGGAGATGATTACTTTATTACTTCGAGGAACTGGGAATTTGCTCCAGATGAGAACCTCCACCTCTACCCTCTTCCTCAGACAGTTTTTGTAGAGGGCAATGGTAAGAGCCCTGTGTTTCACATTTACTTGCTTTCAAAGTCTTTAATACTTCAAATATTCTGACGTTTGTTTTTCCTTGCAGCTCTTCCAAAACCAGGAAAAGACTTCCGCAAGTCCTTTTACCCAAGTCCGGGTTTAAAGAAACTACTGAACCTTCCTGTTCATAAGCGAAAGGCCCCACTGGTGCTCAATTTCATCCTGACGTACAAGTCAGCTCTGCCCGACATCCCTAGGAAGAAGAAAAGCCTTTCTCCACCCTCTGCCACAACTCCACAAACCGCGTCCACATCTCGGACAGACCAAGGATCAACCTCTGATCCGGCTGAGCAACCGTCAACCTCGGCTCCATACTTTATTCCTATATCCCAACGCCGTCGTCGACGCCGAACAGTTTCTTCTGCCGAGATGGGGTGCCCAAAACCAGTTGCCAAAGATCTTCTGACTAACATTCCAACTGATGTTGATGCCCAACCAGTTCCAACCCAGCCTCCAAAGCCAAAAAGAATAAAAAAGGTTCAGCCAAAGGCTAAAGTTACTCAGATTGAGTCTGAGGATACTTTGCCGATCTCCAAGTAGGCTGAGAGTGACAAATCTCAACCCTCTACTGGGAAGGCGCTCTGAGGCCCAACCATCCGAATCGCCAAAATCAAAAAGGCCGAGGTCATCTTCTGCAACAACCTCAAGATCTCAAAAACATGCTGCCCCCTGGGCCCCAAAAATCACTCTGGAGGATAAGCCAGTCTTGGCTACCGATAGTGCCGATGACATCAACATCAGCGTGGCGTTCAGTACCGCTTTATTTCTGCCCGGCGATCTTGATCGAAATGCCGAGTTGAGCGAATATGAAAATTATGCTCTGATGTTTCAGTGCTCTGTTCAGGTAAGTGTTTCTGCTTGGTACTTTTTCTTTCTTTCTCTTTATTTCATACTTAGAATATTTTCTAATACTTCTGTTTTCTTTCAGGCCATCCAGCATGCCCACTCTTTCTTATTACAATCTTTTAAGAACCATGAGAAGCTAGCCAAAAAGAAGAGGGAGGTCTCCAGTCTTCAGAAAACCAATAAAAACTTGCAATCAAAGATGAAGACCCTGGAGGATCAAGCCAAGATCGCTATTAAAGCCAAGGATGATGTCGAAGAGAAGGTTGGTGCTACTAAAGCGATAAACAAAGTCCTTCAAGCCTAGTTGAAGGAGGCCGAGGAAAAAGTGGCCCAGGCCCAGAAGGAGCTTCAAGATGCCTTGGCCACCAAAGAGGCTGAAATCAAAGATGCCGACGAGAAGGCATATGCTCAGGGCATGGCTGATGTTACGGAGGCCTACGAAAAGCAAGTCAAGCAAGCATGCAACAAGGGTTTCACCCTTGGTTGGATGACCTTGCTGAAGAAACTTGATGTCCTCGAGGACTCCTCCTTTAAGAATGCCGATGCCATTCCCCTGCCATTCCCTCAAACTCCAACTCCAGCTCAATCTGATGATGACTCCAAATCTGAAGAGGAGACCTTGGTGAGAAAGCCAAAAGATGCTGATGGGGCCAAGTCCCCTTCTCAGAGTGAGCAAGTCCTAGACTTAACTCAAGATGTAGAGGGTGATGAGGTTCTCAAAGATGCTGCTCCTGAGAAGACATCAGCCGACGTCACCTTTGCCGACAAGAGCCTTGACGAAACCCTTGCCCAAATTGATGCCGAGCTCGCGGCGGAAAAGGCTGCCGAGGCGTCCTCTCAACACTCGTTTGAACTTCAAACTCAACCAACTGCTACTGCTGAGAAGTCTTAGCCTTATGTTTTTTCTTTCCTTTTTTGTATTTTGTTTTTCTTTTTTTGAAGTACTGTAAACTTCTTCACATTGCTGATGTGTTTTTAATACAACAACTCTTTTGCTTTTGAATGCGTGCATGATTGCCTTGTATGCCTCCATACTTAGAATATTTTGCATATCTTCAATATACACTTCAATCCTTGTGCAACCTTCTCGGGATGACACACCTCGGTTGTACAAACTGATGATTTATCTCGGCAAGTACGTAACTACCCTTCTCGACGTAATCTTGGTTTCACCTTGTAAATATAAAATTTCAACAAGTGTTTAACCTTAGTCTTCAATCTTGTAAATTGTCCACAAATTTCAACAAGTGTTAGACATTATCTCGGTTTACCTTCAACTTGTAAATTGTCCACAAATTTCAACAAGTGTTAGACATTATCTCGATTTAACTTCAACTTGTAAATTGTCCACAAATTTCAACAAGTGTTTAAACAATGATTTTGGTGTAACTTCAACTTGTAAATTGTCCACAAATTTCAACAAGTGTTAAACAATGATTTCGGTTTAACTTTAACTTGTAAATTATCCACAAATTTCAACAAGTGTTAAACAATGATTTCGGTTTAACTTCAACTTGTAAATTGTCCACAAATTTCAATAAGTGTTAAACATATTCTTCTTCTCTCTGCCCCCTAATGTGAACATGAGTTCCACTTGGGTTCTCATTATGCATGTATTCTAGAGACAATGCCAAGTATCTTGAAAAGAGAACTAGCTGAATCTTTATTTATTTACTTCGGCAAATTTCAAAGGATCAAAGAAATTCTAATGATAGAAAAATTTCAAATTGCAAGTGTTCCAAGGTCTTGGCAACTCTTTGGCCTCATTATCTTCAAGCCGATATGCCCCATTGCCCAGCACCCAGATAATTCTGTAGGGTCCTTCCCAATTTGAGCCAAGCTTGCCCTCTCTGGGATCCTTCTTGTTGCCAATGACTTTTCTTAAGACGAGGTCGCCAATCTGAAATTCCCTTGGGTTAACCTTCTTGTTATAAGCTTTGGCAAGCTGTTGCTGGTATGCTGCGAGCTGAATTATAGCTTTCTCTCTTCGTTCTTCTAGAAGATCTAGATCTCGGGCTAAGAGTACATCATTAGTCTCATTCTCTACCCCCTGGGTTCTTATCCCAAGGATGCCGACCTCCAGCGGAATGACTGCTTCTTTGCCATAAGCCATGGCAAAAGGGATTCCCCTGTTGATCTTCTCGGCGTAGTCCGATATGCCCATAGTACATTAGGTAATTCGTCTACCCACTTTCCTTTTGTTGCCTGTAGCCTCTTCTTTATCCCATCTAGAATTACTTTGTTGGATGCTTCTGCCTGTCCATTGTTTTGTGAAAAGCTTGGGGTTTTAAAAAAAAAAAAAAAAAAAAAAAGGACTAAACTGTTCACAAGATCACATTTTGAGATTTATTGGTACTTCACCCTTTTTATTTTTCATATTTTTTTATTTTTACTGATTTTTTTAAAATCTTTTAAGCAATTTTTTTTTTTAAATTTTTAGATACACCTAACATAAATACACTTAAAAAGTATAATTTAAGTGAAAAATATTTAAAAAATGCACTAAATTCTTCCGTATATTTTGGTGTATTTACTTATTTTTTAAAATATTTTTTTACAAATATTTTAATTTTTTTTAGATATATCTAACTAAGGTGCATCTAAAAAAGTAAAAAAAAAAATACTTAAAATTTTAAAAATATTCACTAAAAACTAAAAAAAAACAAAAACAAAAGCAAAAAACAAAAAACCTAATTTTCAGAAAACTGAATTCAGAAAATTGAAACCAAACATATTGAATATTTTTTAGAAAATTTAACTTCTTTAATTATTATACTTAAAAAATATTAATTTTTTAAAATATCCTTTGATAATATATTTTTTTTTAAGAATATCAATTGTCATAATTGTATTTTTTATGTTGTTAATGAAATTTTTTTTTTTTTTAAAAAAGCAAAATAGGAAATCATATTATTTTAGTCCTTCATTTTTGAAAAGGGACTAATATTTTTGAATAATAAAAAATAAAATAAATGGCTAATATTTTGGAACGGAAGGAATATAAAAATTGATACAGGAGAATAACAGTCGAATATAGTGGTAAGAGGAAAAAAAATATATATTTTAATAATTAAAATATCATATGCTTTCTAATGATTTGTAATTTTTTTTTACTATATCACTATACACTTAGGCCTCATTTGAAAACAGACTATGTTAGTATTTTTTTTTTTTACAAAAAGATGTGCAAAAAGTAAATAGAAAAAAAATCGTTGAATTTTTTATATAATTTGTTGAATTTTTAACTTTTTTTAATGATTTTTTTACTTTTAAATTAAAATATAATGTTGTCAAACGAGACCTTATTTCCCTTTATGTCATACATAAAAGGACTTCCACCAATATGAAAGGACTTGCACCCCTTGCAATGCTTGATTGTATGTCATTTCAAAGTAAGCATTGTTTGGAAAAATTATTGCAAGTAAGAGCACTCCGATGGTTTGCCATTGGAGTTGCCAAAATTATAATATAGCAACTTTGAGGAAAAAGGGGCTCTCCAATGATAAGATATAACAACTCTTAAAAATGGCAAATGCCAAAGTTGTTGCCAAGTTTGACAACAACGTTGGCAAATGGCAAATCTGCTAGCTCATCCAAAACCAACTGATTTTCTTTATTCCTTCCTTCACTTTCTCTCTTTGTCATCCTTTTCCTAGAATAAACTCAAACAAAAATGGATCAATAATTTCATCTTGCGAAATTCATGAAATTTGTTTTAAACAAAACTCACCAATTTGTTTAAACAGTGTTGGCAATTGACATTTGGAAAAAAAAAAAATCAACAATTTTTTTTTAAAAATAGAATTTCACTAAAACAACAACATTCAAGCAAATCTCAAACAAATCTCAAGTAATCTCAAGCAATAATCAATAAATCTGAAGTTGAGTTTAAACAATAAATACCTAGATTTAAAAAAATAGGTTAAAGCTCAGTGCAATTGCTTCAGCTTCATCTTCTTCGTTTTCATATTCTTCTTTAAGTGATTTCAAGGGTTTCGGTTTCTCACAGACAAATCGAAGATAAAGGTTTAGGGTTTCTTACAGACAAATTAAAGATAATGGTTTACGCTTTCTCACAGGCAAATCGAAGATAAGGTTTAGGGTTTCAGTTTCTCACAGTTCTGCGATCCGAAGAAGGGGTGGATGAGATTGTTGTCATCGACTAATCTTCACTGAGGGTCATTGATTTCTCTCTCTGTCTGTCTGTCTATCTATCTATCTCTCTGGTCTTCACTGATCTGAACATTCTAGAGTCAAGATGGACACACACACAAAGAGATAGAGAGAGAGAGAGGGGGGAAGGGAGACAACCGAAGATCGATGATCGGTGATGAGGGTTCATTAGAAGTGAGAGAAAGATTTAAGAGATAAAGAGAGAGAGAGAGAGAGAGAGAGAGACGATTGAAACAAAGAAATAACCAAGAGTTAATCTCAAAGAAACAGAGAGTTGTGAGATGGGATGTAGTGGAGAAGAAGGTTGGACAAAGAAATTTGGGGTTTGAGTATTGGAGATTGACGGTGGGTGTGGTGGTAGTTCTGCTGGTTGTGGTGATGGTGGTTTTTGTGGTTATGGTGGTGGTTGTGGTGATAACGAAGTTGACAGACAGGAGGAGAAAGTATAAGGGAAAGGTTTAGAGGTGGTAAGAGAGAGAGAGAGAGAGAGGGAGAGAGAGAAATAGAGATGGCAAGAGAGAGACAGACAGAGGCAATGGAGAGAGACAGAGAGATAGAGAGACAGAGAGAGAGTGTGAGTGAGAAAGAGAGACGAGGGTGTATTTGAAGTGAGATGATTCACCATTGGATTATTTAATCCAACTGTGCTCTTTTGTTATTGGAATGCACAAATTGAGCAATGACTCTTTTTCTTTCTCCAATTTAGAAAAGTTTGAAACGACTCTATTTAACGGCTATAAATTAAATGGAATAAAAAAAGGGCCATATTTTTACTCCCTATAAATATAAACAACCAATCTCAATTTGAATTCACAACTTTCAATGTACATTTTTTTTTCTGTTTGATTTTTTACACAATCAATATGGAAGTTTCATCAAAAACAAAGAGAGAAAATCATTCACCACTCAAGAAGATCTGGCAATTTGTAGAGTTTGGTGTCATCTTACTGAAGAGTTTGGTGTCATATTACTGAAGACCCAATTGTTAGGAATTTGTAATCTCATGCTCATTTTTTGGGAAGAATTTTTAAAAATTATTGCTCGCTACAAAATGATCACTCAAGAACACAAGTGTCTATCTCATCTCGATGGAGTGTAATCATGAAATGTTGCAACAAATTTCGTGGGCGTTTCGCGCAAGTTGAAAATCTACACCCAAGTGGGATGTCTCAAGTTGATGTAGTAAGATTTCATCTTCATTTATTATGTTAGTTTTTTTTATTCTGTATCATATCAAAATTAACTAATTAATTAATTTAATATTTATTAATACAGATGCTTCAAGCAAAACTTTTATACCATCACAATGAAAATAAACATTTTGCTTTTGAATATTGTTGGCCAATCTTGCAAAATAATATCAAGTGGCAAGATGTAGCTCATACGAAAACAGTGAAGTCAATGATACATATACCGTTTTCTCCTAATGTAGCCATCGATTACCCTATAGATAACTACATTTCTCTTGAAGACCACAACAGTTTAAGTGTTGGCATCAATCCAACTGCTGGTAATAATCTAATCGGTGAGGGTAATGTCTCTGCAAGAGGTAAAAGGCCTATGAGTAAGAAAGCTACAAAAGAATTATTTCGAAGAAATCAAGTCGTTGAAGCTGAAGTCCTCAAATTTAGCAATGTGTTGGAGACAATTAACCAACACCTTGTTGAGAAGGAAATGAAAAAAGCTGAAAGAGAAGAAAAAATTATTCAAGCACTGCAGGAGATAAAAGAACTTGAGATCAAAAGACAAGAACATGAGATCAAAAAGAAAGAACATTTGATAATGATTACAAACATTTCTCATATGGACCCTTAGACGAAAACGTATTACATAATACGAAAAAATGAGATTTTTGACAAGTGGTCCGCAAATTTCAACAACCCAATTTACTATTTTCCCTTGCCTCTTGATGCATAATTATGGGAGAATTTATTTTTTAATTTTGCAATGTCATTTATTTTTAATGTAATTTTTAGTCTTTATTTGCAATGTCATTTTTATGTTCCAATGTAATTTTTAGTATTTCAATTTTTTTTTCATTTTTTATATTTGTCTAGCCGGTTATAATATAAATATATAATTTTTTTTACAAACAGTTAAAAAAAAGGTCACAAAAGACAAAAAATAAAAAAATAAAAAATAAATAAAAAAACCTATATCCAAACAATATCTACAAATTTGGAGGAAAAGTTTGTTGAGATTTGCCAAAATAGCATGTGTACCACTGGAGCACCTGTAACACGCCCGCGGGGGACCTCGGCTACAGTTCAGACTCCCCTTTTTGTTTGTTAGTTGCGGTTCTTAATCTGAATCAAAGAGTCCAACTCTGGCAAATCGTTTTGAAGAAAAAAAAGATTTTTAGAAAAGAAGTGCCAAACATGGATTGCTTTGCCAGATATAGAGTCGCCACCTAAATATTTTTAAAAATGGGGAAATTTAGAAAACCCTGACTCGGTGCCAAAGGCCACGTGTCCGTCATTACCAAAGTTGTCTTGGCTCGGGAGCTTGGGTACGATCGGGGAAGGTTAGCTATGAGCACCCCCTTTCGCCCGGTCCGAAGACCAGCCTCTACTAACCGTGATATCCGATTTCAAAAACATTATGTGTTCTTGTTCCAATTATTAGCCTAGAATTACTATGTTATGCGCGCAGCAAACAAGTATAGACTAGATTGCCTAATTTGGAAATAAGCATTGCATATCCGTTTGTTTTGAAAGTGCTTTGGAATTTGCTACTCGCAAGTAGGCTAAAACACGGATTTCAATGAGTTTTTCCAACTCAAACAATCCAACCTTCACCCACAGGCGTTCAAACAGTTTATCTCATGTAAGCACTTAGCCTCATGGTAAGCATACTGTCATGTTAACATTCACACGCATGCGAGATGCTAAAGCATAAATACTCACATTGTACTCCGTGCCAAAATAATAAACTAGTTAGCAAACATGCATGCCCTAGTTCATGTTAGAGTGACTAATGCATCGCATACAGAATGTGATTAGGATAGGCTCGGCTAACCCTAAAATGGCATGTGAAATGCAATCATTGATTGCGTATTCAAGTTAGATTTGAAGTACAAATGCAATTAGCATGATGTACCGAGCCCAAGTGCATGTCAACAAATGCATGGATGCGCATGCATAGCATAAGGTATGCTAAAATAAAGCGTGCCCTAATACTAACCATAAATGGCGGGTAAATAAAGGGAAGAAAGAAGTGGGGGTTGGAAGACATGCACACCACTCACACACTTATTATAGATTTGCCCTCGTAGGAGGGACCAAAAGAATATACAAATTAATTAACTACGAAGCTAATTAAATATTACGATCAATTAAATTAACTAAACAAATTAATTAATCTAATTAAAACAAGTAAAGCCCTCGAAGCGGGTCGATGAATCGGCGCATGCTCGGGACTTGCTCGGAATCGCACTGCCATGCATAGTCTGCCTCTATTTTCCCTGCTTTGCTCCTCTGAAAACTGCCAAAGTCTCAGGAATGCCTCTCAGGACACTCGGGGATACCACCGGCTGAGTAGAATTACCACCGGCAATAGGATGTAGCCATCGGCACAAAATGAATCCATCGGCTGAGGACTTACTGCCGGCCGGCAGCAAATGTTGCCGGTTGGCAAACAATGCCTGCAGAACTTGCAACTCACAGCAGTAGAGGGCAAAACTTGCATGGCAATACAATTCAAACAATGTATGCACCAATCATGCCCCCTATCATGTTTGCGACTCAAAGGGATATGTGCCTCGATTCTCGGGCCACCAATTACGCATTTCCATGCATGATGGCCTAAAGAATCGAGTGTGCACTTTCATGTCAAATGAAATACAAACCAATCAAACAAAACAAGGCCCAATTCCTATCACCAAATCAAGGAATAAGGCATGCATGCAAGATGCAATGCAACCTAGGCATGCAAGCTAAGGATGCAACATGGCATGGCAAGGCACTTATGCAAGCATACAAGCAAACATGAGGCAATGCAAACTAATGAAAAGGTGGACTTAAACATGATTTAGGCGGCTCTAAATAGGCCTAAGACAGTGGCCAAAATGCCCAAAAATGAAGGCTAAACACGCATGCACACATGTACATGTGATGGTCCAAACTTTAAGCATTAAACAAGCAACTTTCAAGCACACTTGAAAGGGGATATCATGGACAATTAGCATGCAATATAAGCTCCAAAAATCATGCTAGAATGTGGTGCCAAACCAACTCAAATGAAGCAAACATTAGCATGCAAATGGCCCAAATACTTGAAGCAAGGTAATGAAGCTTTGAAGCACACATAGCATAACAAACATGGCATGCACTAAACAACTAAAAACAGATTTTTAGCATGTTAAAACAAGGCCAAAGGACCACTTAGATGGCATCTAAGTGGCTCAAATATGAAGGCATGCATGAGTGCTCTTTCAAGAAGCATATAACACATGCTCAAGAGGCAACAAAGAGGCAACCAAGGCAAGCATACAAGCATGTCTTAGGGACTGAAATAACATGTAGGGTGGTTCCAAACCATCAAAATGATGCAAGCAACACATGCTATACATTCACATACTTGAAGCATACAAGCCACAATACAAAGGAGCTATACTAAGCATGCCAAGATCGACCCAAGCAACTATGGACAGACTTAAAACATGGCAAAATAAGCACAAAACCTTCACAAGGCTAAGCCTAAAACATGCTAGAACAAAGGCTAACAACCTAAGGCATATTAAGGCAATAACAAGGCATTACATGGTAGGTATGCTAAGCATTCATGGTGTACCAAAACCAACTTAATACAAAGTTATATCATGGCAATATAAGCATAAAATACAGCCATGGCATGATCAACAAGAGCCTAAGCTAGATGCTCCCTTAAGAGGCCAAGATTGGTCCTTTTCAAGGACAACAAAGAGAGGGGGTACCCTCTCCTTCTTGAGACTTCAAGGCACCATCTTCACCACTGAAACCCCTCAAAATTTCAGTGGTGAAGAGGCCCAAACACCAAAGTCTCGAAACTTGCACAAAATAGCACAAAAATGGGGCCTTTCAAGGCCTGAGGGTGGTCAAACACACCCAAACCACAAAACACTCTTAACAAACAATCAAGAGGGCCTAAAAAAAGAACTTTTTTATGTTATACACTAAACACAAAAACAGCTCTAAGATAGGTAGAAATAGGATGCAAAAATGGGGTAAAAAGGACTAGTTTCTTACCCTTGAAGCCTTTCTTCAACAATGGTGATTTTGTTGCCTCCTTAAGCTTCAAGCCTGTCAAAAATAGCAAGAACAAGCCCTTAGAACCTCAGTAGCCAAAGGAAGGTGAAGCACTAGGTGTTTGTGTGCAATAATATGGACTAAAACACCTAGAACATAAAGAGAGAAAAAGAGATATAGGAGATATGTATCCACCCTAACCCTAAAACCAGAGCTTCTCTCTCTGTGTTTTTCTCTCCAAAATTCTCTAAAACCCATGCCAAGAGGAGAGAGTCTTCTCTTATAGGCAACAAACTTGTAAAGCTTATACAACAAGCTTACAAGGAGAGCATCCCTCCATACACGTGTATGGAGAGGAACCAAATGCCACACAACTGTCCTAAAATATCTGCAAAAACAGATGAACAGTAGTTGGCTGGCCAAAAATGTCATTTTGACAAAAATGACTGCCGACCGGCAACAAAGAGTGCCGACGGGCCACATACATTGCCGGTGGCAACAAAAACCAGCCGGTGGCCTCTAGCCACTGCCGGTGGTGTGTGGGGATGCCTCACAAGGCATTCCCTGCCCCTCCAAGGCAAAACACAAGTGTTTGGTGCAAAACACAAGTGTTTGGTGCAAAACCAGACACAAAACGGTCGAGTTCGGAGATCCTGAGGCAGGGCGTGTAGCCGAGACCTCCGGGAACTCCAAACGAACACAAACATGGATAATCACCGAGTGTTCAAACGGTGACGTCCAAGTCTTGAGGACGGTCAAAAATGGGGTGTCTACAGCACCATTGCTATAATTTGACAATGAATATTTGTCAAATTATAGCAATAGCAATGGTATTATAGCAAATACCATTGGAGATGCTCTATAAATAAATAAAAAACCTGAAGTTAGTGAAAATTTTCAAAATTGTAATACATGTAGAATGAATGAAAAAAATATCAAAAGAAGGAAATATATTATTGGTTAGATCAAAATGTCCTTCTCTCTTTGCTTTTCATCCTTAAAAAGTAGCTAGACTTTACACATTGTTGTTATGTTGATGCAAAAAAAAAAAAAAAAAAAAAAAAAAAAAAAAAAAAAAAAAAGAAGAAGAGAATGTAGAGAACTTAAAAGAAGAAGGTGATGAGGAAAACAAAATAGTGCAGATGACAGTAGTAGAGGGAGATTGCTTGAAGCTGTACAAGAGTTTTAACCTCATTCACTCATTCCCAAGGGAAATACCTGTGTACAAAATTACTATAGAGTACAGAGAAGCGAAATGAGGATGTCCTGCTCCATATAAATACATTGTAACAACCTCGATCCGTAATTAGTTACTAATCCGTAATTAATGATGCTAATGAGAGAATTAAAATAAATTATGTGTTTATTTTGTGTTTTGCATGATTTTGACTTTCTATCTGTTACTAGTAAAAATATCTGTCTGGAATTCCGTTTTAATATGAAAATTGAAAACTTTATCGGCATCCAAAATCGAAATTAGTTACATTAATATGTTATTTGAAATTTTTAGAACACTATGGCAAATTTTATTAAAAATTGATTCAGAACGATTAATTAGGTTGTGTTTGGTTAGCCTAATGTTCCAATTAATGTATTTTAGTATCATAACTATATATTCAACACATTTAGCTCATTTCCCCTCATTCCTTGAGTGCAAAATTCTGGAGATTCATTTTAGAGAGTGAGAGTGCAATCCTAGAGAGAAAGGTAGAGATTAAGGAGAAATTGAAGGCTATAGCTTGAATTGGTCAAAGATTATGCAAATATCTAGCTATTGAAGACTCTAGGTAAGGATTTAAGACTTAATTATGAGTTTAACCATCAAGTAGATCATTTCAAGAAGAATTTGTGATTATGTACAAGAAGTGGACCAAAGATGATGAATTTAGAGTTAATTCATACATGCATGCTTAGTTTAGTTTAATTTCATCATTTTGAACATGATTCGTATCATCCATGTTTGAAATATCTTGTTGATCACTTAAATTCATGTTTTGGGGAAGGAATTTCTTACATGCATGAGACTTATGAGCTCAAATTATTAGTTTCGTGAGTTTTGGGGCAAAGAGATTGAAAAGTTTTGTATGCATGTCTATTCCTTTACAAATTGAGCATGATTTCTAAGAATTTTCTCATGCATGTTTGAAATTCATCTTAAATATGGGAAATCATCAAGTTTCAAGTTGTTTTGTGGTATTTGATCATGTTTTGAGAAGCTCAAGATCAAGAAAATCCATGCATGTTGTGTTCATGAACATTCTTAAAGTTTAAGTTGAAATTGTGAGCTTTTGGCAAACTCTGGGGCCATGATTTTATGAAATAATCCTTAATTCATCATGTTTTACAAGTTTGCTATGTTATCTTAAGTTTTGGGGCCCAAGAGATGTGTTTTGAAGTTTGAAATTCGAGTTTTAAGCTTGGGGGTGCAATATGAAAATTCTAGAATTTGCATCTATGCTCGAGCGTGGGAGTTCACGCTCGAGCGACCACTCTGAGTGCGTGCACTTCCGCTCGAGCGACCATAAGTCCGCTCGAGCATGAAATGCAAGCTCCCAAAAGTTTCATGTTTTTGCAGATTGCTCGAGCAGGGAAAGCTACGCTCGAGCAGGGACCTTATTTTCAGAAAATTTACTAGGTGTTCCAACTCATGTTTTTGTATCCTCATTGCATCTTAGGCATTCCTAAGCCTTAATTAAGCCAGAGTAAAGAGGTTATGGATTAGAAACATATTAAGTAAAGAATGTACTGAGTTACGAGACTGTAAGTGTGTGTGTTTTAAGCAATGTGCTAAGGATGAACAAGAATCAACATAATGAAAGCTAAGCCGTGATAGCCACATGAATGTGTAATGATAAGATATGTTTGTGTTATGTGCTTTTGTGTCTGTAGGTCAACGTCTGGAGATTGATTGACCGGTTACAAGAACCACTGTGAGTAACATTTCTGTAAAGATATGTTGCTATGAATTATGTTCCAAATGTGATATGTTAAGTTATGATTTCTGAAATGATATTGATTACGTGAACGAATGTCCTACGATTGAAATCTATTATGGCATCCATAGATAGTCCCAAGTCATGGAGAACGACATGTAAATGCGGGTCCATGACGTACATGTGATTACGAGATCTCGTTAGCCACTTCATTGTGGTGATATGTGTTTAATCGGTATCCGGAACCGATTACTCTAGTTGGAAGACGTTATGTGATGTGTTCTATGGGATGTACCATTATTATGTTCAGATACAAGAATGTTTATGCTATGATCTATTTTATGCTTATGACATGTTCGGATTTCGTTCACTAACCCCTTTATCTTAATGTTATCCGCTGGGCTTTAGCTCACTGTGTGTATATATATGTATAGGTGAGCATTCTGGTGATCGAGCGTGAGGGCTTTTGTCTGGACCTGTGTCCTGCTGTCAGCCAACCATTGCGCCTCACATGGAGGTTCCAAAAGTGTCATGTGTTAAAGTTCTACTGTTTCTGTGTATGTGGGTTCTTTGTTTTATTGGTTGTACTTGAGATGTTTTGCTAAGTGTGTGGGAATAATGAGAAAAGGACTTTTAGTTATGTATATGAAGTTTTAAATATTCTGTTTCATGTAAGTCTACATAGCTCATTGGACAACTATATTCATGTATTTGCTTCCGCTAGCCCCTTAATTTTGTTAATCAGTTCAGAGGCCTTCGGTAATCCAAGGATTACTGGGCGGTTACGATGCTAAACCCATAAGGGCGGGTTTGGATCGTGACATACATAAATTCTACAGTTGAATTGGTTAAAGATCTTGATGCTAAGCTGGTCATGGCATAGTAATGTGCAAAGATCATATGCTTAATGGTTCTAGCTTGGTACTTGTGTCGTTGTAATAAGAGCTTGGAAGCTCTCAGTGTTGGTGCTTCAAAATCAATCCAATAATGTGTTTAGTACTTGCCTATCTGGAGAACATTAATAAGCTTTCGAGTGTTGGTTGCTAGCTCTTTCCCTTTTACCTTAAATGCTTCTACTCCATCTCCATCCATGTATTTTTGGTGTCACTGGTATTGAAAAATGATAACCATTACCTGCTAATGAATGGGGTCTAAACCAACTATTTGCCTGTGCAAATGTTGGTCGATAGTGTCTTTTATTACCTCTATCTCTAAAGGAGCTTATGTGACTAGTCTCCCTGACTTAACCGCTTACGAGCTTTCATTCTCATCTCGATCTCAAACAAATGCATTTTGAATTCTACTGTATGTAAAGGATAGATAATAATATGTTTCACCACTCTCATAGCCAGAAGCCTGATTCACTTTCTTTGGTCATTGTTGTAGCAATTATAAACTTGTTGGCTCTGTACTTCATTGATCATCGAGGCTAGGGCTGGGCATAGAGTTATCCGAACCACTCAAACCGCCCTATCCGATCCGAACCGCGCACGTATGGGCGGTTTCGCAAACACATTAGGGTAGGGTATGGTTTGGATTTTATGTAATTTTCAGGTTGCGGGCGGATTACGGGTTTAACCCGTACCCGCCCAACCCGCCTGCCTAAAACACTTTCTTTTTTTTCTTTTTTTGGGTTCAAATCTAATCTAACCGTTTAAAAAAAAAAAAAACCCTTTTCTTTTCCTTCAAATCCGACCGGTCAAAAAAGAAAACCCTAATCAATATTATTTATCTCTCACTCTATCTATCTCATTCTGTGTCTCTCATTCTCACGCTCACTCTCACTCTCGCGATTTTCATCTCCACTGCCTACACCCACTGATCCACTCTCTCTGTCTTCACAAGATGGACTAATCGACCAATCAACCAATCGACCTCATCGCACACCTCACAGGTAAGCTTCTCTCTGAATCTCAGTCTCTGTCTATATCTCTCTCTCCCCGATCTTTGTGTCTCTGATCTGTCTCCTTCCCTCACTCTCTCATCTCACAGTCTCTCACTCTTTGGCTTTGCATCTACTGCACCGATCGACTCTCTCTCATCACAAAATCGACCGATCGATTGACTCTGTCATCGTATCGATCGCAAGTAAGTCTCTCTCTCTCTGTCTTTCTCTCTCTTACTCTCCCTGATCTTTGATCAGTCTATGTTTGGAGAATCAGTTGATAGATCTATTTTGAATATGTTCATTAATGTGGTATTGGTTTGAAGAATCAGTTGATAGATAGATTTATTTATGTTATTTGTTGATAGAGGACATTAAATCTATTTTTGGAATTAATCTGTATTGAATCTGTATTAAATCTGTTTTAAATCTGTTATTTAATTTTTGGAATTAAATTTATCTGTGTCTGTATAATCTGTTTTTTGGAATTAAATTTGTGAAATTGAATCTGTTAACTTGATTCAATCTGTTAACTTGAATCTGTGGAAAAAAAAGGTCCAAAATAAAGATTGACAAAATGGAGGGAAAAAAAAAAGGTTTAAAAATAAATTTTTGGAAAAAAAGTTCAATCCGCAAACCATCCGCAACCGCCCGCACATCCGCAAACCATACCCGTACAAACCGCAAACTGCATTGCGGGCGGTTGTGGGTTGACTTTTTTCCAAACCGCATAGATGCGGGCGAGTCCAAACCAAACCGCAAACCGTCCCAAACCGAACCGCGAACACCCCTAATCGAGGCGATAGGCTTCACCATTTGCTTGTGATGCTCTCCCTCTTCGGACTACACTAAGACAAAGATGAATATTTAGTAGACCCCCTTGCTGTATTATTGCCTATCAAATTTTCACAATTTGTTGATTTATGAAAGCACACTCACGCTCAATTACTTATGTTAAATTCCCACATTTTTTTTATTATTACCTTTATTGTAATAAGCCTATCCTCTCTTCTCTGACCATATTCCAGAATAAAAATATCAAATTATCAAAACTGATTAACATATCTATCTCAATCTTGTGGCAATTTCCCCTTCAAATCATATCAAGGGTATATCATATCCTCTACAACCTAAAAATTCAGTGCAATACAATTGATCATATTTTTCCTTTGATAGGTGTGTTTTGCGCAACCAATTAGTTGATCTGTAGCTAACTTCAAATTCTTCATTGCCTGGATGAAGTTGCAAATGACATGTGAAAATGGAGAAAAATTGAGACTACTAGTCTTGAAGAAAGCTAGAGCAAGAACCCCATAGATGCCTTGGCCATTAGCTATTTAAAAGACTCTACGAAGTCCACAAATTGAACCAAGGAAGGATTCACCTTCCCCCTTGTCTTGCTCTTCATCAAAAGAAATAAATAAATAAATCTACTCTTAATTTTGAAAACAATCCACACATACACGACAGAGTAAAGCTAGCAATCAAGAAGCTTCCCATCTCTTTCCAACTCTACTCCCTCTCCAACTATTCTTTTAAACATGATTTTGATAAATCTCACCTCACTATTAATCTAATTTCTCCCTTCATCTTTGAAAACAAACAAATTTAAAATTTTAAAGGCAAAAATTAGGGATAAAATTGCTTTTTAAAGACCAAATATATTTATTGCCAAAAGTGTCACTATTATATTTTTGGCAACAAAATTTAGACAGTAATGATGAATTATTTTCTTTTAGGAATCAAAAAAAAAAAAAAAAACCTTTTTTGGGACAAATTAGTGACATTTAAAAAAATTGTCGCTAAATACCTTGTTTTTTTTCTATTCGAGATAATATGTCAACAACTATCCTTGCGATGACAGAAATTAGTTCAAATATTTTTTATATCAAAATTTTTACATTTAAAAATAAAAAATTTAATATCTAAAATTCTTATATATTTAAATTGTAATGGAACAAATCTATGGGAGAAATGGACTCAATGGAGACTTGACCTACCTCTCGTATCATGTTATATTTATTGAAAATAATCAAAAATCATTTTATAATGGGTGGAGTAATTTTAGATTTTACGAACTAATAATTTTAGTGATTTAGAGAAGCAACTTGAAAAAAGTCTTTAATGATTTATATTTATTTTGTCAAAGTTTTGTTTCTATACAAGTAACGGTAGGGTTGTTTGACGTATTTCTATCTAAATTATTTCGTGTGTCCTTATGTTACTTAAATTATTTCGCTTGTCCTTATGTGTGTAATTTTTTTTTTGTTGTTGATTTTTTTTCTTGTTGATGTTGTTGAGAAACATATTGCAACAGATGAGAAAAAAAAAAAAAAAAAATCTCTGGTGCAACAGATAAAAAAAAGATCTGTTCAAACAGCTTTGAACAAATAAAAAAAATCAACAAATAAAATTCAGAGGAAAAAATTGTACAGATAATAAAATTTGAACAGATAGATTTAAACAGATAAGTAAAAGAATAGATAATAAAATTTGGACAGATAGATTTAAATAGGGAAGCAAAAAAATTGAACAGATAAAGGAATTTCACATTTCAACATATAGATAAGTTAAAAATGAGAATTTCAAGAGAGAGAGACAGAGAGAGATAACAGAGATGTAAAAATTCAATTAATCATGGACAATGGTAAATTTCAACAGATAGTAAAATTTTAAATAGATAAAGGAAAAAAATTAAACAGACAGTTAAAAAAATTGAACAGATAGAAAAAAAAATTGAATAGATAGATATAAATTTAAACTGATAGTAAAAAAAAGTCAACAAATAAATTAAAGGGTAAAATTGGAAATAAGATGTCCTCCAAAACTAACAAAAGGACTTCTCACTAAACTATTTTACAAATAATGGACCTCCCATCAACAAAAAATATTGGATTTAAACTCTTATACCCTCCTTAATTTAGACTTTTCAATAATTTTCTCTAATTTAAATTAGTTAAAAGAAATTAAATATCTAGAAATTAGAAAGAAAAAAAATGCTTTTGACTTTTACTTTCTCATTATAATAAGTTGTACCAAACACAACCCATTTTTATTACACAAATAAATTATGTAAATGGCATGCCCTTTCATAATTTTTAATTAAATTTAGAAAATGTTTCACTCTACTCATCAGTAATAAATAAAGTAAATTAACATCAATAGTTTAACGTACAATTATTCAAATTGATAGGTTTTTTTTTTTTTAGATGGGAAAAGCGAAGGCAAAGGTACAAAAAGACTAGACAATATCAATAGTTTAAACGTACAATTATTCAAACTGATAGTTGAAAGATTAAAACAAGACAAATTTGATAGTTTCGGTGGGACAAGGTGAATATTTTTCTCAAATTCATCACTTTTTCTACGAGGAGAATAAGGGCACGTAGCAAATTATTCACCATTAGTACCTCTATAACTTGTCAAGGGACTTTCTTCAACCTGTGTGTGAGTGAGTGAGTTTTCTCTATTTTTGTTTGAGAGTTGGAAGTCTTACTTGGGGGTGTGTACGTAAAAATGGATCTTGGTGGTAAGATGGAGGGTGAAGTAGATATCAAGTGTGATGCTGATGGTTTGAGTATGGCAATACAAATCTGTTGTGCAGTTGGTTTGAGGTTTGGAGTCTCTCTCACTGTTGGAGCTTCCCACTGGGGTACTGTCAATGGGGTCTTTCTGGTTTTGCTGATATGTGTCTCTTGGTCTGATTTTCTGGTTCTGTTTTGCTTGATCTGTTTTGTGTTTTTCTTTTTCTGTTGGTTTCTCACCAACTAGGAGGTTGGAGCTTCGCTTAGCTCCAAGCTCCTCTTTATTGATGTATTTCCCTACTTTGTTTGGTTATCATCAATAAAGTTTTTTGTTTGCCGATCAAAAAAAAAAAGTGTGATGCTGATGAACTTTTCCAAATAGGTTCTGGTAAAAAAGCACATACAGTACCAAACTTGAGCCCTGATAAAGTATCCAAACTAGACTTACATGAAGGTGAATGAGGAGATCATGGATCCATCAAGGTCTGGACTTATGTTACAGGTATGTTCAGTAAACCTCTGTTTATTCGGACAGAAAATATTTTTCTTTACAGAATTTTTTTTTTCAAAAAATATTATTTCATAAAAAATGTTTTCTTATATTTAGTTGCGTTAATCGAAAGTACTGTATTAATTGTTGTATTAGTGATGATGGTAGTGGTGGCACCAGGTGGAGGTGGGTGGAGGTGTTGGGGGTGGTGACGATAGTGGTGTGACAGTAGTGGTGATGTTGGTGGTAGTGGTAGTGGTGGCGGTGGCGGTGGCGGTGACGACGGTGATGGTGGTCGTAACTATGGTGGTGATTGTTAATGTGTGGCATTAATAAAACATTAGTTTGAAAAACATTTTTCACTAGTAAAAAATATTTTATATCCAAATAGGCTTATTTTTTGTTGCCTCTTAATTTTTTGTTGTACCAAATGACACCGCTCTATTAAAATGTTTTCCAAAGTGGAAAATATTTTTCACCACCTACTAGAAAATAATTTTCACCACTAGAACCTAGTCTTGTTCCAATTACTTTCTCTCTCATGCACAAAGTAAAAAAAGGGGAATTGCTTAAGAAAAAAAATTGCCAAAACATGGAGAGTGTAAATTGTTTTGTGGTGGGGTGTAAGTGAATTTATAGGGGTGCAACTCCATGTTTGTGTAAATTATTCTTTTCTGTTTCACTATAAAGTAATTTCCCCAAGTAAAAATGAGGAGAAATTTTTTTATGCTGGGAGGGTACCATGTAGTACTGCCCAGTAATACTTTTCATTAATTACAAAGGTATATATCTTCTATAGTCTTCTAAATACTCAATATAAATCTAATAGATCCTATTATCAAATCCAATCGAAATAAAGGAAGGTACGATGTGACATCTACCTCCTAGCACCCAAAAATTCCTCAAAAGTGAGGCAATCTTTAAACAAGTATTAACTATGACTTCACATTGTTCTTATATGTTCATCCGCAATAGAGGGAAAGGTGGGGACTTTTAAGGAGAAGGTCACCATAGATGAGGAAAACAAAACAGTTCATTTGACAGCAGTGGAGGGACATTTGCTTGGATCTTTACAAGAGCTATAGCATTATTTACCAGATCATTCATAAAGGAGAGACCAATGTCCTCAAAACACTACAGGAAAATCGCAAATTAGCGGCGTTTAAAAAACGCCGCGAAAGGCCAGAAAAACGCCACAAAAAAGATAAAACGACGTTTAAAAAATTCGTCGCTAATACGGCCGCCGTTATATCTTTGTGGCGTTTTCAAAACGCCACTGTAGAGTTTAGACGACGTTTTTTAAAACGTCACTGATTTTTAAACAGCCGTTTGACTATTTCCGTCAGAGTTAACTATGACGTAAGCAGTGACGACATTTTGCAACGTTTTTATGAAAAACGCCACTTTTTCTTTGCCTTTCAAAAAAAAATCATAATTAATGATTTTTTGTTACTGCTGTTCAAAGCAAACCACCCATCCATCACCATTTTCAAAATATATAAAAAAAATAAAAAATAAAAAAATTACTAATATGGAGTACTCATTTTTCAATTTTTCATTTTTCAATTTTCCACAACCAAAAAAAAAAAAAAAAAAAAAAACCCTTGTAAAACAATATGTTAACTCAATACATAAAAATAAAAATAAAAATTGCTAATATTTTCTCATTTTAACGAAAAAAAAAAAACAATAATATAGAGTGCGCTCTGATATTTAGCTTCAAGTTAGCTTCACGGGCTGCTCTATTGAAAAACTTCACTCTCGCTCGTCATCTTGGCTCTGCAATAATAGAGCAAAGCATTACACTTCAACACACCCAATAAATCATATGTTCAAGAGAATTAAGGACATTTCCATAAATATCCATATAATCAGCAATTCAACATCACTAAAACATGTTGGTGAATGGAAACCAAGCTATACAACATCAATTTTCAGTCCTATCAATAAGATCATATATATTGAAAGACGAGTTCGACCATCCTAAAATGACCTTATTTTATGTTAACACTAAAAATTAAGACAGAGTTCAATAAGAGACATTAAGACAACCCCAACCAAGGTCTTGACCAACTTTAAACCAACTAACGAAAAAAGGTGCTTATAAGCACAAATAAAGATGACATCATCACATTACGGTTTTTCTTTCGATACTAGTATTCTTATTCTTAAGATCAAATAGAGTAAGTTTCTTTGCATTTCAATCAACAAAGCATCCTTGCAATTTACCAAAAGGAATATCATTCTGTATTTAATGATCCTTTTGGGGAATTTGGTTATATATTACATATAAGTAAGTAACTTCTGTGATCAAATCAGAGAGGCATCAATTTTATTTTTCCATTTGGTTTCAAACTGCCTCAAAAGTTCAGGAAATCAATGGAATCTGCAAGTCATTCATTACCTCATCTTTTGGCTTTCCTTCAGGAGAAGCATCTGGAATCAACTCAGATAGTTGTGAAGGATCGTCAAAAGGATCATCTAATATGTAAGTGTGTTTGATTCTGTTAAAGCATCGTATTCATTAGTTACTAGTCAACATATAACATCACCAAATACAAAAGGTGTGAGAAATGCACCGTATTCATCACCTTCATTCAAATCTCAAATTTGAGTTGACATGGCTCACCTAGCTACTGCCCAACTTGAGGAGAAGTTTCTTTTAGTGGGGGAGTACTGATATGGTAGAATAAACATATTAAGTTTATGTTAAGTGCCCGATTAATTGTAACCTATAAATAGGTAATATAACCTCAATTGTTTTTAATTTTTATTTGAAGAATACAAAATTGATTAAGCTAAGTGCCTTGGTTCTCTCTCTAACCCTTAATTGGGGATATTGTTCTCTCTTGATTTAAAATTTGATTGCAACTTTTGTTTGCGTTGGTGAATTTCCTGGAAACTGGTAAGACCATGAATTAAAGGCATTGACTGTTTTGAAGACTACGATTATTTGTGAACAGCGTGACATTTTGACTTATGGGAATGACTCTTGTATCTAACCTCTCCCGAAACCCAGGCCACCTAAAGATAGATGAATAAACAAATAAGAACCACATAAATATATCAATTAGCTTACAATTTGCTTGTATCCAATGTTGTTCTTCTCCGCAATTGTTTCAATGGTATACCAAGCATCGGTGTCGAAGTCCCAATCCGACCTTGACAACAATAGTAAACATAAGTTCAAAAATCGAAGTAGAGGGTTGTAAAAGGAGGTTGAAGGAAAGTATCTTGGAGAAAGAAAGAACATATACACATATATGAAAGGAAAGAACAAGGAGGATGAAAGAAAAGGAACCAAAAACTAAATATTAAATAAAAATAAAAATACTACCATGTGTGATGCCATTATAATGAGTCGTGTTGTCACCAACATTGCATAGTTGGTGACGACATAAGAACAAATGCCAACAATCATATTTAATAAAGAGAATAGATATGCTTTTCACAAATAGAGTTGCATCCATAGTGCTACTTTACGGGTTTCTGAGTTATTTTACCCAATCTATGAATCAAAACTCGCCGACTACTTACCAATGAGTTTGGAGGATTGCTTGGATAGAAGAGGACAAATGGGAGGGAGAGAGAGGTGCTAATATTATCTTCTCCTACGGTGAGTGAAGCTATATCGCCTATGAAGTCGCTTTCGATACTGATATAAGTTAATGATATTTGATGGTGTATGCCAACAAACTATATACTGCAAATATTCTCTCCCATACACACAGAAATGACTGGGTTAGGTAAACCGTAAAAATAGAACTAAAAAAATATTAATGGTGCTATCTAGAATCAAGATATCATTTTCCTACATGAAGCTTCTCAAGATCATCTTTTGAGGAAATACTTCCTTTTGCATAGAGTGCTTCATGAACGTGGACTACAATTGATGGAGGAACTTTACTTCCACAACCCTCTGGAGTTCCTCAGTCGGGGAGAAATGATGAAGAACGTAAAGGAGCTGGTTGAAGAATAATTAATTAGAAATTTTAAATCTATTTAGGAATTCTAATTAATTTATAAGTTTTGATGTCATTAGGATTTTAGTTTCCTTCTTTTTTAAAAACTTCCTTGATGGATAATATTTTAAATTTGAGGATGCATGGCTATACCAATACAAAAGCCAAAGTGCGAGCATAGGGAGCTTTTAGAGGCTTGATAAGAGTTTAAAACTTAGAAGATGTGATTCGGAAAAATACCCCAATTCAAAGAGGGATCACTTTTTAATAGAGGGTCCTCTGAGTATAAGAATATCTGTCATCATTTTTCTGCAAGAATTATGTCATTTGAGACGACAATTTTGATCTCAGTTTGAAAACTTGAATTTCATGCCTCGTATGTGAGGCATGACTTGTCCCAAATAAATGCACAGTTTTGATGAGTCTGTACACCTCTTCCATATTGGTTAAGTCTGAGTACGTAAAATCTAAACAATTGCTCACCTTTCATGCAATTCCTTTGCTAAGGATGAAGTATGCAGCCAAACAATCGGGGATCATGAGCCCTCGGTTGAAGACATGGAAGGCTGCCATGGAGCCTCCAGCATGGGCCTGTATATTATGTGGCATACATCTCATGTGGTCTTTTCAGGGGAACTAAGTATTGAGATTAACGAGGGACAATAAATAGTAATCACGCTTTTTTGTCATGGCTACAACTTAAATCATTACGGTTTCTGGTTTGTCTATAACACTTCAACCAAGAAAATGCCCACACTTAAAAATTGGAACGTTTTCATGTTTAGCAAGTATTTAAATCACATCGAAGAGAGCAAATATAACTGTCACTTGCAGAAAAGAAAATTCTCTGCCTATAACAATATATAAAAAATTCCATTCGCCGGACAATATAAAAAATATTTCATGTGTGGAGAACTAAGCAAACAAAAATAAAATAAAATAAAAGATGCGCAAAAACAAATTGAGGAAGAGAGGAAAAAAGGAAAAAAAAAATCACTAGGTAAGCCATGAACAACAAATATAGTAGTCCCCTTCCTAAAAGATTTTTCAACTGAAATAAACTTACTTGTTTAGCAGAAACCTTTGAAATCCAGGAAGGAAGCAAACAAGGAGTGTTATTCGGCATTATATGATGTCTCTTTTGCCTTTCCGCAATCGATAACAAAAACCACATCATTAATTGTTATACTTGTCTCGCAATATTAGTAGCTAGCACTATTTTCCTCACTCCATCTTGAGCTCATCAAATATCAACCTCTCAGATGCATTCACATAAGAATATATATATATAGTAATTACAAAAGATCAACAAATAATATATAGCTATTCCGATTTAATACTCAAATAAATATTTAAAATGACAATAAAAAAAGCTCGACATTAAATCACTTCCTTCCACTGAAGATAAAGTAAAAATAAAAAGGAAAAATGATTTCAAAATAGATACTCAAGTGAAAACACAAAAGGAAAACTCATACAAGGCAGATACAACACCGATTAGCAGATTCATACATTGAATGCATTTTCTTTAATAATCAAATTGACCAAAGATTATGAAATAAAAGCGAGAATAGCACATACAACCTTAGTCACCAACGTTGGCGTATTTTTTTTCAGATTGTAGGATCTTGCTCAAGATATTAGGATTCAAAATACAAAGTTACAAACTGCCCATCTGCAATCCTCACACGTCTTTATAGCGGATAAGAAAGAACACTGCTGCAGATTTATCAAGAAAGAAAACGATGGAAGAACAAGCTAAGCTTATAACGAATCTATGTAAAGCATAACTTTTAGTTCCCACTAACTATGGTATAGCATTTGCCCCTTTCAATTAGCAAACATGTAGATCCCAAGGCTCCCCCAGTAAACAATGAAATTATAGATGGAAATGGCACTACCAACAAATCATATGATAACTCATGTCAAATTCTGAATGAGAACCTCATAAAAGTGTAAAAACTATAATATTCTTACATTTAACGAATCCCGTAACGGGCGAAAAGCTTGAGGCGGCTCTTCAAAATCTCGTTGTACTGTGTCCATCACAAGCAAAATGCACTATGATATGTGAAAAGAAAGGCCTTGATATACCAAAACCTATAATAAATGCAAATCAAAAGACATATTCACGGTGAATAGCATTATACAACAATAACCTTTGGTACAAATCACAAATGCACAGATAATGAATAGCGAGGAGAATCAGTTACCTTGCTTCGAGGGTTTGAGAACAAAAGATTAAAGTTTCTTGATTGCTACTAGCATCATGAAGTAAATTATCGGAAACCTAAACAAGCAATAACATATTAGTAAATCTCAACAATTAAAAAAAATGAGATCCAACCAACACATGATAAGAACAGAATCAAGTACTACAATGAATATGTATCATGTTAGCGCATCCGAGGAATAAATCTCAACAATTGATGTGCTTTTTTTCCCATTAGCTAGAATAAATCTCTACCAGTTACAATTCGAGCGGTACTCTTCCCTTGAAGGTCAGAAATCCTAAAGCTGCAATGAATGGAAAACAATATGGGTTGTTCAAAAAGCTTGTGGAGCTCATTAGGACACACAAATGTCAAATTTAAAAAAATAAGGAGCAGCCCACAAACCTCTGAATGGTATAGTATTAAGCGATCTATGATTAACAAAGGCAAGAACAAATGGCGGCGTAAACTAGAATAATTGGTTAAATTACTGTTATCTGCACACAACACAACCCTCATCTAATGAAACAAACCTCTTGCCATCATATGAAATGTTGCTAACAAATATATCAATTTTCAGGTGATATTCTTTTCTTCCATAGAAAATTGGGGGAAAGTCAATAATTCTAGTGTCAGGCATACAATGAGCCCATGGTTCAAGCAATTCGATCAGATAAACAAATTATTGAATCAGGGCAATTGATCGAACATCTGTAGTGCATTAGAAAGAGTGTTACCAATTAACACCCATATAGACATCCGAACATATATGTGTACATCGACAGATACATATACAACCATATTAATGCACAAATCTCATTTTCAATCACAAAAATATTATCCATCTTGAAGTCTATCTGTCAACCATATTAATGAATTTATCCATCTTTACACATAGACTTCAAGATGGATAATATTATCATCATTATCTGTAGATACATATACAACCATATTAATGCACAAATCTCATCTTCAACCAAAAATATTATCCTTCCTATGTCAACTGGAACTTTCTATCTTCACTCACATGCTCCCAAACACACCCCCATCTTTTCTTCTCTCTCTCTCTCTCGTTAAAATGAAAAGGTTTAAAAATATTATATATTCAGAATGTAGAATATTTTATTATTATTTGTAGCTCGACCCAACCTCGTGATAGAGGTTGGGCCGAGCTTCTTACTTGACTTCCAATTCTACTTTTTATTATTATTATTATTATTATTTGTTTTTACTTGAAGTTTAATTTGTTTACATAGATGATCTACTTGACAGACTTAACAATTGTGGATAGATAATCGAAATGTGAATCGACGCCAATTGGATCTCCAATCCTATTAATTATTTAAAGAAAAAAAAAAAAAACCTTTGAAGCACATCTTCAAAATGGGCAATAAAGTTACAGATAGACAGGTAGAAGATGAGATTTGCTTTGAAGAGAGGAATCAAAGAGCCCAGTAAGTAAGCTTCGAAGAATGAGAGGGAAAAGAAAAGACATTTGTTCCAGCGAGATTTGTGCATTAATATGGTTGAAGACGAGATTTGTGCATTTATATAAGCAATAGCCTATGTGTTCATCATTAAAAATATGAAGAAATCTCATCTTCAATCACAAAAATAAACACAATCAGCAACACATACAAAAAGCCAAATTTATGAACAAAAATATTCAATCACAACCTGAATATTTGGGACCAAACGCAAAATTTGATTAGTCACTCTGCATCCATTGAGACTACGAACTGTCTGCTCATCTACATTCTGCAGTATTGAATCTTGTGAAATATCCAAGTCCTGTAACAGACAAAAATATTTAGAGATGAAAATCGAAACCTAAGCAAGAGTTTATTTAAATGGAACACAGATCCAGATCGTTACTGTGTAGTGATGAAAACCTCTGAATCTTGAGTTCACTCACGGCAAGTCTAGATCAGACTCGATGAGTAACATGCCCTATAATGAAAATCAAAACCCTAATCAAATGTAAATACAATAAATTTCAATAATAAATTTGAACATATATGAAAACTATTAAATCAAATACAAGATTGCTACCATGAAAGCTCTGTATCTCAAGTGAACTTAGCAACTCCAAATCACGAGCGATTGGATACCTGAATCCATGAAAAACGAAGACCTAGATCGGTAAAGATTAAGGGAAATCGAAAAATCTCGAAGGAAAATATTAAATCCTAAGCCCTAGTGCACAAATCGAAATCGAGATCCAGATTGAACAAGAAATCGTTGAGATTAGAAGCATCAATCTCTCTGTAGATCTATAAACTCCAAGAAGTCTTCATTGCTGGTTGCATCGACAGCTCCTTAATTAGGGCTACTGAGAGAACCATTTTAGAGAGAGAGAGAGAGAGAGAGAGCCCTTTGGCAATGTTTGAATAGATCTGCCTTAGTCTCCGTGAAGTTAAACAGACTTAACTTAGGTGATATCACTCTTTGAAAAGCGTGTTTGCCATTAAAATGTACCACAACGTTTTTAAAAGCGTCTTGATAAAAGCGCCACCGTAAGCAACTTTTTTTGTAGTGAAATCACTATAAAGTACGAGAAGCAAAATGAGGATGTCCCTCCTCCACAAAAATATATGGACTTCATAATTGATTTGGTTAAAGATCTCGATGCTAAACTTGTCATGGCATAATAATATGCAAAGTTTATATACATGTGTGCATGTATAATTTGGTTGCATTGTATTGCAGCATGAATAAACGGGTTATGACTTAACCTAGGAAGCACGGACACGGACACGGACACGCATACGGACACGGACACGGACACGGGACACAACAATTTCTAAAAAATGGGGACACGGACACGGACACGGCAGGGGACACGGCAAATTTTTTAATTTTTTTATAAATATTTTTATTTTAATACATATTAATTATTTTATTTATTTATTATATTTGTAATTAATTATTTTATTTTATTTTACATACATGTATTTATTTTTTTATTTATTAATATATATAAATATATATTATCTTATAATATGTATTATCCATTATCTAATGAGTATATTTATGTTATATAATAAAATAATAATAGTTATTAGTTATATATATTATATATTCATATATAATAATTATAATAGTTATTATATAAGAAAATAATAATAGTTATAATAGTTATTAGTTATATATAGTTATTATATAATAAAATAATAATAGTTATTAGTTATATATATTATATATGAATATATAATAATTATAATAGTTATAATATCAAGAGACAGACGGGAGAGGAAAGAGAGAGAGAGGGAGACAGAAGCGAGGGAGACAGAGCGAGGGAGACGATCGCGATCAGAAGCGAGAGAGAGGGAGACGATTGCGATCGCGATCGCGATCAGGATCAGAAGCGAGGGAGAGAGAGAAGGCGAGAGAGAGAGAGCTCTGCGAAGGCAAAGGCGAGACAGAGAGAGAGCTCTGCGAAGGCGAAGGGGCTGGATCGCCAAAGTCGAATCTGGCTCTGGATCGTCGATCGAAGTCGAAGGGCTCGATCGCCACCGTGTTTGTTCTCGTTTTCCCCCTTTCATTTACTCTTCTCGCCGTGTCCATGGTGTGTCCAGATTTGGACACGCGTGTCCCCTGCAAAAAAATAAATTAAATTAAGGGGACACGCCAGATGCCGTGTCCCGTACGTGTCCCCGGCGTGTCCCCGGCGTGTCCCCGTATCCGACACCGCCACGGCTTCCATTTTGCCGTGTCTATGCTTCATAGGACTTAACCCTTGTGTTGTAATGAGAGTTTGGAAGCTCCAACTTTGGTGCTTAAAAAACCCGAGTTTGCCGGTTGATTACTTGTTTATGTATAGCATTAAAAAGCCTTTTAGTGTTGTTTATTACATAAATATATCTCTATTGGTCTCCTCCATTCAACATGTCCATGCACAAAAACAGGTACACATCCATGAGCATATAACTAAAATTGTTGCACATTATAGAAAATAATTGAGAAGATAAATGATATTTGTCACTGCATTTGTTTCACTATTTTATAGTGGTTAGGAGACTTGTGAGTTAGAACCAATTGGGTTAACCCATTAGCCAAGAGTTAGAACCAATTGGGTTAACCCATTAGCCTAGCGTTTGTGCACCTCGTTAGAAGGTCAAATGTTCAATTTTTCTTACTTGTGTGATGTACACGAAAAACTCTAAAAAATAAACTGTTTGGATTATCGAAATGAAACCCATAGTAGATCTCACGGGCCCGGACAATACTCTCCATTGTCCTAGAGCAATGACATAAATTAAGAAAAATTTTAGTTCAAATATTAATAATTAAAATCATGAACTTTTTCATAAATCAATAATAATTTTATGAAATTACCATTCCCCCATAAATTAGCTAGACATTTTTAATATTAGCTAGACATTTTTAACATTGGCTATACTTTACACAGTTGTTATGTTGATGCGAAAAATAGAGGGGAAGGCGGAGAACTTAAAAGGAGAAGGTGAGTATTGATGAGGAAAGCAAGATTGTGCAGATGACAACAGTAAAAGGAGATTGCTTGAAGCTTTACAAGAGTTTTAACCTCATCCACCACATCATTCCCAAGGGAAATACATGTGTACAAAATCACTAGAGTACAGAGAAGCGAAATGAGGATGTCTCGCCTCCACACAAATAGACAAACTTCGCAGTTGAACTGGTTAAAGATATCGATGCTAAGCTGGTCATAGCATAGTAATGTGCAAAGATCATACACTGCTAGAAATTTTACATTTAGTGGCGTTTAAAAAACGCCACTAATTCTTTTTGTGACGTTTCGTACCAAATGTCGAAGACACGATCGTCGCTGTAGCATTATGACGCTTTAAAAATGTCGCTAGATTAGTATATGCAGCGTTTTTAATTTTAAAAACGCCGCTAAATATGATAAAAACAGTAAAATGACGTCATTCAGTATTTAACGATGTTTTAAAAACGTTGTGATTGATTTTTTTTCTATGTTAAAAATATGACCGTTGGCGTTGTAGTGACGTTTTGGAAAAACGCCGTTATAGCTCTTTCTTTCTTTCTTTCTTTTTTTTTTTTTTTTTTTTTTTGATATTGTGCTAATTCGGTTAAATTTAACTAAAAACCATACATGTAATAAAGCTGAAAAATAGCAATAATATGAAAAAAAAATTTTACTGTTATTTTAATATATTGACTAAATTTAGACAAATATTACATGATTATTTCTAAATCATAATCAAACAACAAACACAATCAAACAATAAAAAGAAAAAAACATGTCGAACTCCAAATATATACAAGAGCCATAAGACTCAGGTTTATGAAGTTCTCTGTGAACAGCAACATTAACGAGTCACATGATGCCCAACATATTTTATTAATTTAAATTTTTACAACATATTTTATTCTATATCTGCTGACAAAAAAACGAGTCAAATGATGCCCTACAGTCTGCCGAATCTCTTAAAAAGGTGCTCTGCCTCCCCATAAGAAATGCACGGTCTTTAGGGGGCATGAATTAATCATGACCCATTCCCATCTTGATAGGGCTCTATCCATAAGTAGTAATGTCAGGAATTTAAATGAAAAATGTTAAAAATTTTAAAAATTTTATTAAATTTTTTATTAAAATATCTCATGTGAGATAAGTTTTATGTAGATTTTATATTCATAAAAATATTTAATGAAAATTTTAGTAGAAAATTATCTATTTAAAATTGGCAGTGGCTTTGGTCCAGTCCAAGATCGGATTGGATCGTACTGTTGGGTCTATGGGGATCCATCACGGGTCCCGTTTTGATAATCCGAACCGTTCAATGTGTAGAACTCGTCGAGTACTATATGTCTATAAAAAATTACGTTGATCGGATATCGATAGCTATGTGAACAAAATAATTTTTTATCAACCGTTAATTTTTTCACCGACCATTTTTTTTTTATACAAAACTGATTTGATCACATAGCTATTGATATCCGATCAACGTGATTTTTTACAGTCATGTAGTACTCGACGAATTCTACACATTAACGGTTCGGATTATCAAAATGGACCCAAAAAATGGACCCCATGAGCCAAACTAAACAGATTCAATCTTAATCTCAACTTGAGACAAACTGGACCCTTAAAATTTTAGATGTTCGTAGCACGTGTCTTACCATAAGAAAGTAACAAATAACTTTTAACTCTCTTATTTGTAGGGAAAACGTAAGAATAGAAAGAAAATTCATTATGATATTTCAAAAAAGTTAATTTATATTTATATGAACATAATTAAGTTCTCCTGTTTTCATAAGTCAACATTTTTTTTATAACTACTACTACATAGGCTTATTTTGAAAAGTTTGTTAAAAATTGATTTTTTACTTTTTTTTTTCTATAAAAAATATACAAAAAAAAAAAAAGAAGTGATGTGAGTTAAAAAATCAAAAAGCCAATAAACTAACTTTTAATCTTATTCTCAAAATAGGCCATAGTGTGATAAAAGAAAATATAATAAAATAAAAACTATTCTATATATACTGTTGTTCTTTTTTTGTTTATTTTGTCAAACTAGTCCAAAATATGGTGAGAACCCTACCAACATTTAAAATTTTTATTTAGAATTTATTTTTAAAAAATTATAAATTAGTTTGACAAAAATAAATTTAAAAATATATACTTGAATTTCTAAATATTAATTTATGTTTAAAAAAATCGTATAAAAAATTAGTGTTTGATAAAAAAAATTTAAGTTTCAACAAACTAAATTTTATTTTTTTGGAAAGACATATTCAAAAAACTCAATTAATAAATATAGATTTATATATACCTTTGAAACATGTCCAATATACAATTTGATAAAATATACATGAAGTATAAGTTAGTACCAATGAGAAATAGGCCCAAATTGAAAATAATATAAAACATTAAATTTAAGAGAGGTGAAGAGGTATATAAAAACAGTAATGATTCAGACCCTCACAAAACATCACCCTCACAACCCCCACTCACTTGTGATTGGTCTAAGTAAAAAAGAGAAAGAAAAAAAAATAATACAAACACATCATTGGTCCATATCACTGTGGAAGTGGTGGGGGTCTCTGCAAAATGGGGTCCCAAATATTTTCCATATAAAAATGGGTTTTGTTAACAAGTGTTCCTAAGACACAAATAAATGACAAAAAATTTTAAGAACAGAAGACACTTTTCACTAAATTTAATGTACTTTTATTGAAATCAATACATTTTTAAACATATTTATGTATACTAATTGGTGTATATAACATTATTTATTTACATATTTTTAAGACACTTTATACATACTTTCCAACATTAAATAATGCATGAGGATATTTGTTAGTATTTGCCTATAAAAATAAGGGAGGAGAACGATAATTTTAATAACAACAATGATTCATCCCCCCTTTTCCCCTACCCCCTTTGACCCCCTCTCTCTCTCATTGGTTACTTTTTCTTTTTCTTTTTCTTTTTTTTCCTGCTCTTCCAATCACCCCCCACCACGTGGCAAAGGGGGTGAGGGGGTGACCCCCAAAAGGGGGTCCCAAGCATTATTCTTTTAATAAAACAAAAAATCAATTCTTTCAATTTTACACAAGAACCAGACCAGTGAATTCTTACATTGTGGGAATTCACTTTAATAATTCTATTTGCTCATCTAATTAAAATAATATGTGTAATTTTTTTTAATAGTGTGGAGTATTTTACCTAAAATTTATTCTCTTCTTTAATCCTTGTAACTAAAATTCTAGACTTTAATATTTTGGGGCACTTTTGGATAATATATATATAGAAGAATTTTAAGTTGGACTTTGAATAATAAGTTTTTCTCTATTGATCCTATTGATAAAGAATTTTTTTTCAACACTTTTTATTAGAAAAAATACTTGAGCCCTCTAAAATATTACCTCTAAACTTACCCCTCAATGACATAGGCTGATGCATATTAGTTGTTGATTTGTTCAAAAATCAATACTTAGAGCATCTAGAATGGATGTGTTAATGATTGTGTTATCAGTGGCCAAATTTTAGCTAGCTACAGTAATGTTTGGATCTCACAATGGAAGTGTTAAGTAGTGTGTTACACTACGCCAAAACAGGACATTAACGGCAGTTTTTTTAACGGCGGTAACGAAAACCGCCGTTAAAGGTACTATTAACGGCAGTAACGAAAACCGCCACTAAAAGTTTCTTTAATGACGGTAATGAAACCCACTTTTAACGGCGGTAACGAAACCGCCGCTAATGCCCAACCATTACCGCCGTTAATGACGGTGGTCTTTGCCGGTGGAGCTCCGGCGTGCTCCGGCGAAACCATCTACAATAAAGTAAAAGTAATGTTTAAATATTTATTTAAGGAATATATTTTATGAAGAGTGGCTGTGGCAGAGTGGTTGGTATGGCTGGATGAGAGGTCTTGGGTTCAAAACTTGGGGAGTGCAAGAAGAAAGAATTATTTTTTGAAAAATTCGAACCTATTTACGGTGGTAAAAAATCACCGTTTTTGGTCGACTTTAACGACGGTAATTTACCTTTTTACGACGGTTTCACTTTTTCCGACACGCGCATAAACGACGGTAACGAAACCGCCGTTAATACCGCCGTTAAAGGCTTTAACGGCGGTTTTACAGCCTTTAATGACGGTAAAAAACCGCCGCTAAAACCCAATTTTGGCGTAGTGTTAGTGGGTTTTGTTAATGTCAGTTGTTAACTTTTTTGTTAACTGTGACTAGCATTTTAACCAGCGAGAGAGAGAGAGAGAGAGAGGGAAGAGGAAGAGGGGGCCATGGAAAAGTGCCTTGGGGTCATTCGATCGGATGTCCGGCCGGTCATCTTCCCAAACATCCTAGCCCTTCAAAAAAAAAAAAAAATCGCCTTTGACCGATCAACCGGCCGGATGTCCTGCCCAACTTTACTGTCTTCATCCATTGCACCTTAACACATATTACTTATATATATATAATACACACGCCTTTAACACATATTATTTTTATATATAATACACATATTATTTATACTATTTTATTTATTATTTATTATTTATATATATATACACTTAACACACATCTTAATACACACCTTAACACATCTATTGCATCACCACTCACTCTCTAAAATTAACAAACTTTTAACACACCTTAACACATATTTTTGGGCTCCACTTTTATCACTTTTTGTCATATAACACACATTTTAACAAACAATTTTAGCTATCCCAGTGTTGATGCCCTTAGAACCCAATCCTTAGAGGTGACATTTTAAAGGTTTTTAGTATGGTAGTGGCTTTGGTCCAATCCAAGATCGGACTGGACCGTGCTGTTGGGCCCGTGGGGCCCACCACGAGTCCCGTTT
Source organism: Camellia lanceoleosa (assembly GCA_025200525.1). Classification (NCBI taxonomy): domain Eukaryota; kingdom Viridiplantae; phylum Streptophyta; class Magnoliopsida; order Ericales; family Theaceae; genus Camellia; species Camellia lanceoleosa. The sequence continues at coordinate 34,588,446 of CM045763.1, read as the reverse complement.
TGATAATCCGAACCGTTCAATGTATAGAACTCGTCGAGTACTATATGCTTGTAACAAATCACGTTAATCGGATATCGATAGCTATGTGAACACAGCAGTTTTTTATCAATCGTTAATTTTTTCACCGTCTATTTTTTTATACAAAACTGATTTGATCACATAGCTATTGATATCCGATCAACGTGATTTTTTACAGGCATATAGTACTCGACGAGTTCTACACATTGAACGGTTCGGATTATCAAAACGAACCCAAAAAATGGACCCCATGGGCCGAACTGGACGGGTCCAGTCTTGATCTCAACTTGAGACAAACTGGACCCTTTTAGTATTTACTTTTGTGATGAAGTATCTTTATTCAATGATAAAAATTAAAATTAAAATTAAAAAAGAAAAAAAAATTGAGTTGCTTGATAATGAGAGCATTATTTATTTATTTATTTATTTTTTCCTAATCTTCAACTTCGGCGGCCTTAAAAAAAAAAAGAGGTTATTTTGGTTGGATGTTGGCATAAGATTTTTATTTTTATTTTTGTGGTTGGGCTTTTATTTTTTTTAAATATTAGACTTTTGAAAAAAAAGAAAAAGAAAAAAGGAATTTAGGGCCTCTTCCAAAATAGGGCCTTGAGCCATTGCTTGAATGGCCCAGGCCATGAGTCGGCCCTGCCTACTACCCTAGTTTCTTCTTTAGAAAAATTGTAAATCAGTATATATTTTCAAAAATAATTTTAAATCAGTGATAATTTTTTTTAATTTTAATAATTAAAATTATATATATATATTTTATGAATTTGTAAATATTTTATAGTGATCACTGATTTGTAATTTTCTTTACTTCTTTCATGTTTTGTACATGCACGTTCTGCCTTTAACAGGTAATTGATTTATGGCCTCATTCCACTCAACACCGTCAGTCTAATTTATCAAAAAATATACAAACTTTCTTGCCCACGGGGTGTGACTTTTCTGATAGTGTCGCCCTCATCAGGTGAAACTCCAAAAAAAAAAATAAATAAATAAAACAGTTTTTTTTTTATCCAATCATGAAGCGCCACCTCACTGGGGGTCAACCCCCAGTGGGGGTCCGAAGCATTTTTCAAAAATATATTAAAGCCAGAATCTTGATCCAATGGTTAGATTTGTGTATTGTATGTAAATTATGATATTTATGATGTTGATTATTATAAATATTTATTTAACGGAATCTCTTGTACTAAATAATTATTCTTTTTGTTCTTAAATTTAGTTTCTGAGTCAGTGAGTCTATCAAATGCCTCATTTTGATGAGGTGAACTGTTAATTTTGTAACTTTCATATATAAGATTAAACATTACCAAAATTCATGTTCATTCAATAACGGTAATCGTTTAATTTAATCACATTTATTTTGAAAAAAAAATGTAAAAATTGTTTTAACAAAAAAAAATAATTGGATTAATTTATTTTTTTTATATAAATATTTATAAATAACAAATTATAAAATTAATGATTTAAATTACGGAAAGTGAATCTAGTCCAATAATGACCGAAGACAAATCCAATCAAACATTTGGAGATATGCCTGGGCCCAACTCCGCTTAGTTTTCTTTTGCATCTCAATCTTGGATTAATAGTCATAAAATAACAAAATTAATTAAAAAATTAATAAAATAAAATATATTTAAATTATTTAAATTATAATTATTTATTTTTCTCTTATAAAAATTAAAAAATTTAAAAAACTCATCGTCAATAAAACTTTTCAACACAAATTAAAATAGTTAAAAAATAAAAAAAAACCAATCAACATCCCAACCCTTAATTGATTTGATTTATATAAATGGATTTCTTGATTCCGTCGTGATTCGCTTTGGATATTGTCGGATACAATAATTGTGATGAGTATGAGAAATTATAGTTTGCTTTAAGGACAAATTCCAATAGTGCTTCTAGTTTGGAAACATACTTTTTTTTTTTTTTAAGTAACTTTTTAATTTATTAACTAAAATATAATATAAAAAAATTAATATATTTGAGATGATTTTTAAATTTTTTACGAAAAATGTACAAAAAGTAAAGAAAAAAGAAATTTTTTGACTTTTTGGTATAAATTATTGATTTTTTAATTTTTTTTAATGAATTTTTGATTTTTAAACTAAAAAGTGATGTTACCAAACGAGACCTTAATATGTGTTTTGTTAATTAAAATAGTGGATTTCACTATTTTTTGTCTCTTATATAGAAATAACATGATAATTGTTATGATTTGTATGGTATTAAGTAATAATGTTCTTAGATCACTAAATAACTTCTTCTCAAAAGTGGTTAGGTTGACTTCTTTTTCTTAAAAGTGGTTTATAAGTCGATTTATTAATTTTTTTATTTATTTAAATTTTATTAATTTATTAAACATTTCTCAAAGTGGGCCTGATAATATGAAATACATTAGATGCCATGTGATGTGATGTGACTTTATATTATATGAATTGAAATTGGATAAGTACTATATACATATATATATTGTAATATTTGTGAATTTAATTATTATAAATATTACAATTCAATTTTATGGGAGTGATTAAAAGAGAAAAATATCATTTTACTCTTTAAATTATTATTCAAAAAAAAAAATTCAACTATTATATTTTCAATTATATCAATTTCACATTTAAACAATATAATTTTGAATTAATTTCACCTCTAACTTCAGTTGTCGTCTATAATTAGATGGCACTTGCTGATGTAGCGACAATTTTATTTAAAATATCATTTTATCCCAAAATATCCCTAAAAAATCAATTATATGCCTAACATAGAAAAAAATAAATTTAAATATTTAATAAAAATTTTTCATCTAAATTATTCTAGTATTAATCCGGTTAAGTATTCTTGAGAGAGTAATTGCTAACTTTTAAGTTAAATTGTCATTCATTCGGTAATACGATTGAGTACGTACTTATCTCGATTTTGTAGGTAAATATCGACATATTCAATATAATTTTTCAAATGTCAAAAAAATATGTTACTTTCATAATAAGCATGGTCTAAATTTTTACCCACTCGACTTTGAAATTATTGTTACTTGATCAATTCTATTAAAATTAATTTGAAGAATAAGTTAGTTACAATTGCGTGCACACAAGCATATAGGTTTCCAGGTTTTTTTGGCTATTTTAGCCACAGAAAACAAAATAGACTATTTTAGCCACAACAAACAAAACATCACATCCAACATATAATCATTACACTCTTCTCTCACAAAAAAAGTCAAAAAAGTCAAAAAGTCAAAAAGCCCTTCCTAAACCAAGCTTTTTAGCCTAGGCTAAAATAGCCAAAAAAGCTAAAAAGTCAAAAAGTCAACACACTTCCCAATCCAACCCAAAGTAGTCAAGAAATTTTCTAGTCAATTAGTTTATATCTAGGATTGACTCAACATAATTTAAGATTTAAAGAGACAATTCTAAATGAGAATTTTTTTACAAAGTATATTATTTAAAATATATTTTTTCATTTTTGAGAAAAAAATATTAATTAAAATAAAAATTTTAAATTTTTTATATTTGGGGTCTAATTGATTTTTGAGATATAGTTTGAGAGTAAAATAAAGTTTCAAATGAAATTTAATACCACGTCAGTGAATTTTGTCTGATTTTAGACGGTAACTGACAGCGAGGTAAAATTAATCCAAAATTCAATAGTTTAGATGTAAAATTGATATAATTGAAAGTATAAGGGTTGAATTGGTTTGTGAATAATAGTTTTTTGGGGGGGGGGAGGGGAGGGGGGGAATGATATTTCCTCTAACTTTTAAAAAAAAAAAAAAAATTGTATAATCAAATACAACATAAGATATGACCAAGTAGCTCTAGAATCATAATCAAAATAGTATGATAATCAATATCATAATAAATCATAATTAATATCACAATAAATCATAACTAAAGATGACAAAAGTCGTAACCAAAGATGTGTATAACTTTCCATTCAAATTAGGTCTTCCTGTTTGTTTGCCAAATTAAATTTGATGAAGTTATTAATATAATGAAATTTAGTGAGGAGATTATTAGTATTAGATTGGCATTGTAAGCCAAATTATGTTTGTTTATATAATGAAATTTCAAGTGCTTACTTTTTGAAAAAATATTATTTTACTGTTTTGAGATTTTATGATATTTTAAAATATTTTAGCACAAAACACACACGAAATTTATTTATGCTCGTTGAGTAGAATATATATATAAAAAAAATTAAGATAATCAAATATTAGGAGCTATATATCAAATTCGTATTATAAAAAATGTATGACTACTCTTAAAATTATAATTGTTGTCTATCTTTTTAAAACAAACGTGATTAAAATTTATAGTTATCAATAACTGATCATCTTAATTTTTTATGTGAATATTCAACTCAATGAGTCTTAAAAAGTGATCAGTTTATATTACCAAAATTGGCCTTAAAATGAGCCTACCAAGTCCAAATGTTCTCTCAAGTCAACTTGAGAATCCAATCCCTATAATATTGAGATTGTCTATTAAAATAAAAAGAATTTATATCTTCATAGCACATAATTTGCTCTTTCACTTATCAAAACATGATAGTGGAAAAAATATAATTTTTTTCTCATCTAAATAAAAGACCACAATTTTTTCTTCTTCATTTTCACTCTACAAGCCAAACAGAGTGTAAGTACATTCAATTTTTTTCTTTAAGGACCCAAATATGTGAGATATATTTAGCATATTTGTTAAGAGTATTAAGCAAGAAGAAGAAGAACATTCTAGAGCATCCTCAGCTTCAGATCATAATCATGCAGCTTCAGCTCATAACCGTGCACATGCAACCCCAACTGCAGAGCATGACAGTTCACATCACTAACAGATTACAAGCCAACTGTTTCCATAATTCATGGCTGTTAGTTAGCAGTAGTTAGATTCAGTTAGTCAGTTAGATTTCAGTTGTATAAATATCACTCTGTATCTTTGATATTCATTTTAATGAGAATGAATTCAATCCTTCATCATGGTATCAGAGCCCGCTTGAAGCTCTCACGAGCATAACCTCTGGCCATCCATGGATTCTTCTAAATCATCCTTATCTTCTTCTCTGTCTTCTAATCTCAAACTGTTAATCTCTAATCTCAATTCCTTCATCACAGTTAAACTTGATGCTACAAATTTTCTAATCTGGCGTAGTCAATTTCAGAATATTTTGCGCGCCACTGAGTTGTTTGATTTCCCAACTGGATCAGTTCCTTGTCCACCATTGAAGATCACAGATGCAACCGGTGTTGAAGTGATCAATCCTGATCGAGCATAGTGGAACAAAATAGATGCTCATCTGCTAAGCTGTATCACAGCTACACTTACACCTCCAATTTTTTCCTGTGTTCTTCATTTGAATCATAGTTTTGAAGTTTGGAATGCTCTCAGTAAACAATTCACTGTGATCTCTAGATCTCACATTCATGAAATGAAGAATCGTCTGAATCATCTGACAAAAGATTCATTATCAATGACTGAGTATCTCACACAGATCAAAGAGATTTCAGATCAGTTGGCACTTGCCTCCTCACCTATTGATGAAGAAGATCTGGTTCTTCTCACTCTCAATGGATTACCAGACGAGTTTGATGCTCTCAAAACCACAATTAGAGCACGGATTGAACCTATTTCTATGACTGAATTAACATCACTGTTGAAATCTGAATCCATTCACATTGAAGCTAAACAGAGAAGGTTACTTGCTCATGAACCTTCAGTTGCCTATACTGTACAGCGTGGTTCTTCTAGAGGAGGCCACTCTTCTTTTCGAGGAGCAAGAGGTGGTTTCCGTGGTGGCAGTGGCAGATCTGCTTCTCGTGGCCGCAGTCGATATTCTTCCTCCAACTCATCTTGTCAAATTTGTGGGAAAAGTGGTCACACGGCTGTTGACTGTTGGCATCGACTGGATACTTCCTTTCACCCATCCTCCTCTAGTCTTTCAGCTTCTTCTTCATCTGGCTATCCTTCTCCTCATGCTTTTGTGACTTCTACACCATCCATTGGTTCTGCTGAATCTTCTCCCTGGTACCTTGATTCCGCTGCTTCCGATCATATTACTAATGATCTCTCCAATCTTCATATGTCTCAGGAGTATCATGGTCCTGATCAGATTACTGTAGGTAGTGGTAAGTCTATCCCTATTCAACATACAGGTAAAGGCCTACTCCCTACTCCTCATTTTTCCTTTAAGCTTAATAAGCTTTTGCATGCTCCTATCTCCTCTAATCTTCTCTCTGTCCATCAGCTCACCAAGGATAATAATTGCACAGTTACATTTGATGAATCTTCATTTGTGATTCAGGACAAACAATCGAAGGCCATTCTGCACAAGGGCCATAATGCTCATGGCCTATATCAATTTCCACATATGTCATCACATCATCCTCCTACTGTGCATGCCCTTCCTCCATCATCATCACATCTTTGTTTTTGCTACTACTAGTCCTCAGATTCACAGTTACTTGGCATAAAAGATTGGGTCATCCCTCACGCCACAACTTTGCAGTTTTAAAACCACACTTATCTGTTGCTAATAATTCCTCTAAGTCCACTGATTTTTCTTGTACTCATTGTAACATTGCTAAAAGTCATAGACTACCTTTCAAGCTTTCTAATTCTACTGTAAATAAACCCTTATCACTCATTCATAGTGATGTATGGGGGCCCTTTCATTCTTCCTCTTCTTGTTACAAATTTTATGTGCTTTTCATTGATGAATATAGCAAGTTTACATGGCTTTATCCTCTCTGTTATAAAAGTGAAGTGTTTTCGAAGTTTTTGGAATTTAAAGCTTATGTTGAGACTCAATTTTCTACTAAATTGCAAATACTTCGGACTGATGGAGGTACTGAATTTGTTAATTCTTCTATGACTAACTTTCTGAAAGCTCAGGGCATTATTCATCAGTTATCTTGTCCTTACACTCCTTCTCAAAATGGTGTCTCTGAACGCAAACATCGCCATATTATTGAGGTCACCATAGCCTTGCTTCATCATTCTTGTGTTCCCATCAAATTTTGGTTTGATGCAGTTTCCACTGCTACTCATCTTATTAATAGACTTCCTAGTGACAACCTTTCACATAAATCTCCTTATGAACTTCTTTTTCCATGCCCTACATTACTCTTTTCAGAGTATTTGGGTGCCAATGTTTTCCTTGGTTGAAACCTTATACCACCCATAAATTCCAAATTTAGGTCCACTCTCAGATTTTCCTTGGTTACCATTCCTCTTATAAAGGATACAGTGTTTAGACATGACCACAGTAAGGTTCATATTTCCGCACATGTGAGGTTTAATGAAGATATCTTTCCCTTTTCTACTATGTCTTCGTGGTCCGGCTTCTTCCTTATCCACTCTTCATCTTTCTTTTGGCCATCTTCTTCACTAACCTCTCAGGCTGCAGCTTAACTCGGCCTCCTCCGCTCCCGTCACTGTTCTCTGTTCTACCTCTGCTTTTGCCTTCACAAACTTGTTGATTCTGCTCAGATTACTTCACCACTTGCTAACTGCCTCTTGACTGCCGCCTAGCCCATCACTTCATTTCGCTTCAAGAAAATCAACATCTCAGCAAATTTCACCATCATTGCCTCTGTCTTACTACGCTTCCCACAGACCAACCTTTACTCCTGATCGATTCACCTCATACTACAAAGACTTCCATCACAGATCCCTCATTCACCTCATACTACAAAGACTTCCTATCATTGCACCTCAAATTTATTCAATTTATTTTCATTGAGTTACCTCCTACTGCCTCGACTCCCAATATACATCCCATGATCACCCGTTCAAAAGTTCATGGTCTTTTGACACATACCTCTTCCTCCTTTCTTGATGTTGAACCTTCAACTTATCAACAGGCCCTTGCCTCTCCACATTGGCATGCTGCTATGCTTGATGAATACAAAGCTTTAATGGCTCAAGGAACTTGGTCTCTGGTTCCTCTTCCCACTTCTAAACAGGATATTGGTTGCAAATGGGTGTTCCGCATTAAGCGCAACAGTGATGGTTCCATTGCTCGCTACAAGGCCCGCTTGGTAGCTAAAGGTTTCTTGCAACAAGAAGGTATCGATTATAATGAAACCTTCAGCCCTGTTGCTAAACATCCCACAATTCGCATTTTGCTCGCTTTGCTTTTGCACCATCATCGCCATTAAAACAAATAGACATTAGCAATGCCTTCTTACATGGTCACTTGGATGAAGAAGTTTATATGACCCAACCCCCCGGATTTGTTAATCCTTCTTCTCCTCACCTTGTGTGCAGATTAAAGAAAGCCATCTATGGCTTGAAACAAGCTCCCCGAGCGTGGTATTCCACTTTTTCCAAATTTCTCCTTTCTCAGGGATTTATTAATCGCCATTGTGATAATTCCTTGTTCATTCATAAAACCTCTGATTCCATTACTATTCTTTTAGTCTATGTTGATGACATTATTTTGACTGGAAGTAATCTCTCTCATCTTCAAGCTCTTATCCACCATATGCATTCTGCCTTTGCCATGAAAGAATTAGGTGATATTTCTTATTTTTTGGGCATTTCTATTCAAGCTCTTGGGGATACTTATTTCTTATCTCAACAGAAGTATGCTACTGATATTCTTGTCAAAGCCGGCATGATTTCTTGTAAATCATGTCCTACACCTAGCTCCATGAAACCTCTTCTCAATACTACTGCTTCTCTTCCCTTTGCTCAACCTCAATTATATCGCAGCATAGTTGGAGCTCTACAATACCTTACAATTACCCGTCCAGATCTGTCCTTAGCTGTCAATCAAGCATGTCAATATATGCATGCTCCCACCAATGGTCACTTTGCTTTGGTCAAACGCATACTTCGATTTGTTAAGGGTTCACTTGCTCATGGGTTGATTTTTCGTCCCAGCTCTTTTACCTTACAAGCTTTCTCTGATGCAAACTGGGCTGGCGATCTCATAGATCGTAAATCTACTTCCGGTTATTGTGTCTATCTCGGTTCCAATATCATCTCATGGTCTGCCAAAAAGCACTTTGTTTCTCGCTCAATCTTGAGGCGTATCGCCTCTTGCTCAAACCATCGCAGAATTATGCCGATTCAAATGCTTCTTCATGATCTTTCCATTTCTTTCATGTCCTCCTATTCTTTGGTGTGACAACTTATCCGCCATTGCCCTTGCTTCTAATCCAAAGATTTCATACATCGCCCAAACATATTGAGGGCGACTGTCACTTTACTCGTGACAAAATTGTCAAGCAACATCTTGTTCTCAAATACATCCTCTCGCCGATCGATTATGGATATTTTACTAAGCCACCATCGACCTCTCGGCTTTTGCCATCCAAGCTTCTGGTTTGCTCTCCTCCCATCAGCTTGAAGGGGGCTGTTAAGAGTATTAAGCAAGAAGAAGAAGAACATTCTAGAGCATCCTCAGCTTCAGATCATAATCATGCAGCTTCAGCTCATAACCGTGCACATGCAACCCCAACTGCAGAGCATGACAGTTCACATCACTAACAGATTACAAGCCAACTGTTTCCATAATTCATGGCTGTTAGTTAGCAGTAGTTAGATTCAGTTAGTCAGTTAGATTTCAGTTGTATAAATATCACTCTGTATCTTTGATATTCATTTTAATGAGAATGAATTCAATCCTTCATCAATATTTTCACAAGTATAGAAAGGTGTCATTCATTAATGAAAAAAAACTATATAAATAATTTTATTTCTTACAAATTGATATGACGTGCATTAATAAATTCAATAATATTTGGAGGTTTTAATTTGAGAGCTTTAATAAAGCTCTAATGGTAAGTCCTACATGCACATGTGATGTTTTGATTTTTTTTTAAATTTTTTTTAGAACTCTAATGTTAGAGCTCTCTATCACTTTTCTAATAAATTATTGATACTTGATATTGACCTATTGATGAAAGGAATAACTTTATTGGTATCAGTTTGTAAACCTCATTTATTGAAAGGGTAAAATGACACAAATATACTCTGGGGACTAAAAGAGTAGGAGCGGGGTCACTGCTGTGGCCCCTCCCTGCTATGTTTCTGCTGTGCTGTAAAATGGTACAGTTTTATCTTCTTTGTTCTTTCTTTTTTTAAATTTATGTTTTTTATTTTAGGGTTTAGAGTTTAGGGTTTAAAATTTAGTTCTTAATTTTTTTTATTTTAGGGTTTAGGGATAAAAAATATTTATTTTTATTTTAGGGTTTAGGGTTTAGGGCTTAGGATTTAATTCTTAAATTTTTTTTATTTTTTTTTTTATTTTAAGGTTTAGGGTTTAGGGTTTAATTCTTAAAATTTATTTATTTTTATTTTAGGATTTAGGGTTTAATTCTTAAAATTTATTTATTTTTATTTTAGGGTTTAGGGTTTATGTTTAATTTTTAATTTTTATTTTATTTTAGGGTTTAGGGTTTAATTCTTAAAATTTATTTATTTTTTTATTTTAGAGTTTGGAGTTTAGGATTTATGATTTAATTTTTAAAATTTATCTTTTTATTTTAGGATTTAGAGTTTAGGGTTTAGGTTTAATTCTTAAAACTTTTTTATTTTATTTTATTTTAGAGTTTAGGGTTTAGGGTAAAGTGTAATTTATCATGCCAAAAAAACATAGTCACAACATGTTGAAAAAAAAAAGGAAAAGAAAAAAAAGTGGTGAAACTGTACCGTTTTACCTCACAGCAGGAACACAGCAGGAGGGGGCACAACAATGATCCCCTGTCCTAAAAGAACACTTAGGTCTCGTTTGAAAATATGTTATTTTAGTAATTTTTTTGTTTTTTTAAAAAAAATATATAGAAAAATAGAGAGAGTGATATGATAACTTATAGTGACTTTTTGAATTTTTGACTAAAATACAAAGTTCCCAAACAAGGCCTTAATCCAATTTTAAAATAAATTATTCACACCTATATATTAGTTTGGGAATTAAAAGATTAAAATTTTTAAGTGTATTTTTTTATTTATGACGGACTTAAATACATATCTGCAAAGAAGTTAGATTTGGAGACCAAATCAAGACATTTTCTATACATTGAAAATTAAATTGAAACAATTTAATTATTTGGGATCAAAATGATGGAGAATTTTATTATACACACTTTCATATCATATATACTCTTAGTTATATCATTTTCTTTATGACAAATTTTCTTCTTTAGTTATGACATTATTTTGAGATATTTGATTATGATTTTTTTCGTGTTTAGTAATGACTTATTTAATTAATTTTTTAAGTTATAATTCAAAAAGTATGAAATTATACTATTCTTTTTCTTTTTTTTTAATTATAAGGTACATATGATACACACCTTTTAAGTGGTGTGTACCATATGATACAAACCCCATCATTTGATAACTAAAAAGGCAATCAGCCCTTTAAAATTTATATTTCCCTTCGTATTATTTCAATGGATTTCATCTATGAAGCATGGGTACTTCGAAAAACATATCGTACTTGTATCGAGTACTTACCAGCGTATGGTACCTCATATGGTACTTCTGTATACGTACTGGATACATAAAACAAGTATTCAAATTTTTTCTTCTCAATTTTTGAAATACCCAAACATACCTAATACATAACCAAGTCATACCATACATCAGTTGAAACAATATTTTCTTCTACTATAGAGATAATACTCCTTTCACTAGACTTTTTTTTTTATTTTTAATTTTATACTTAGTATGATTTTAAAATTGAACTATGGTTTGTAAGTTATTTTATATATTGATATTTAATTTTGATTCATACCATTACATTTGGTATTAAATGTTAATTATAAGTTGGATCTTAACAAATTAAACTATTTAATTAATTTTTGCATTACTCTAAATGAAAAATAAATATTTTTTTTTTACAAACGTATCAAGTCGTATCTATACCCGTACCCGTACCATACTTTTTTATTATATATTTTATATTTTACCATATCATACCAGTACCCCAGTACTTGTACCTGTGCTTCATACGATTTCATTGAATTAGGAATAAAATTAGTTTTACAAAATTCATCCACAAAGAAGAATGGATTTCACTTGTGAGCTCTACATAGTAGCATATGGTTTCCACGGTGGAATGGCAATGGGTGGGGCAGGGCCGGGGATCACACTCCTTGTTCCAATCCCCAATGGTGAAAATTCCCTCGGCCTCGTTCCCCGGCGAGAAACCTATTACCGCCCCCGCCCCCACCCCTACCCCCACTCCCACCCCCACCCCCTAACGAGGATCGGGTTTCCAAGACCCCAAATATTCCCCGACCAAAAAAAAGAAAGCAAAATAGTAGCTATCTCATCATCATCAACAACAACAACACAAAATCATCATCAATGATCATCATCATCAACATCAACAACAACAAAATATATCTATATCTATATCAATGATGATATAGTGAAGATCTTGAGAACCAGTGTATATATATTATCTCAGATCGGAAGAACAGTGAGAGAGGGCTAGAGAGCGACCAGTGAGAGAACAATGGCAGTAGATCTGGAGACAAGGCAGCAAACGAAGGTTTGAGAGAGAGAGAGAGAGAGTGTGTGTGTGTGTGTGTGTGTGTGTGTGTGTGGGGGGGGGGGGTAGTAGTGTCGGTGACGGTGGTGTGATCAGCAGCTGATGATGGTGCTCAGAAATGTTCATTGGCTCAAATCTAGAAAGAGCTCTATGTCGCCGATCTGTCTCTAGACTTCTCCGTCGTGGCTTAGATCTAGAAGGTGCATGTGCTCATTCATCTCTCTCACAGAGAGTAGAGGGAGAAGAACGAGAGAGAGAGAGAGAGAGAGAGTTGAGAACTTGTGATAGATATTAGGTTACCTATCACCGTCCCTGGCCCAAAAATCATCGACGATTTAATATTTTAATACCATCATTGGCCCTATGAGGATAATTTTCGAGAAAAACCCGTTCTAACTGGAGTTGGGAGTCTGGTCCCCATCGGCTTGGGTTCAAATTGGCATCCCTATTTCCACTCAACTTTCTTTTCTTCTTCTTTTTTTTTTTAAATTATTTTTTATAATTAAAAAAAAAAAAAACTGTTATGTCATCTATTAGGTAAATAGATTATGTGCAAACAACACAATTATAGAATTATTTAATGAGTTCTCAGTCATTATGCTAACTCAAACAATCAATTGGTTTACACCCCAATAAAAAGTTTATTGATCCCATTCAAAGTTGTGGGCTTCTGTATTTTATATCAATAAAATTTTGCTTTTTTGTTGACATACATTCAAAGTGTGAGAAAAAAATCAAATTTAATATATCATGTTTGCTTTCAAGAGAAATAATTAAAGATGGTAAGAATGCATATTCAATATGTTTAATGAAATATATAACTTTGTGACCTAGTGACATGAAAACAACAGTTAGATACTTGTAAATGAAAAGTTGAGAGTTCAACTCTTATTAAGAGCTAATTTAATAATTAATAATTGATTTTTACTGATAAAAAAAAGAAAAAAAGATTGCAAATACACATATATATGTCTATTTTTGTATGAGAGATTAACAAAGCGAGATAGAGAGAATTCTACTAATAAAAACTTCATCACCATGAGAATTAACAAATAAATTACAATATTAACTGATATAAAAGTAGCTACAAAATAGATTATATATGTAAATTGTTAACAGTCAATTCATCTAAAAGCTTAAGTTATTAAAGAGGGCATTCTAACTTATGCTTATCTCATACTCGTGTATATTTGGCTAATAAATATTAGGAACTAAATACACGATATTCGTGCATTGATAATACCCTCTACAACTTAAGCTATTAGAGAAAAGAGTTAACTTATTTATATACTTATTTATTTATTTTATCTTACACACTTACTTAGAAGCTTCACCACACTGCAATTATTAGATGATAAGATTGACATTTGACACACATACACCCGAAGGTGTCTATTACTTGAGATGGTGAGTCTCAATATCTTTGGTGATATTGATGAGGAAATCCATGAACGTATTTGGATCTTCAACATTCTCGCTCTTCTTCTCATACTCAACAGTCCAGGTCACCAAGTTGTTTTCGCCCTTCGTATTGACGTGGACAGTACCTTTGAATGCCTTGTACAGCTCTGTGAGATCTCCATCAATTAACTTGAAGGTCACTGACTTGTTTTCCTCGTCTATTGCTTCGACAACCTCCTTAGCAACCTTCTTTTTCCCATCTACAGCATCATCCAAAAATTTACCCGGTTCAAGAAATAGATTAAGGTGTCGTTTGGAAACAAATTATTTTTTTAATTTTTTTAATTTTTTGGTTAAAACATGAGATTAAAAAAATAATATATTTGGAATATTTTTTTTGTTTTGTATGAATAGATGTGCAAAAAATGGAAAAAAAAAATAGAATATTGTACTTTTTGATATAGAATGTTAGTTTTTTAATTTTTTTAGTGTCTTTTTAACTTTTAGACAAAAACAATAAATTGTCAAACAAGACCTAAATGTGAGGTTTTTTATTTTTATTTTTTTATTTTTAATAATCGTTTTGTATTATTAGCAATTTATGTGAATATGAGTAATTGAATTTTTTTTTTTTAAATGATCAATAAAACAACATATATATTTCCACAACACGATTTTAAATAACTATCGGGATATGAATTGATTTGCTCATAAATCAATCATTATCAAACATTATTAACCTATATATAAATAACAATATTAAAAATCCAAAATCTTAATATGTAACTGATGTTACAATATGAAACAACTAATATGTAAGATCATGCATCTATTTATATGGATAGATAGATCGACCTGTAGATTCACACCGGATATCTTTCTACTAATAGTGGTGGTATCCACTTATATGGCTATGTTCTATTCGGAAGAATAAAATAAAAATGAGTTGTCTTTTGGAGAGATGGCTCAGTGGTTGATAGCCCCGGTCTTGAAAACCGGTATAGTTCTAAACAAAGAACTATCGAGGGTTCGAATCCCTCTCTCTCCTTTTGCTCGTTGAATAGAGTTGTTTCTTTATTAGTTTTTTCCGGACCGTTATCATAAAGAAAGGGGAATGGCTCGGCTATCCCACTTAGCCAAGCCATAAAAAAATAGATTCGAAAAAAGAAATCAGATAGAAATGAGTTGAAAAAAAAGGAATACTTTTTAAGTATGACCTGATCCCAATATGTATGATGGAATCAAATGGATTCCTACTTCAAACATTGGATCTTCTGTCTCAATTAAGAGGGGTCATGGAAAGAACAGGTTCAAAATCACGATCAATTCCTTTTTCAAAGTAAGAATTATATGATTGACACCTAAGAATGAGATTGTATAAGAGAGATGATGAGTACACCATTAGATTCACAAGATCATGGTCTATAAGAACACAAAATGCTGGTTCATATATAAATTCATTTTTTTCATTATAGTTCCAAGAGATGACAGTGCCAACATGTCCCCAATCACCTTCATGCAAATCAACACCATGTGCCACCAGGGGAGATGGTGGAGATATGGTGTGGTTTGTGTCTAAACAGCTCATGGAACAAATCACCATCAGACTTTATCTATAACTGGAAATTTGAAACTTATCAATTCTTTTTATTTCTTTTTCTCTTTCCATTTCCTACATCAAATCCTCCAATCAAATACAACCTAAGTTTCATTCTCCATCAATGATTGGGCTGGCCTTTTGAGTCGGTTGAGTCTAACCTAATTTCGACCATCGCAGTCAAATCCATTCATCACCGAGTAGATTAAAACCTCCTTTAGAAACAAGTTATTTTAGTAATTTTTTAACTTTTTATGAAAAAATGTACAGAAAAATAGAAAGAGTGATGTGACAAGTTATAGTAACTTTTTGACTAAAACTAAAGGTTGTCAAACGAGGCCTAAACCTACCGATCAGTAGATTATGGACTGAGGCACTTAGAGACCAGGACCTGAACTTTATTATGGACAACAAATTCGTTCTTTATCTATTTTCATGTAGGTTCTAATAAGTAAATTTATTGCTCAATAGATTCTATGATAATTGATGACCTTTTTTTTACCAAATATTATTAAAAAACGTCACTAATTATTAATTTTTAGTGACAATTTAAAAATTGTCACAAAAATATCACTAATTATAAGTTTTAGCGATAATTTAAAAAATCGTCACCAAAAAAAAAAAATTCACTAATTTTCAACTTTTAGCAATAATTTAAAAAATTCGTCTCAGAAAACGTCATTTATTGTAAATTTTAGTGACAATTTATAAAAATCGTAATTGTAAGTTTCCACTTATCTTTGGTATAAGGAAAAAAAAAAAGAAAAAAAAAGAAAAAAAGAAGACAGACACAAAAAGAAAGGTATTAAATTAGGGTTAATTGGTGTTGGTGTAGGCTTACCATGAGTATAGTTCCAAGAAATGACCGAGCCAACATGTCCCCAATCACCTTCATGCAAATCAACGCCATGTATGTTACCAGGGGACATGGTGGAGATATGGTGTGGTTTGTCTCTAAAGAGTTCATGGAATACATCACCATCAGACTTGATCTCTACTTGCCTTACCAACTTACCAGTTAGACCCATCTCAACAATCACCCTCCCCACAAACAAACCCAAAGTATTATCAAACAATGGATGATAGAACTGAAGGCAAGAGTTGGAGAAAAATACTTGGCTCTTGAGCCTTTATATAGTGGAAAAGCTGTGAGTTGGTTTAGAGGGTAGGTATGTCATTAATTGGTCCTTGTATTTGTCCATAAACATGTCACACAATGGCTTCTTTAGACTATATTTTATTGCGGAATTATTTTTTCTGTGGTTAAATACCATGGATGATGAATAAGATTGTGAGATATAGGTTACATTGAGGAATTAGATGAGAAGAATAATTAAATATACGATATGATTATAGATAAAATTATAAGGGATAAGTTATGCCATGAGATAATAAATTGAATAAATCATTAGATGGAAGAAATAAAATATTTTTGATTGTGATGAAATAAAAATATTTTAATATTTTTTACCCTTCAAGAATAACAATTATTTGAAGAGGTATAATCGTTATAATACTACAATTCCTAAATTTTTTTTTTTTATCTCCAATCCTATTCTTCTTATCCCACACTCAAATATCGAATTAAAAATCCAATGAACTCCACATATTCACTCCACTTTCAATCCCCTTCTTAATTTCCCAAACAAATGTGTTCATAAAATATAAAGTTTATAATACATGGGACTTAATTGTCACCCGTTGGTCAAGTTCGTCTAGTTCAGTCTATTGTGGGTCCATTTAGTGCTTATCTATTATATAAGGAAAAGAGTCTTTTTAACCCACAACCTTGTGGGAGCTCTATTATTTCAATCATAATTTCTTAATTTTCTGATTTAAAAAAAAAAAAAAAAAAAAACTCTCCCGCCCTCTGATTTAAATAATATATAGATATTAACCTAAATCTTATCACCCCTATCACAGCAGCCTAAACTTTGGAAGAGAGAGAATAACCTAAACCTAACGTAGTTGCCTAAACCTTTGAGAGAGAGAGAGAGAATAACCTAAACCTAATGCAGCAGCCTAAACCTAAACCTATCATAGCAGCCTAATCCTTATGCAGCGGCAGCAACCTACGCAGAAGTTTAGGAGAGAGATTAAGATAGAATCTTGGAAGGAAAACATTTCAAAATCTGTAAGTAAATCATTTATTTTTTAATATGGTGATAATATTTTTAAATTGATTAAGAATGATTGTAGTGATTAGGTTTATATAAACTATTAACTAGTGATGATTAAGAATTATTGCATTCATTAGGTTCACATAAAGTATTAACTATTGATGATGATTGGATTGTATTTTGTGAGTGTGATTGGACTTAATTTATTTTTCAATACGGTGATTGTATTTTTAATCTATGTTTTTTTTAAAAAAAAGAAGAAGATTGTATTCATTATATTCACATAAAGTACGTAGTATTGATGATGATGATGATTATATTACATTTTGTAATTGGATTTTTTAACTCATTTTATTTATTATGCATTTTAACTATTAATTAACTTAATTCGTGATTGAGTTTTTAACTCATTATGTTTTTTGAAAAAAAAAAACATAATTGTATTTTTTAATGACCAATTGGCTTTATTGTTTTTATTATTTTTTTATTTTTTATGAACAAAAATGTGATTGTGTTTTTTTGCATTCTATTTTGATCACACGATAATTTTATTTTTTTAAATGATTGTGATTTTTTACATTTCATTTAATCTGTGTTTTTTGAAAGAAAAAAAAAATAGTGTCTTCATGTTTTTTGAATACAATCACATCGTGATTGTATTTTTAATATATGTTTTTTCAAAAAAAAAAAAAATAGATTGCATTCATTAGGCTCGCATAAAGTACCCACTATTAATGATGATTAGATTATATTTTGTGATTGTGATTGAACTTAATTTAATTTTTAATACGGTAATTATATTTTGAATTTATCTTTTTTGGGGAAAAAAAATTGGATTGTATTAATTAGATTCACATAAAATACCCACCATTGATGATGATGATTACATTGTATTTTGTAATTGCGTTTTTTAACTCACTGTATTTATTTATTTTTTAAATGGTTGTGTTTTTAACTATTAATTAACTTAATTCATGATTGGGTATATTATTTTTATTTATTTATTTTGGATACAATGTTAACATTGTGGTCAAAGACAATACTAGTTCAATAAATCTCATTGTTTAAGATAAACGGACAGAGTTTATCTTGCGATGTCAACCATCATATTTGAAGAATATAAGATTAAAGGTACAAAACTATACAGTTTATTATAAATAAATTATTCTTACCTTTTCAAACACAATATTATAATGTGAATATATTTAATATTGATATTTAATGTTGGGGAAGGAGAGAGAAAGGAAAGGATCAAGGCATAAAAAATTTCATACACAAATTAAATAATATTGATGTTATTATTTTATATTATTATATAATGTGAATATATTTTGAATTGACAATACATTAAAAATAATGTGAACATTCTTTCTCATCTAATGTGAATATATTTTTAATTGACAACACATTAAAAATAATGTGAACATTCTCTCTCATCTGATGTGAAGTTCACAACACCTTTTCAAAAAATTCTTTCTCATCTAATGTAGTGATGTGAACGTTCATAACATGTGAATTTTTTTATTTTTAATTGACAACACATTAAAATAACGTTAATTATATTTTTAATTGATAACACATTCTTATTCACAACATGTAGTGATGTGAACATTCATAACATGTAAATATTCTCTCTCATCTAATATAGTGATGTGAACGTTCACATTCGTATGTTTTAATATGAATATTCACATCATGTAATTAACAACACAATAACAAAAATTCATTTCAAATTAATGTGAAAATAATGATGTGAATATTCATTTCAATTGCATGATGTGAATATTCATATCATTTAATTGATATCACAATGACAAAAATTCATTTCAAATTAATTTGAATATAATGATAGTCAACGTATATTGATGCATAGAAACTACCAAAATATAATGACAATCAACATTAAATATCAACATTAATAGGGGTAGAAGAGATTGATGGTGTTTTGGTCTTTTTACCTCAAAAAAGACCTAATGAAATAGTCAAAAAATAATATGAATTGAATGAAACAAAACTCATAAAAAAAAGATTTATCAAAAAAACTCCCTTAAAATAAACCCTAAATGAACTTACAGTAGACCAAATTGGATTGTCCAGACCAATAAGAGGCAATCCAAACCCTTTACAATATATATAGAGCATGAGCGATTGTAATTGGAAGTTTGTGTGAGAGACTCCACCTTAATTTTTTTTTTATTTATATATTTTGATAACTTATTAACCAGCCACTACTAGAAAAAGGACATTTTGCTACTACATAATTGCGACCACTTGATTAGCCGTCGCAAATAACCAAGTTATTCCTCTTTTACCCGTTTTCCTTATATTTGCCCTAGTTTTAGAAAAATTAAAACACTGATTGTTCTCTCTCTCTCTCTGACATGCATATGCATAGCTCGCTTCTCGCTTCCGCCGCCATTGTCGCCTCAAGATCTCCATCGGTATGAATCGCTCTTTCAATCTCGCTCTTTCTCTCTCTCTCAATCTCCTCCCAATCTCTATCTCTCAATCTCTCTGGCTCATCTCTCTCTCTCTCTCGTTTTCTTGAGTTCTCAAGCTTGTAATATACTTGTCAATTTGTTGAATTTTTAGGTGATTTCATTGCAAATTAGGTGATTTCATCGGTGTCTTGTGAGAAAGTAACGTTTGTTTTGACTCAAGTGAGACTTGAATCTCAGTTTGTTTATTGTGAAAATGTTATAAAACAAGAGCAGGAGATGTTACGGAGTTACAGATCATTTGTTTATTTTCAATCTCTATCATTTGTTTCTCAGTTTCGGCGAAGAAGTCAGGAGATGTTACGGAGTTACAGATCGGTGTAAAGGTAAATTCCCCTAATTTCTGTTTCCTCGCTCGATTTGCTATAACTTTTAGATTCTAATCGTATGCTGTTTTATTTGACTGGTTTTATTGTGATTCAACTTAGTTTAGCCTCAATAGGATTATGTTAGATTTTTCCCTATTTTCTGTTTTATTTTGTGGAAAACTCCTGCAAGGTAGAAGGGGTTGAGTTCTTTTGAAATTTATGAGGATTTCACACACACTTGATTGGAAATTTGAATGTGAATTGTGGATTGTGTTCTGCATAGTGTTAAACCACTTAGATTATGTTTGCTTCATTGGAATCAAGTGAAATAGAATGATCATATTGTCCATTCTCAAATGATTGGTTCACTAAAAAATTGATAAAGAATATATTGTAAATAGAATCATCATTGACTTTCATTCTAGTGAACCAAACACACCTAGAGATATGGCCATGGATTGGGTCTGTGATGTATTTACATTGGCCTATTGCCTTTGTCAATCTCAAGGAATTCAGAGATGTTCATATCCCCGCCCATAAAATTTATCCATATTATATATATAAAAAAAAAAATTTCTAATCATGTGCATTCCACTATGATGAGATCGTCCTCTTTAATTTGGACTTTGTTGGATTGAACATTCAACGCTTGACTTACCCGCCACTCTAGCATATTAATCAATTATTCTCTCTAGCCTTTCTCCTTGTACACTGAGTGTTTTACCACTGGCCCTTGGTTATATTGGTAACAAATATTTGGTGTTAAATTTTGTGGTAAAATAATTTGATACTGGGTTGTTACTGATACACTTGGCATGCCATGTCTGATGCAGATTCTTGGACTTCTTGAAATCATCTAGAAGCTTTTGGCTCGTGGAAAAACAAAAGAGAGGTAAATAACTTTTAATTCTCGCTTCGCTAATTTTGTGGTTTCCATATTATGTGATTATGTGGTTAGGGATCATTGGATCATTTCAGAAATCAAGATTAGCTTAGAACTGTGACGGTGAGCTAAGCTAAAATATGCTAGATGTTTTAACAGATAAATTTGGTAGATGGAAATTTGAACAGTTGCCACTTCTACCACTCTAGCGCCAAGTGTCTAAGAATTGGGTGTAGTTTTTTTGGAGAAGTTACTTTTGATTATATTTCTTTCGTTTTTATTTATTAAACTGAAAACATTTAGAATTAGATTAGTTTGCATTTGGTGGTTTTCTTTTCTTTTCTTTTCTTTTTCTTTTTTACCCTTCTCTTGCTTATGGTACTCAATTTGGCATGCTCATTGGTGATAACAGTATATATATATATATATGTGTGGATGATCACTGTTGGTGCTAGCTCAACAGACCGGGGTTCTGCAACAAACCTTGCTCCGTGGATGATCACTGTTGGTGCTAGCTCAACAGACCGTGACTTTGCATCCAATATCATGCTTGGAGACGCCATTAACATCACAGTAATGTCATTTATTTCTGGACTTTTAGTATCATTATACTGATTCTGAGACTGTTTTTGTTTGGTGATTGAGTAGGGTGAAAGTCTCAGTCTACTTCAAATGAGCACCTCCACAAGGATCATCTCTGCTTCGGAAGCCTATGCTGGGTACTTCACTCCTTATCAATCCAGGTGAATCAAAAGGTAAACGAAGTACAACTCAAGTCTGGATTGCACAAGATACAAATTGGTCCCAAATCCTAGAATCCAAACACCTCAAAGTGACTTTGGATTTGATATGGAAAAGTAGATTTATCAAAAATATATATTCTCTCCAAAGCCCTGTGTGACCACTGCTTCTCAGAAAAAAAAAGGTCATATATATTTCAACAGTTCTCAAGTTCGCAGCCAAAGTTGGTCATGTGTCAATAGTAGTCATTAGGTTCGTTATATTAGGATTATTCTCCATCACTAGCATCATCAAAAAATAATTTTTTTTTTTTATATAAAAAATTGTATCCTCCGTATAATTTTTTGGACCTATCCCAGAAGCACACCTAAAGATCAAGTGACACTTTTTAATCGCATGATCCGAATAAATGAGAGATGACTATAAGAATTAAACCTAAGTTAAGCCTTTAGAAGTATAAAAATAACTTATTTAATGTTGATTCAATCCCTAAGATTCTACATGATCAACGGGAGCACTAAAATCGAGCCATCATCTTCATCAACAAGGGTGGGGTTATGGTTTTTCCATGTGTCTGCATCACACAATTGCATCGCTTTGCTCATGTACAGGGACTAGACAAAAGTTAGTATTAGTTTAGACTCCACTAATTAAGAAATTAGGAGCCTTAATTTCTGTTTAATTGAACTCCTAGACAGTTCAAAGACTGTTTTGGTCCTTTCCTGATGTGTTTTTATGGTCCCTATAAATCAAGGATGTGTATATAAACTTGGTCTATTCTGAATACCTTCCATTCTTAGGGTACCCTTCCTCCCTAGTCACAGGGACGGGCTGTCTAGATCAGAGGCACATGCATTGTTGGATTGGGTCAAAATTCTAATGAGCTGGCTTGTGGGATCAAAGAGAGAGAAGTATATATATATACACTGTGTTGGCAGTGTTTGAATTTAATGCTGTTTGGCTTTATCTCGTTAGCAATTGTCAATCCAAAAAAAAAAAAAAACCAACCCACGTATTTTGTTTTGTTTGTGTGGCCTTCTTTCTTTCTTTCTGTCATGTCAGGAATAGGTGTGTGACACAAATCAGAATCCACTAGAGAAATTTTTGTTCCTTCACTACATGATAGGATTTTAGAACAGTTTACTTTACATCATTTTGGGTCCTCCAACCTTTCAACAATTGCCAGTAATTGGAGATTCCCCAGTCTTCTATTCAGTGCAGCACCCACAAGCAAAATTGAGGGAAACCGGGGTTCTGCAACAAACCTTGCTCCGTGGATGATCACTGTTGGTGCTAGCTCAACAGACCGTGACTTTGCATCCAATATCATGCTTGGAGACGCCATTAACATCACGGTAATGCCATTTATTTCTGGACTTTTAGTATCATTACACTGATTCTGAGACTGTTTTTGTTTGGTGATTGAGTAGGGTGAAAGTCAAGCTCAAATCTGCAATCATGACAACTGGTAAATTTTGCGTGTTTCAAAACAAGCTCAATTTTTTTTATATACACGCATATATATGTATCTTATTTAATGTGATCAAGTTTCTCTTAAGAAAGCTTTACAGCTTTGAAAGTTGTTTAAGTCTGATCTTTTTCATCACTATCAAGTATGATTATTATGTGCGTGTCATGTCAGTGTTGAATCTCAGAATTGATTCTGTTTAGCATTGGGCCAGTTTTGTAGCATTCTCCATTGGTGTAGTATTTTTTGTGCTATTTTAGCACATCAAAGGCACACTTTATACGGATTTACTACATGCTTCTCTATTGGCGTAATATATAATAGCACTGTGTTATCTGCTGTTGGCATAGGATATAGCACAGTGCTATTGCATATACTACACTGTTGGAATGAGTGTTTTATGTTATGTTGTGCTATTTTAGCATTGTTACACCTAAATACTACACCAGAGTTGCTATTAGGACTATCAATTATGTCAACTAGCTTTTTCTCAAAATTCTGAGATTGCAAAATGCAGCTACCACCTTAGACAAGCATCACAGACTGATCTTTCATATATTTAGTGCAACCAAATTTTGAATGCCATATGATGGATCACTAATGCATTAATTTAATGGATCCCATTTTTCATGTCTCACACAAATGAATTGGTGACATTTTAAATGGTATAGAAAAATTTGATACCCAATTTTGGTTACTGTGTAGCATCACTAGTGCTTGTATGATCAAATCGGTTAATTAAATTCTAAAGATGAAATTCTAGTGAAACTTCTTTTTCTGCTCCCGTTATTTACTTTACTTTTCTGTTAACTATTGATCCTTTCTTCAGGTCAGCAATTTCCTTATAATCTCATTCTTTAACACTTGGCAGATATATAATTCCTTTTTTGGAGGTGAAATCATTTGATTTTCATGCAGATCCATTCATTTTGCGATCACGTTAGGCAACTTTACTACAAGTTCAGGTCTAGGGGTATTCTTGCTTATTCTGCTGTTTTTTCGTCTACAGTTAATTCTGATCAACAGGTTAGTCTCCAACTTCTAGGAAAAGTGTATGATAGTTATCTATGTTTTTGTGTCCATTTCTTTTTAATAAAAACTTTATATGGAGATATATTTGCTGTCTCATAGAGTAGCCATTAGTCATGAATCATGATGCTTTCTTTGGGGTGCAAATGGGTGTTAACCCTCCCTAGATTGCTAAGTAAAACTTATAAATCATTTGTACATAATATATATATATTTTTTTATGTTTGTTAAAAGTTCTTTGTTTTGATCATAAGCAGTTCCCAAACGGATTGCAGTCCAAGGTGCCTATGTTTTTGGGTGGACTTTCTGTTTTTGTCTGTTTTGTGGTCGCTTTATATCCTCGACTTGCACTCTCGATTGTCCCTCGGCAAGTAATGCCATGGATGGTATGCTTCGATGTATGAGTGGACATTCATGATCTTCCTCCTATTGTTTGGAAGTTATCTACACTTAATTTATCGCTGGGAAAGATGAAGGCATATCAAGTGGGATCTGCTTTTCTCGCCTTGAATCATGATTATGATTCTGGGAAAGGTTGGTTGAGTTTACACATGACTAAGCTTAGTGTACATGGTCATCCTTAATTGATGCCAATTATTTCAACTTTTCTATGGTGATGTGTTTTAGGCCTTCAGCAGCAGGTATCTTCTTGCGACATTGCTACATGCTATTATGGGTTAGGAATGGCATTCCTGGCTGTTGCTGCTCGTTCATTGCCTTGTTTTCTGGGGATCACTGCCCTGTTCTTGAGGTAACTTGCATGACTAGTTTTGTAGTGGCATCACTATTATGCATTAAGTGGTCACTGATTTGAATAAGAGAGATTCTTTATAGGTTGCGATTTGGAGCATTATTTACTTTATTCCTACTTGTGTTTGTGGGTGTACTTGTACTTCTTCCTTTCTTCTTCTTTGTTGGTTTGGGTATGGCTGCCAGATTGTGTGTTGTGTACGACATTTTAGTCCTGCCCGGATGGGCAAGCAATTAAAAAATCCATGTTATGCGACTTTTGTTTGTGATTAAGTCAATGATGGTGTTTTTTCTCACTTTATTGTCCTTCCTTGCAGGTTAGGCTTGATGTTTGCGTTATATCTCAGTTAGAGGATGGCCATTTCTACTTGGAAGACCTCACTGGAACAGTTGAAATCAATATCTAATGCAATATCCTCTACATGTTTATATTTTTCCCTTTCGAGAGACTTATTGTTTGTTTTGAATGCTTGGATTTGGGCTGTCCCATAATCTCCAAAAGCGAAAGTTCTCGTTGTAGGCCTTTTTAAATAATGAAAAATAATGCATGAATGTTGAGATTTTTGCAAATATGTCTTTACGTTTATTGTATATAATATTTGCATATATATATATGATTGTAGGTATTTTTTTTTTTGTTTTTGTTTTTGCGACGGTAAGAAGATGGTCGCTAATACATTGTAGGTCTTTTTTAAACTCTTTTGCGACGGCAAAATATCAGTCGCTATAAATAGGTTAGGCGGTCGCAAATAGTTTGATCTATTTTCTTGATCGCAAAAAGTATTTGCCACCCCCACATTCGCGACCCTCATTTGCCGTCGCATGGGCCGTCGCCAAAAGTCTTTTGCGACTGTTTTTTTATTATTTGCGACGGCTTGTAGCGGTCGCAAAAAGTACTTTTTTTAGTAGTGAGCCCAATAGAAAGACTAATTTGGGTGACTATTCCAATCATCCACTGGCAGGAGACCCAATTAAAATAGAGACAAAGTCTCGTATAGATTGACCTAAAAAAATTATGCATCTAGAAGGTTTTGAACCTAAGACTTTAGAGAAAACATAACCTCAAAATATTTGGAAAATTACAAATCAATATACTTTCTTAAATTAATTACAGATTTATAAAAAAAAAAATTATAACTTTAATTATTAAAGTTTGTCATTGATCTCAATTTTTTTCCCCCATCAAATTTACGCCTAAATTTCTATTTTTTAAAAATATTTTATGAGAAATATAGATATTATGAAAATTTTGGAAGATCTGTATGACAAAATTGGAAATTGATCTACTCACGAAATGGACCACATCACAAAATATTTTCAAGGGTCGTAAA
Source organism: Camellia lanceoleosa (assembly GCA_025200525.1). Lineage (NCBI taxonomy): Eukaryota > Viridiplantae > Streptophyta > Magnoliopsida > Ericales > Theaceae > Camellia > Camellia lanceoleosa. The sequence goes on along the minus strand of CM045763.1, from coordinate 34,561,789 downwards.
ATAAACCAAGTCACCAAAGCTCCAGATGTATCTAATTTATTGGGATTTGCTAGAAATGAAATTGTTTGGTAAATAAATTAAATTTGAATTTATTTAAAAAAAATATTAGTTTTTTAAATTTCTATCTTAAACTTGTATTTGATTCATTAAGCTTATATGCACATTAAACTATATAAAAATAAAATTATTTGTCCTCTTCTCGTAATGGACTCAATTAAAGATAAATCAACATTCACTTGAAATTTGAATTTATTTTAAAAAAATATTAATTTTTTATTTTTTATTATCTTAAACTTGAATTTGGTTCATCGAAATGGGATTTATAATGAACTCTACGGACTCAAATAACACCCCCTAATTCAAAATCTAGACAGAAAGGATCCTCCTCTAATAGCTAATTTAGGTGAATCCATTAAAAGCTCTTGTGATACTAATCATAAAAACTTTGCATGCAAGTGTCATTTTGACATTATATTATAGTTATGATTGTCCTCTGGATGTTTTGGTTGGTTGGTACAAGAAGTTAAAATGTCTCCTCTCTGATTTATAAACACAAGAATGTTTTAGAGTTCTAATAAAGAAAATTTAATTGAGGGTGGACCCTATTATGATAGTAATGTTTGTGTTCTTCATTTTTTTTTTTTTTGAAAATGCTTAGAAGCTCTAAATATGGAGGCTCCCCCCCCCCCCAAATGATGTGATGGTTGTTTGCCCTTTTTGTCTTTTTCTTTTTCTTTTTTTTTGAATTTCCAACTCAATAGAACTGGTTTAGTACTCCTTTTTTAGAGTTCTGAATTAGCTCTCTCTCATTTTTTTTTTTTTTTTTTTAGAGCTCATTAAAGCTATTTTATTTAAGGGGATGTATCATTGTTGTTTACAAATATGGACTGAACCGTCCAGTTTTAATAGTTGGCCCATTTTTGGGATCAATTTCAATGATTCAAGTTCTTCATATTTTAAAATTTGTCAAGTGAATTATTCATATAAAAAATTAAATTAATTAGATAATGGTAACCTTATGTTCGGAATCAATTTTATGTTAAAATGATGAGTATAATTATTCATTTTTTTAATACAAAATCGATTCAAACATATAGTTAACATTATTTAATTAACTTAATTTTTTTATATGAATGATTTACTGATGAACTTTAATTAGATTAAGTTAAGTTGGACATAAAATAAAATATTAAATTTTAGCATACAAGACCAAGTAAACAAGCAAAGTATTCAATTTTCTTAAGAGGTGATAAACGACAGTCCAATTAGTTTAAGTTGATTGTAAGAAAAAAGAAAAAAAAATTGAAATGAGAAAGTTGTTTGAAATTTTTTCTACAGATAACAAATGATAATCCAATCAGTTTAAGGTGCTCAAACAATTTTTTAAAGATGACAAATGACAATTGATGATGCAGTTCGTTCCCGGTGGATGGACTGGACTGATCCAAGCTCCTTGAGCCCACGTCCGGATGACGAAGCCCACTAGATGACCTGCAAGCAAGTTCAATGGGGAACGGGGTAGTCCCCCAGCGAACCCTCCGACAAGCAAGTTAGCAAATAGAAAGGAGATGGAGTCTATTGAGAGGGATTGGGGATAGAGAACTTAGCCTTCTTCTTGTCTTCGATGCTTGCTTATATCCTTTGGTAATCATTTCACTGTCCCTTCCGACGTGCCCCTCTCCCCTCCAGTCCGTGCTGTAGCTTACCGTGTTCAGGGTAAGAGGCGCCGTTCCGGCTGAGGGGTGTTGTCGCAATAAATGCTGTGATGGGCTGCATTAATGGTGATGTGTTGTGGCAATAACTTTGCAGATCTCTGTCTGCTGATGTGGCCTGTCCTGCACCTGCCATATGTCCGAATGGCATTGGCCCTTCATGTCCAGTTGGTCTCCAGCTGTCATGAACTTTACCAATCGGGTTATGCAATGGGGTCCAAATGGTGGGTTTGGGTTTGTTCGTTGTGGGCTGTGGGCTTTATGGGCCTATCCATATCAGTAGTCCCCCATTCTCGAGTGCAGCTTCAGTCCAACGAAGGGAATAATAATGAGGAAGAGGTGCCCGGCTGTCGGGGTGTCGAGTTAGCGGACCGAGCGGGGAAGGGTCTGACCGCTAGGGGAGCCGAGTGGGAGAGGCGACCGTGAGGTGGGCCGAGTGGGAGGGCCGACCGTGAGGAGTGTCGACCGCGAGAGGAGCCGAGTGGGAGGGTCGACCGCGAGGAGTGCCGAGTAGGAGGGGCGACCGTGAGGTGGGCCGAGTGGGAAGGCCGACCGCGAGGAGTGCCGACCGCAAGGGGAGCCGAGTGGGAGGGTCGACCGCGATGAGTGTCGACCGCGAGGGGTGTCGACCGCGAGGGGAGTCGAATAGGAGGGCCAACCGCGATGAGTGCCGACTGCGAGGGGAGCCGAGTGGGAGGGGCGACCGTGAGGTGGGCCGACCGTGAGAAGTGCCGAGTGGGAAGGCTGACCGCAAGGAGTGCCGACCACGAGGGGGAAGGCCGACCGTGAGGGAGAGCTGACCGCGTGAAGGCCGAGCGAAGGGGCGCGGGGCTCAAGAGGCGGCGTGTGAAATGAGGATTTGAAGGGGAAAAGACAGGAGAAGTTGTTGGGGCAGTGCATTGCGGCCATACACGTGGCAGTATCGTAGGGGGTAAGTGAGGCGTTGGAGTAAAAATGAAACGTAAGTGATTATGGGGTTAAAAAGACAGTTTTGGCGGATGATTTCAAAAGTTTTCAAACTGGCGAAAATTAATTGGGATCCTTAGAATACGGGCAAACCGTGGGCTTTTGGCGTTGTGCGATTCACTTACTTGTTTACAAAAAACCAAAACATTCCAAGTCTTACTTCATTTGTCGCTCACGATACCCCTTTGCAACATTTCTTGAATTTTCTTGCTCCTGCATCAGAAGCAATTCATAAACATACCCTAGAAATGGCACAAGAAGGAGCTGTGAATGTGAGGGTAGACCCCCTTGGAGAGGACGATGCAGAGGAGCTAGTGGCGCAATATAGGTCAGAGAGGGTGGGAGAGCCGGTGTTGCGATCCCGTGATTCCACCATAATAGCAGCGCCAAAGCCAATTAGCCAGGTGGAACCAGACCACTGGCACACGAAGGCTGACAAATCTACGATTACGGCGGCGGAGTTGGAGGTGATCTGTGAAAAGTACCAGATCCCTGCGGAGGTGGAGCTATCGCTGCCGACATCGATGGAAAGACCGTCTAACGCCAGGGCATGAGAGTTTTCCCTCTATGAGGAAGCGCTAAAGGGTGGACTAAGGTTGCTACTACCGCAAATAGTGGTGGATGTGCTTAATCGTTTAGAGGTAGCACCAGGGCAACTAATGCCCAATGCCTGGAAGATCGTGCTAGCTTGCGTGAGTGCCTGGCCGAAGGCGAATGGGGGGTAGGCCATGACAGTGGATGAGTTCTTTGGCTGCTACAAGGCTGCAGGGCAGCAGGAGACCTGGGTCACCCTGCAGGCGGCGGCAGAGAAGGGTTTGGTGGCGGGGTTGCCAACGTCGATCAAGGGCTGGAGACCTAGGTGGTTCTATGTATCCACCGCTGGAGGGGCTGGGGTGCGTACGATGTGGAAGGTGCCCATACACTCTATGGAGATAAAGTTAGGGGCAGAAGCAGAGAAAAGGATAAGGAAAGTGAAGGCCTGGAGGGAGAAGGAGGGGGCCAGATGGGATGAGCTCGTGCAGCCATCAGCTTTGTTTGAGGCAGGGTTGGGTCCAAGGCCAAGTAGTGGGGACCTCGACCGAGCGGAGTTGGAGGCGAGGAGAAAAGCACAGGAGGCTGAAGATAGGGCCATACTGGCCAGGGCCAAAGAGTTTAAAGAAGCTCAAGGAGACCGACCACGTCAACCGATTGCGCGGGAGAGGATCCGACCCCGCCCAAGGCCACTGGGAGGTAAGGATCTAAGTAGTTTCGAGCCCCGACCGCCCCCAGTTGATCCTGTGAAGGAACAGGCGAGAAGAGAGGGGGAGGCTCTAAAGAAGAAGAAGAAGAAGAAAAGAAATGGCCCAGAGGAGGCAGTAGATGAGCCTGGGTCCAAGAAAGTCAAGTTGGGGCCAGTTGAGATGAAGGCTCTTGTGGCCAAGGATACCCCAGAGGTGGTGAGGGCCATCCCAACGGTGGAGGTTGTGGAGATGGCCCCAACAATACAAGTAGGAGTTGGGGTGGCTGGGGCTGAGCCAAGTGGTAGGGAATAGACCCAGAGGGGCCCCACACCCCAGGAAGGAGAGGTTGGTCTAACCACAGCAATCTACCATGCTCGTGCTGTGGTGGGACGGCTGGAGGGAGAAGAAGGCCCAGCCATGGCGGGGGCAGACCACCTGGTGAGGATTGTAGAAGAGGCAGCTCTGTGCTCGGCGTCTAGATTCAGTGAGGCTGACCTGTTGAGGGGGTTATGCTCCGCTCAAATGGAGGTAACCACCTTGGCAGGAGCCTTTCTAAGGAAGGCGAGGGCTGCCAAGCTAAAGGCGGAGGAGGCCAAGACTCAGCTCGCCAAGGTGAAGAAGGAGAGTGCAAGCTGGGAGACTGCTCATGCCGATCTGCAAGCGGCCAAGTTGGAGCTAGAGAACACACGCCGCCAGGTTGTGTCGCTCGAGTTCCAACTGGCTGGCGAGCAGAAGAAGGTGGAGGAGGCCCAGAAAGCTTGCGCGGTCACAGTCGAACGCCATAAAGAGGCGATGAGCAACAATAAAAGAGCTAGTCAGGCAAAAAGATGAAGCTGATATGAAGGTTGACGCTCTGCAAAAGGAGCTCAAGGGCGAACGTGCCAAAGCAATGGAGCAGAGGGAGAGCCTGTGCAAGGAGTTGGAAGTAGAGAGAGGAAGGGCGACTGTGGAAAGGGAGACTCTGCAGAAGGAGAGAGAAGCAGAGAGGGCGAGTGCAGCCGTTGAAATGGAGGCTCTGCGTAAGGAGCTGGAAGCTGAGAGGGCCAAAGCTTCTTCTGAGAAGGCGCTCCTACAGAAAGAGTTGGATGAAGAAAGAGCGAAGGCGACCTGAAGAGTGCCTACCCCGACCAGACATTGCGTGATTGATCACTTCAAAGGATCGCCTGAATTTCAGATGGCGGTTGATGCTGTAGTCGCCCTCAGCTTGGCCAGGGAGGAAATTGGGGGGGTTGGGCCATCAAGGACGACTGTTGGGGGGAGGACTGAGTCTGAAGTCATTGAGAGGTTCCAGCAGTCAGACTTCTACATGCACGAAATGGCTGAGTACTGGGACAGCGGATGGAGAATGTTCAAACGTAGGGCGGAAGAGCTGTTTCCAGAGCTTGACCTGAGTAGTGTTACGATTGGGGAGGATGACGTGGCCCAGACCCCCCTGGATGAAGGAATTGAAGAGGCAGACCTTGTCTCCAGTGATGAAGAGGAGTGAAGTAAAGATGTGTGCACTGAAGAGTTTTTGTTTTGTTTTTGTATACACATTGTATCTCTTTCTTTTTTCTTTTTTTTTTTGTAAGTACTGTAGTGGACTGATGTACATATTTTTGAATAAATGAAATTTCAATTTTATTTTGCAATTGAGTATGTTTACCCTTGTCTGAAATAGATGAAAACTGGTGATAGAAACTGGTGATAATAACTGAGTAAGGCTAGGGACGCCTAAATGCAGAATGAAATTGAATTCGCAATAATACAGAGTTAAGTTAGAAATTCCGCTTTGTACAGTGAAATTGAATTTGTAATAATATAAAGTACAAGAAATTCAACGTAGATCTGAGTTGGAGTATTGAACTTGTGATGGAGTTGTGTGTTGGTGTTCGTCGTGCTATTGAGGAACTAATCTAATTGGTGAAGAAAAAGTGCAAGGAAGTCTCTGGGAGTCTAACTAAGCAAGGGGTGGGATTAAGTGGGCTATTAAGGGTAAGTTGAAGCTTGAGGCTTGCGCGCATGTATGTATTTGGAAGTTTTGAGGTTGTAAGTTCATAATGCCTCACATGAAATGTTTGAAAGATTTAGCTCATTTAAGCGTATCACTTAGTTAGAACTATGTGTCTTGCTCATGTCTTATGGAGTTTTTAGAATCATCACAATGTTGACATTCCGTTTGGTTGAGGTGATCATGGTGCTCAGTCTGACTGAGACTTTGGAAGAGCTCAATCTGGCTGAGGCTTTTGAAGTGCTAGATCTGGCTGAGACTTTTGAAGTACTCAGTTTGAAAGTGCTCAGTCTGGCTGAGGCTTTGAAAGTGCTCAGTCTGGCTGAGGCCTTTGAAGTGCTCAGTCTTGCTAAGGCCTTTAAAGTGCTCAGTCTGGCTGAGCCTTTGAAAGTACTCAGTCTGGTTGAGGCTTTGAGGGCTCAATTTAGCTGAGGCTTTAGGTGAGTGCTGTAGGTAAAAAGGTTATTTGGGCGATAAAATTGTTGCCATGAGAAGCATGGTTCAACGATCAAAATTTACATTATGTGTCAAAAAGAAAGTACAACAGTTGTGCAATACGAAAGTAGTAGCCTATTGAAAGTAGCGTTTCAAGTGTTCGGCGTTCCAAGGGTGGGGAAGGTCTCGACCCTCCATGTTTTGAAGTCGGTAAGTGCCCGGACGTGGGCGGGCTTTCACAATGTAGGGTCCTTCCTATTTGGCTGCCAGTTTCCCCTCGATCGGATTTTTGGTGGCAAGAGTGGCCTCTCTTAAGACAAGATCTCCTACAGCGAATTCCCGCGGTCGGACTTTGCGGTTGTAGTGCGTTCTCATTTTCTATTGGTATGAGGCCAATCTGATAGCAGTGGTCTCTCTGAGTTCTTCGATTAGGTCCAAATCTGCCCGACGGAGCTCTTCAGTGAGCACTGGATCTGGATGTAAAACCCTGGGGGTTGGCAAACCGATTTCCACCGGAATAACCGCCTCAGCGCCGTATGTTAGGCGGAAAGGGGTTTCCCCGGTGGGAGTCCGAGCTGTAGTTCGGTAGGCCCAGAGTACATTCGGCAGTTCCTCAGCCCAGAGTCCCTTAGCAGCTTCCAGCTTAGTCTTGATGATTTTCATAAGAGAACGATTGGTGACCTCAACCTGGCCATTGGCTTGGGGATGACCAGGGGAGAAGAAACATGGTTGAATCTGGAGGTCGGCACAGAACTTCCTGTACCTGGCGTTGTCGAATTGTTTGCCGTTGTCTGACACGATGGCCTGAGGGATGCCAAACCTGCAAACGATCGATTACCAGATGAACCTGGTTGTGTTCCGCTCGGTAATGGTGGCGAGGGGTTCGGCCTCTACCCATTTGGTGAAGTAGTCAATAACGACGATTGCGAACTTGGTCTGGCCTCGGCTGGTGGGGAGTGGGCCGATCAGGTCGATCTCCCATTTGGCGAATGGATAGGGACTGCAAAGTGTGATCAACTCTGTAGGAGGGGAGTGGGGGATGTTGGCAAAACGCTGACACTTATCGCATTTGAGGACGAAATCAGTCGCATCTTGATTAAGAGTTAGCCAAAAATAACCAGTGCGGAGTATTTTGTGGGCTAGAGACCTGCCACCCGAGTGGTTGCCACAAATTCCCTCATGGACTTCTTGCATTGCATAGGTGGCTTGAGTTGAGTTGAGGCATCGCAGATATGGTCGTGAAAAACCATGTTTATACAAGACGCCATCGACCAGGACATAGTTAGACGACCGAGTCCTGACCTTGGCGGCCTACTGTTGGTCATCTAGGAGTTCTCCTGTTGTCAAAAATTGGATGATGTCGGATGCCCAGGGAATGGGTTCATGTTGGAGGAATTGCATCTCGTGCGGCTCGGGTGAGATGGCCGGATGAGTTAGGTATTCAAGGCGGACTCCGTGGCTGAGGTCGGACTGATCTGCAGAGGCCAACTGAGCCATCTCATCTGCTTTGGAGTTTTCCGCGCAGGGTATGTGCTTGATCAGGAAAGTATTGAAAAGGCGGACAAGAGGGAGCGTCATGTCCCTGTAAGCCCGCATTGTGCCATCTTTGGCATCGAATTCTCCCGTAATCTGATCGACGATGAGTTGGGAGTCACTGAACACTCGGATGTGGCTAACACCAATATCCTTGGCCAGGCGGAGTCCTGCTATCAACGCTTCATATTCAGCTTCATTGTTGCTGGCCTCAAACAAGAGACGGAGAGCGCATTTGAAATAACCACCTTCAGGGGAAGTGAGGATGAGGCCAGCCCCACTGCCTTCCCTCTGGGATGACCCGTCGACGTTGAGAATCCAAGAATGGAGGTCGTCTGGTTCGGTAGGAGTTGGTAGGTGTGGGGAGGTGGTGGTTGGGGTGGGGTTGGTGAATTCCAGGATGAAGTCGGCGATGGCCTGTCCCTTGATTGCTGTGCGAGGGCGGTAGGAGATGTCAAATTGGCTGAGTTCCACTGACCACTGCATAAGTCGGCCAGAGAGCTCTGGTTGTTGCATGACCTTCTTCAGAGGCTGGTCGGTGAGGACCACTATGGAATGGGCCTGGAAGTAAAGACGAAGTCGTCTGGAGGCGGTGACCAAGGCCAGGGACAACTTTTCGAGCAGTGGGTAATTTTGCTTCGCTCCCCTGAGAGCTCGATTGATGTAGTAGACTGGCCGTTGGACCGAGCCATCTTCCCTGATAAGAGCTGCACTGACAGCGGTGTTGGATACTGCTAAATAGAGGTAGAGGGGCTCGCCCGTAATTGCCTGTGAAAGAAGGGGGGGGGGATTGGCCATGCATTGCTTTAATTGCTGAAAAGCCTTTTCGGATTCAGTTGTCCATTCAAAAGTTTGCCGAAGAACTTTGAAAAATGGTAGGCACTTATCTGTTGCGCGGGAAATGAAGCGGTTGAGGGCGGCCACTCTACCGGTGAGTCTTTCAACTTCTTTAATAGTTTTGGGTGACTGCATCTTAATCAGAGCCTTGATCTTTTCAGGGTTGGCCTCAATGCCGCGCTGACTGACCATAAAACCCAAAAACTTTCCAGATCCTACGCCAAAAGCGCACTTCTCTGGGTTGAGCTTCATCTGATACTTGCGAAGGGTGGCAAAGGTCTCTCGTAGGTCAGTCAGATGGTCAGTGGAGAGTTTGCTTTTGACTAGTATGTCGTCCACATACACTTCCATGTTCCGACCGATCTGATGGTGGAAAACGGCATTGACTAACCATTGGTAAGTGGCCCCAGCATTCTTTAGTCCGAACGGCATGACACAGTAGTGGTAGGTACCTCGGTCGGTGATGAAGGATGTGTGTTCCCGATCGGTTGAGTGCATCATGATTTGGTTGTACCCGGAGAAAGCATCCATGAAGCTGAGCATTTGGTGGCCGGCTGTGGCGTCGACCAGCAGATCTATGCGGAGGAGTGGATAGCTATCTTTGGGGCAAGCTCAGTTTAGGTCAGAGTAATCGACGTAGAGTCGCCATTTGCCATTGTTCTTGCGGACCAGAACCACATTGGACAACCACTTAGGATAGTCCACATTTCGGATGAACTGGGCCTCAAGGAGTTTGTCAACTTCTGCAGCTATGAGATTATTGCGCTCTGGGTGGAAAATACGCTGCTTTTGTCTGTAAGGTCGGAAATGAGGTTTGATGCTGAGGCGGTGAGTTATGAAGGTAGGGTCAATGCCTGGCATGTCTGAATGGGTCCAAGCGAAGACGTCATTGTGTTCGGTCAAAAGAGCAGTAAGATCGGATTTCGTTTGGGGGGATAGTTGGCTGCCGATCTTAGCAGTTTTCAATGGATTGGTGGGGTCAATAGGGACCTCAACGAGCTCCTCCACTGGTTCTCCCTTGACTAGCTTGTCTTCATCCCGGACGTCAAGTCCTTCGATGATCATTGCCTCATTCAGCTTGACTTCTTTTAGTAAAGCAACATAACACTCCCTGGCCACGGTCTGCTCTCCTCTGACTGTTCCGACCCCGAGTTCGGTGGGAAACTTGAGGGCAAGATGATAGGTGGATGTGATGGCTTGGAAAACGTTTAGGGCGGTGCAGCCAAGGATGATGTTGTAGGTAGATGGGCAATCGACCACAAGGAAGGTGAACAACTTCGTGGTCTGCCGTGGATATTCGCCGATGGTGATGGGAAGGTCAATGGAACCAATGAAGGTCACATGGTCGCCAGTGAAGCCGACCAGGGGGGTTTGGAGTGGAGACTAGCTTTCTTCCCCAATCTTGAGCTGGCAGAAGCAGTTGAGAAAGATGATGTCTGAAGAGCTGCCGTTGTCGATGAGAACTCGTCTGACCTTGTAATTGGAGAGGATGGCCGAAATGACAAGGGGGTCATCATGTGGGTAACGGATGCTTGTACAGTCGGCGTCCGTAAAGGTGATAGGCTCTGTCCACTATTTGGGCTGTTTGGAAGGTCGGTCTACGGTAGCGACTGCCTTGTCTGAGCCCTGCCGTATCCTTCTCAGTTCCGCCTTCCGAGCCGAACGGGATGGTCCCTCGCAGGCAAGTCCACCTGAAATAACTCTGATTTCACCCACAGGCGGGGGTGGGTTACCTTGGGGCTGAGGCTGTTGTGGAGGTTGATCATGGGCTTGATTTGGTTGAGCTGGCCGAAGCGGTGAGGTGTGTCGGTGATTGTCTCTGTGGGATTCGGTTCTTTGTCTTTGCTGAGGGCGGGTGTCAGTGAACCGGTTGAGGCGCCCCTGGCGGATGAGGGTCTCCACCTGATCCTTGAGGTTGACGCAGTCATCAGTGTTATGGCCATGGTCCTGATGGAAACGGTAATATTTGGACTGGTCTTTCCGGTTGGAAAGGTTCCGCGGAGGGGGAGGCCATTTGAGGGGGTAGTCCCGTCGGATCTGATTGAGGACATGTTCCATGGGAGAATTGAGGGGGGTATATCGCTCCGGCCAATCGGCCAGTGCCGTCCGTCTGCACGAGGGGTCGATGCAGTATAGTGGGGTGTTTGGCTATAATACTGGGTGTTTTTGGGTTCTGAGTCTTTTCTCTTTTCTCTTGGGGTCGGGTTTTTAGCTGTTGGGTCCTGCTGAGCGGCTAGTGAATCCTCGGCATTCATGTATTTTTGGGCTTTGGAGAGTAGGACCGCCATTGAGGTCGAGGGGATTTTAGAGAGGGAGAAAGGAAATCAGACGATCGCAGACCAACCATGAAAGCTGTGAGGATGACCGTGTCGTCATTTTCTGCAACTTGAAGGGCTTCGGTGTTAAAGCGAGTAACGAAGCTGCGGAGTGATTCCCCCTCGGTCTGACGAATATTAAGGAGTTGGGTGGCTGGACGTCCCTGACGCTGCGCTCCGATAAAATGACTCAAGAAAGAGTCGCTGAGATGTTGGAAGGTGGAGACAGAGTCTGGTGGTAGCTGGCTAAACCACAGCCGAGCTGACCCTTCAGAGTCACGGGAAAGGCCCTGCACATGATTTCGTCCGGGAGGTCATGAAGGATCATGAGGGTGCGGTAGGTCTCCAGGTGGTCGATGGGGTCGGTCGTTCCGTCAAAGGAGTCAATGGTGGGCATTTTGAACTTGGCGGGTAGGGGTTTGTCTCGGATGGAGGCGACAAACGGTGAATTTGCCGTAGTGGAAGGCTTATGCTGGATATTCTGCATAACTCCTTGGAGCTGAAGCTTCATGGCTCGGAGTTCAGCGTCCCAAAGGGGAATGTTGTCGCCACCTGAGGGAGGTAGGTGTTGGACGCTGCTGGCTTCTCCCTCAGAAGGTGGTGTTACGCCTGATGGACGTGGGGGTGGAGGTGGTGGATTTACGTGTGGGTTAGGAGGTTATAAAACTCCCGAGTTAGGTGGGTTGGGTTGTAGGACAGTATGGCTCGGAGTTTGTTCTGGACGGGGTGGAATATCTGGAGGTGGCGGTGGAGGAATGGGGAGGTTTCTCTGGAGCAGAGCATTTATTAAGGCCTGGTTTTGCTCGGCCATGCGGTTGATGCTGTTGGTAAGCTCAATGAAGTATTGTGGTGGGTTGTTTGGATTGGGAGGGTCGGTTTGATGATCGGCAGCATTATGGTGGGAAGCCATGGATCTAGTCGTGACCATACACTTGACGGGTGGGGTGAAAAGGTTATCGAACAGGTCTCCGCTCGCGCCGATGAACACAACTGGCGCACGGACAAACCAAGGTTCCTGACGGACGTTAGCGATGATGCGATTCGTTCGGTGGATGGTGGGTGATCCAAGCTCCTTAAGCCCACGTCCGAATGACGAAGCCCACTAGATGACCTGCAAGCAAGTTTACTGGGGAACAGGGTAGTCCCCCAGTGAAATGATTACCAAATGATATAAGCAAGCATCGAAGACAAGAAGAAGGTTAAGTTCTCTATCCCCAATCCCTCTCAATAGACTCCATCTCCTTTCTATTTGCTAACTTGCTCGTCGGAGGGTTTGCTGAGGGACTACCCCATTCCCCATTGAACTTGCTTGCAGGTCATCTAGTGGGCTTCGTCATCCGGACGTGGGCTCAAGGAGCTTGGATCAATCCAGTCCATCCACCGGGAACGAACTGCATCATCAACAATGAAAGTAGCCTAGGACGAATTTTAAAGATCAACAAATGACAAATTAAAACATACATAAATTATATATATATATATATATATTTAATTTCTTCAATTCAATATCCTCAAATGCAACCGGTGCCACCCCCTTTGATGGAATTTATATTTTGTAATGAAATAATTTGTTTTTATAGTACATAATGATGGATGATGGTATCCATAAATGGTGGGAAGAAGGGTTGGGGCTATTTTAGTCACAAAAAGATAAAATATATTTTTTAATTTAATAAGAAAAAAATATCACATCTAACACATAATTATTATATTCTTTATCTCACAAAAAAATTAAAAAAAAATTAAAAAATCTTTTACAAACAAAATTTTTTAACCCTAAAAATAATTAAAAAAATCAAAAAATCACAAAGTTAATCCACTTTTTAAATGAACCCAAGGTGTGGTCTAAGACAGGCTATTTGGTGTTCAGGAGGACAATGATTCGAGTGTAAGATTTGTTGAATATATATTATAAAAATATTCAAATTAATGAAACGTTCATAATTTATAATAAATTCACGTTTATGTTTAAAAAAATAAATAATTAATATAATTTTAATAATTTCTTAAGATTATTATTTGACTTGATCATAAAATTATATTTATTCAATTAATTTTATTTTTTATACGTTACAATAATTTAAATTATTAAAATATAATCAAAATAAATCGATGGTACGTGTAGTGTCATAGCACGCATCCCAAATCCTCTGCACAACACCACACCACGTGACCAAAACTACTCCAAGTATAGATAATGGCGGTGTTTGACAAGATTTGATTTTGAGTTTTTTTTTGATTTTTTTTTTTATTAAAAGACAAAGTTTTTGTAAATAAAAAAAACAAATTCAAATAAAATATCACATCTAATTTTATAATTATTTTATTTTTTCTTTTACAAATATCATATCTAATCACAAAAAAATTCAATTATTTTTTCAAATATTAAAATTTTTTTATTTAATAATATCCTACAACTAAAAAAATCTATATAAAAACTTGCCAAGCACTCACAATATGATACGCTCTAATCCAATTAGCTTCAATAATTATTAATATTTATAAAATTTATTAAAACAATTCTTTAAAATGTGGCTACCTAGCTACCTGCCCCCATTGGTTTGCTTTAAAGGTGCTCTGCCGACACATCGGATTAGGAAACATGAATTAATCATTACTCATTCCCATCTTGATAGATAGAGCTATCCATTTCACACTCATAAAATTATTCGGAAATTTATCTCTATCATATCTCGTGGGTGTTTAGAAAGTAAATTTTTTTAGTTATAGGATTTTATTAGAGAATTTTTTTTTTTTGTGTCTGGAAAGATAATTAGATTTTTTTATGGTTAGATGTGATGTTTGTGAGAGAAAAAATGAAATAATTATGAAATTTGATGTGATATTTTGTTTGGATTTTTTTTTTTTTTGATTTTGTAAAATATTTGTCTTGTAGTGAAAAAAAAAAAAAATCCAAAAACCAAGTTGCCAAACACCACCAATAAATTCTATATAAATCTCATATTATATAAATTAATTTCTATCTTATAATTATTTATTCAGAAAATTTTGAATGAATAAGTTTGAGTTAGCAGATTTTTTTAAACAAGAATGTTAGGAATATAAAATTTTTTATTAAAATTTTTACTATGTATTCACATGAATGTAAGACTCATACTTATGTTAATGTTTGGAAAAAAATAGATAGAAATTTTAAGGTCACTAACCATTATGATTCATAAATGGATGAGCAAAAGAGGGAAAAGGTAAGCAAGTAAAGTTTTGATATATAGAAAAATAATCAATTTATAATAATGTGACAACGATAGTTTAAATAATAAAAAAAATCAATTCTTTCAATTTTATATAAGAATTAGACCAGTTATTTCGTGGTGTTTTGGGAAGTTGGTAAAAAGTTGGCTTTTTGGCTATTTTGTTTTTTTGTGGGAAAGTTTTGTGAGAGGTGATGTGACTGTTTTGTTTTTTTGTGAATAAGTTTTGTGAGAGGTGATGTGACTCAAAATTGGTAAAAAGCTGGAAGCTGGCTTTTTACCAGCTTCCCAAAATTCTCAGAAAGTTTGCTTTAGTCATTCTATTTGCTCATTTTGTAGCTATATGTAGATTATTCGCTAAAAAATAATTGAATTAATCCAATAATTTCTTGCTTTATTAAAAATCAAATAACAAAAATAATTTTGAGAATATTAAATCAATTTCTTAAAAGAACAATTTATACATATAAACCAAAAATATAAGGGGGATATTACCCTCCAGTGGTAACAGCAAAAACTTATTACAAAATCATGAAATTTTTTATAATTTTAATTATTAATATTTATAAAATTTTCTACTGATTTGTAATTATATTTTTTAAAATCCACTGATTGATATTTCTTTAAAATATAACCAGATGGAATATTAAAGTATGTGCTATTTTGGAAAGTTGGCTTTTAGCAACATTTTTTTGGTTTGTAGCAATAGCCAAAAGTTGGTTTTTTACATTTTTTTAAAATTTATTTGGGAAGTTAGTTTTTAACGATTGATAAAATTACAATTCTACCTCTCATGAATCAAAATGTGCTACATGATTGAAGTTGTAAATATTTTAAATTAAAGGGGGTAGTTTAGTCATTTTATTATGATTTGATATTATAAACAAATATTAATAAATAAAAAAAAGTCAAAAGTAACTTTTTACTAACTTCTCAAATCAGTTGTCTAAAAAAGCCAAAAGCTTAGTTAAAAGCAAAAAAAAAAACTACTTTTTACCATCTTTTCAAAATAGGCCTATGTCATGTGCTGGACCTATAGGATAGGATTGGATAGTCCAATCTTTTCAATTAATTTGTGTAATGGTCACTACGCCAAAAGCAGGCATTACTTAGCGATGTAGCGCCATTAAAGATACTATTAACGAATATCGGTATATGATACCGGGTTAATGTATCTTTAACGGCGGTTTTCATTACCGCCATTAACAAAACTGCCGGTAATGACCCTTTAACGGCAGTAATGAAACCGCCATTAAAAAACTGCCGCTAAAGCCATTTTTAAACGGCGGTAATGAAACCGCTGCTAAAGCCCTCTCATTACTGCCGTTAATGACGGTGGTCTTTGTCGGCGGAGCTCCGGTAGAGCTCCGGTGAGTGGTGACCACGCACGGCTAGGGTTGAATATGACCATCTACAATAAAGTAAAAGTAATGTTTAAATATTTATTTAGGAAATATATTTCATGAAGAGTGGCTATGGTGAAGTGGTTGGTGTGGGTGGATGAGAGGTTGAGGGTTCAAGACTTGGGGAGTGCAAGAAGAAAGAATTATTTTTTGAAAAATTCAAACCTATTTACGGCGATAAGGAACTGCCGTTTTTGGTCCGATATGACCACCGTTTTTGGTCGACTTTTAATGACGGTAATTTACCTTTTTACGACAGTTGTACTTTTTCCGACACGAGCATAAACCGTGGTAACGAAACCGCCGTTAAAGGTTTTAACGGCGGTTTTACCGCCTTTAACGACGGTAAAAAACCGCCGCTAAAGCCCAATTTTGGCATAGTGGGTAGATATTTTGATTTGAAAATAAGAAAAAGTTATATTTTAATTGGATAGTGAAAAAATAATTTCATATTCATATTGGTGCAAGTTTTTTGTATATATATAGGGCAAGTCTTTTTTGTATATTAGAATTGTATAAAAAGAATTTTATTTTTACTGAAATTATTTTTAAAATAATCCATTTATTTGTAATTTTTTAAGAAAAATCAGTGATCACAAAGTTTGCATACAAATTTTAAAAAATATATTAAAAAGGGGGGAATTAGACACCAGTGGTGTGCAAAACAAATTAAAAAAATGATAAATTTTATAAATATTAATAATTAAAATTATAAATTTTTTTTATTATAATAACTTTTCAAAACCTCAATAGTAGTTTTCCTTTAAAGAAAAAGCAATTGAAAATATGCTGGTGATCATATCTATTCCGATGAGATGTATGAAAAGATGTGTTAATTATTGGTCTGACATGGCTCATTGGGATAATAATTGTATTTGATTTTAGTGTTTTGAATTTAATTTTTTAAAAATTGAGTTTTTTTATTTTTAATAAATATTTTTAAAAATTTTATGCAATTTTTTATTTCATTAAATATATCACAAAGTAAAATATTTATAAAAAATATTTTAAAAAATTAATAAATATACAAAAATATACTAAATTCTCATTTTTTTTATATTTTTGATATTTATTAAATTTTCTTAAAAAAATTTCACAAATATTATATTTTTTAAGCGTATTTATGTTAATATATCTAAAAATTTTAAAAATTATTAAAAATATTAAAAAAATCAATAAAATTACAAAAATACAAAAAAAATTTAATATATTTCAAATTTTGAAAAAATTAATTTAAAAAATTAAAACTAAACAAAATGAATAGTGTCACAATAATTACATAGAAAGATGAATCAGTTATTCGTCTGACATGATTCATTGGGATAATAATAGGATGATGTCACAATAATTACAAAAATTTATACCATAGGGGATGAGACGTGTAGAAATGTGACTGTTGTGTAATCTGTAAGACTTATTTTGGATTCTATTTTGATAATTCAAATCATTTAAATTTAAGAGAATATTGAAAATAATATACTTGTAAAAAATCAAATTAATCAGATATCAATAACTTGTTTATCAAATGACATCTTTATATAAAAAAAAATAAATATGTATGTATCACATTAAATATAAATATTATTTGATGAAGATGTTATTAATATCTGATTAACTTAATTTTTTACAAGTATATCGTTCTCGATATTTCTTAAAATTTAAAAGATTCGAGTCATCAAAATAGGATGCGAAATAAGTCTCACAGGTTATACAACAATCGCTGTTGTGTTTGATGCACAGCAGTAACATTAGATACGTAAAAAGATGAATCAATTATTGGTTTGGCATGATTCATTGGGATAATAATTGGATGGTGTCACAATAATTATTACTCCATTCGTTTCAAAATAATAATCACTATGTTTGTTTTTAATTTTTTAAAAATATTTTTCAATTTTTTTTTATTTGAAAAAATTACTCATAAATCTCATTTGGAGAAAAGTTATTTCATTTAGTCCTAGAAATTTTCTTTCAAACCAATAAGTCATTTTTATTTTGGGTATGTTATATTTCCTTGATTTGGGGGTTTGAAAGTTTACTTGTTTGCCCTCGTGCATGATTTTGTTTGGATTTTTTCATAATGTTGAGTGTGCGTGAGTAAGGTAAATTTTTACATTTCTATTTTATTTATTTTTTTTTGTAGGGATTTAATTGAGTGATTTGTAGGTGTATGATGTTATCCAGTTTGTGATGTTATTGGTTTGGTGTGCGTTCCTATTGTAACATTGACATTAATTAATATCCAAACGTAATACTAATGTAACACATAAAAAAAACTCATTACTGTATTTTTTCAAAACGTAATATTCCAAAAAAATTTCTTAGTATAACACTTCAAAGTAACACACACATTTTTTTTCTTATTGTAACACTCTAATGTAACACACAAAAAAATTTCTTAGTGTATTTTTTCCAAACGTAACACTTTAATATAACACAAAAAAACTCCTTAATGTAACACTCTAATGTAATACACACACAAACTCCTTAGTATAACACTTTAACGTAACATACAAAAAAATTTATTGATGTACTTTTTTCAAATGTAACACTTTAATATAATACTTTAAAAAAATTCTTTAATATAACATTCTAATATAACACACAAAAGCTCCTTAGTGTAACATTCTAATGTAACATACAAAAAAAATCCTTAATGTACTTTTTCTAGATGTAACACTTCAATATAACATTCCAAAAAAATTCCTTAGTATATCACTTTAATGTAACACACAAAAAAACTCTTTGATGTACTTTTTCCAAACATAACGCTCCAATGTAACCAAAAAAAAATTTTTTTAGTTACTTTTCCTAAATGTAACATTCCAATGTAACACTTAAAAAAAAAAAAAGAAGGAATTTGGGATTCTTCAAACCATTTCGAAAGGAATACGAATATTCTTTAGTAAGTTTTGAACAAATATATAACTTCAAACTGTGAGTGTTACGTTTGAAAAAAAAAATATATATATATATACTAAGGGATTTTTTTAGTATTTTTGTGTGTTACATTGAAATATATTATATTGGAGTGTTACGTTTGAGATTACACTGATTGAAGTATTATGTTTGGGAAAAGTATACAAAAAAACTAATTTTTTATTTATTTATTTATTTTTTATATTGGAGAGTTATGTTTGGAAAAAATACACCAAATTTTTTTTTTTTTGACTGTTACGTTGTACCAATTGGGAAAAGTACACCAATGGGTTTTTTAGTATGTTACGTTGAAATATTATATTATTGGAGTATTACATTAGAGTTCAAGTTTTTGTTTGTAATGTGTGATTTGTTCTACACTGAGAGAAAATCCAAAACTTTTATAGTGCAAATTGCCTAAATGTGTAATTTTACATTTTGAGAAAATCACTTTTATCCCTAAAAATTTAAACCCAAGCATGTAAGTAATTATCCTTTTATGTAATTTTCACTTTAATGGGACCTTTGGATTTATAAATAAAAAAAAAAAAAAACAAAAAAAGGAGGACTAAATCGTTCACAAGATTATATTTTGAGATTTATTGGTACTTCACTCTTTTTATTTTTCATTTTTTTTATTTTTACTGATTTTTTAAAAATCTTTTAAGCAAATTTTTTTTTTAATTTTTAGACACACCTAACATATAAATACACTCAAAAAGTATAATTTTGGTGAAAAAAATATTTTAAAAATCCACTAAATTCTTCCGTATATGTATATATATTGTATTTTTGTGTATTTACTTATTTTTTAAAATATTTTTTTTACAAATATTTTAATTTTTAGATATATCTAAGTAAGGTGCATCTAAAAAAGTAAAAAAAATTTGCTTAAAAATTTAAAAATATTCACTAAAAACTAAAAAGAAAAACAAAAAATAAAAAACCCAATTTTTAGAAAACTGAATTCAGAAAATTAAAACCAAACACACTTAATATTTTTTAGAAAATTTAACTTCTTTAATAGTATAATTATTATACTTTAAAAATATTATTTTTTTAAAATATCCTTTGATAATATATATATATATATATTTTTAAGAATATCAATTGTCATAATTGTAATTTTTATGTTGTTAATGATTTTTTTTTTTTTGAAAAAAAGCAAAATAGGAAATCATATTATTTTAGTCCTTTATTTTTGAAAAGGGACTAATTTTTTGAAATAATAAAAAATAAAATAAATGGTTAATATTTTGGGACAAAAGGAGTACAAAATTGATACAAGGGAACAACAGTAGAGTAGAGTGGTAAGAGGAAAAAAATTTATATATTTTAATAATTAAAATATCATATACTTTCTAATGATTTGTAAATTTTTTTTTTTTTTTTTTACTATATCACTATACACTTAGGCCTCGTTTGGGAACAGACTATTTTAGTAATTTTTTTTATTTTTTACAAAAAGATGTGCAAAATGTAAATAGAAAAGAAAATCTTTGAATTTTTTTTATATAGTTTATTGAATTTTTAACTTTTTTAATGACTTTAAAATATAATGTTGTCCAATGAGACCTTATTTCCCTTTATATCATACATAAAAAGGACTTTCACCAATATGAAAGGACTTGCACCCCTTGCAATGCTTGATTGTATGTCATTTCAAAGTAAGCATTGTTTGGAAAAATTATTGCAAGTAAGAGCATCTCCAATGGTTTGTCATTGGATCTACCAAAATTATAATATAGTAGCTTTGAGGAAAATAGGGTTCTCCAATGGTGAGATATAGCAGCTCTTAAAAATGGCAAATGTCAAAGTTGTTTCCAAGTTTGACAACAACTTTAGCAAATGGCAAATCTACTAGCTCACCCAAAACCAACTGATTTTCTTTATTCCTTCCTTCACTTTCTCCCTTTCTCATTCTTTTCTAGAATAAACTCAAGCAAAAATAGATCAATAATTTCATTTTGCGAAATTAACGAAATTTGTTTTAAACAAAACTCACCAATATGTTTAAACAGTGTTGGCAATTGACATTTGGGGGGAAAAAAAAAAGTCAATAATTTTTTTAAAACAAAATTTCACTAAAACAACAACATTCAAGCAATCTCAAACAAATCTCAAGTAATCTCAAGCAATAATCAATAAATCTGAAGTAGAGTTTAAACAATAAATACCTAGATTTAAAGAAATAGGTTGAAGCTCAGTGCAGTTGCTTCAGCTTCATCTTCTTCGTTTTCATATTCTTCTTAAAGTGATTTCAAGGGTTTTGGTTTCTCACAGACAAATCGAAGATAAATGTTTAGGGTTTCTCACAGGTAAATCAAAGATAAGGCTTAGGGTTTCAGTTTCTCACAGTTCTGCGATCTGAAGAGGGGGTGGATGAGATTGTTGTCATCGACTGATCTTCACCGAGGGTCATTGATTGCTCTCTCTCTCTCTCCCTCTCTCTCTTTTTCTGATCTTCATTGATCCGAACATTCTAGAGTTAAGACAGACACAAAGAGAGAGAAAGAGAGAGAGAGAGAGAGAGAGATAGATAGATAGATAGATAGATAGATAGATAGAGAGAGGGAGACAATCGGTGATCCGTGATCGGTGATGAGGGTTCATCAGGGGTGAGAGAAAGGTTTAAGGGATGAAGAGAGAGAGAGAGAAAGAGAGAGAGACGACTGAAACAAAGATACCAAGAGTTGATCTCAGAGAAAAGGAGAGTTGTGAGATGGGGTTGTGGTGGAGAATAGGGTTGGACAAAGAAATTTGGGGTTTGAGGATTGGAGATCGACAGTGGGTATGGTGGTGGTTCTGCTAGTTGTGGTGGTGGTAGTGGTGGTGATGGTGATAAAGAACTTGACAGATGGGGGGAGAGAGTATAAGGGAAAGGTTTGGAGATGGTAAGAGAGAGGGAGAGAGATGCAGATGGTGAGAGAGAGGGAGATAGAGGCAATTAAGAGAGATAGAGAGAGAGAGAGAGAGAGAGAGAGAGAGAGAGAGATGGGGGTTCATCTGAAATGAGATGATTCACCGTTGGATTATTTAATCCAATTGCGCTCTTTTGTTATTGGAATGCACAAATTGAGCAACGACTCTTTTTCTTCCTCCAATTCAGAAAGGTTTGAAACGGCTTTGTTTAACGGCTTTAAATTAAACGGATAAAAAAAAGACCATATTTTTACTCCCTATAAATATAAACAACCAATCTCAATTTGAATTCACAACTTTCAATGTACATAATTTTTTTCATGTTTGATTTTTTACACAATCAATATGGAAGTTTCATCAAAAACAAAGAGGGGAAATCATTCACCACTCAAGAAGATATGGCAATTTGTAAAGCTTGGTGTCACAATACTAAAGACCCAATTGTTGGAAATTCGTAATCTCATGCTCATTTTTGGGGAAGAATTTTTAAAAATTATTGTTTGCTACAAAATGATCACTTGCTACAGAATGATCACTCAAGAACACAAGTGTCTATCTCATCTCGATGAAGTGTAATCATGAAATGTTGCAACAAATTTCGTAGGCGTTTAGCACAAGTTGAAAATCTACACCCAAGTGGGATGTCTCAAGTTGATGTAGTAAGATTTCATCTTCATTTATTATGTTAGTTTTTTTTTTTAATTTTGTATCATATCAAAATTAACTAATTAATTAATTTAATATTTTATTGATACAGATGCTTTAAGCAAAACTTTTATACCATAACGATGAAAATAAACATTTTGCTTTTGAATATTGTTGGCCAATCTTGCAAAACAATATCAAGTGGCAAGATGTAGCTCATACGAACATAGTGAAGTCAAGGATACATACATCGTTTTCTCCTAATGTAGCCCTCGATTCCCCTATAGATAACTGCATTTCTCTTGGAGACCACAACAGTCTAAGTGTTGGTAACAATCCAACTGCTGGTAATAATCTAATCGGTGAGAGTAGTGTCTCTGCAAGGGGTAAAAGACCTATGGGTAGGAAAGCTGCAAAAGAATTATTTCGGAGAAATCAAGTCGGTGAAGCTGAAGTCCACAAATTTAGCAATGTGTTGGAGACAATTAACCAACACCTTGCTGAGAAGGAAATGAAAAAAACTGAAAAAGAAGAAAAAAGGATTCAAGCACTGTAGGAGATGAAAGAACTTGAGATCAAAAGATAAGAACATGAGATCAAAAAGAAAGAACATTTGATAATGACTACAAACATTTCTCATATGGACCCTTAGATGAAAACGTATTACATAATACGAAAAAATGGGATTTTTGCCAAGTTGTTCGCAAATGTCAGCAACTCAAATTACTATTTTCCCTTGCCTCTTGATGCATAATTACGGGAGAATGTATTTTTTAATTTTACAATGTCATTTATTTTTAATGTAATTTTTAATCTTTATTTGCAATATCATTTTTATGTTCCAATGTAATTTTTAGTATTTAATTTTTTTTTAATTTTTTTTAAAATTTTTTATATTTGTCTATTCAGTTATAATATAAATATATAATTTTTTTTTACAAACAATTAAAAAAAGGTCACAAAAGACAAAAAAATAATAATAAAAATACTAAAAAACCTATATCCAAACAACACCTACAAATTTAGAGGGAAAGTTTGTTGAGATTTGCCAAAATAGCATGTGTACCACTGGAGCACCATCGCTATAATTTGACAAATTATTACTATTTGTGGGGATATATTTTCTGAGTACCAACACGTGGCAAGGTGACGCCGACGTGTCAGTCGAGATGCCACGTGTCCTAGTCGTTATGCCGAGGTCATCCCGGTTAGGCCGAGGTTATCTCCGAGGATATCGGAATCCGAGATAAGTGGATAAGGGACAAGAGTCCTAGAATGAAGAGGGAACTCAACCTAGATATAGGACAAGAGTCCTAGAATGAGAGAAGACTTCAGTTTGGATAAAGATAAAACTCTTAGAGAGTTTATCCTAATCCCACTGGGAGTCCCAGATTAGCAGTAATCCTGAGTCCATTGGAGTTAGGCTCCCATTGGGACTATGATTAAGTTGGCTATAAATAAGAGGCGCCCCCATGGGTCTAAGGTATGATTTTTATGCTCAAGCTTGTGAGTTGAATAATTGATTTATCTCTGAGAGATATTGAGTACTGACTTGATCGTCGGAGTACCCCCGGGTGGAAGAACCACCGCCGGAGCCTTCTCTTTCTGTGTAGGACAGCAGGGTGCCATCTATTCTGCCAGTGTTCTACAGCTGAATTACTAAGGTGGACAGTGTAATCGGAAAATCACTCACACACTATTCATTGCCAAATTATAGCAATAGCAATGGTAATATAGCAAATACCATTGGGGATGCTCTATAAATAAATAAAAAACCTGAAGTTAGTGAAAATTTTCAAAATTGTAATACATGTAGAATGAATGAAAAAAATATCAACAGAAGGAAATATATTATTGGTTAGATCAAAATGTCCTTTCCTCTTTGTTTTTCATCCTTAAAAAGTAACTAGACTTTACACATTGTTGTTGTGTTGATGTAGAAAAAAAGAGGGAAAGGTGGAGAACTTAAAAGAAGAAGGTGATGTGGAAAACAAAATAGTGCAGATGACAACAGTAGAGGGAGATTGCTTGAAGTTGTACAAGAGTTTTAACCTCATCCACCACATCATTCCTAGGGGAAATACCTGTGTACAAAATCACTATAGAGTACAAAGAAGCGAAATGAGGATGTCCCGCTCCACACAAATACATAAACTCTATAGTTGAATTGGTTAAAGATCTCGATGCTAAGCTGGTGATGGCATAGTAATGTGCCAAGATCATATGCTTAATGGTTCTTATTTGGTATTTGTGTTGTTGTAATAAGAGCTTGGAAGCTCTCAGTGTTGGTGCTTCAAAATCAATCCGATTGTGTGTTTAGAACTTGTCAATCTAGAGGACATTAATAAGCTTTTGAGTGTTGGTTGCTAGCTCTTTCCCTTTCACCTTAAATGCCTCTACTCCATCTCCATCCATGTGTTTTTGGTGTCACTGGCATTGAAAGTTGATAACCATTACCTACTAAAGAATGGTGTCTAAACTAACTGTTTGTCTGTGCAAATGTTGGTTGATAGTGCCTCTTACTACCTCTATCTCTAAAGGAGCTTATGTGACTGGTCTCCCTGACTTAACCGCTTACGGGCTTTCATTCTCATCTAGATCTCAAACAAATGCATTTTGAATTCTATTGTATGTAAATGATGGATGATAATATGTTTCACCACTCTCATAGCCAGAAGCCTGATTCACTTTCTTTGGTCATTGTTGTAGCGATTGTAGACTTGTTGGCTCTGTACTTTATTAATCATTGAGGTATAGGCTTCACCATTTGTTTATGATGCTCTCCCTCTCCGGACTACACTAAGACAAAGATGAATATTTAGCAGACCCCCTTGCTACATTACTGCATATCAAATTTTCATAATTTGTTGATTTCTGAAAGCACTCACGCTCAATTACTTACGTTAAATTCCCATATCTTTTTATTTTTTTATTTTTATTATTACTGTGTGTGCTGTTTTTTGACCACGCTGCCAAACAAGTACTCAGCTGGAGAACACTGGCAGAATAGATGGCACCCAAAAGACCTGCCACAGAAAGAAAAAGACTCCGGCGGTGGTTCGTCCACCCGGAGGCACTTCGACGATCAAGTCAGTTATCTCTCAAAGATAGCAAAAGTGCTTAACTCACTATTCAGAATACAAAAAGCGTACCTTAGACCCACGAGGGTGCCTTACTTTTATAATCAACACTGACTTGATCCCCGTAGAAGCCTAGCTTTAGTGGACTCTGGCTCAATGCCCATCTAGGACTCTTAAATAGATAAAGATAAACTCCCTAAGAGCTTTATCCTTATCCTAGTTGAATTCCCCCCTCATTTTAGGACTCTTATAACTTATCCGCTCATCTTGGATTTTGGTATCTCCGCAGATAACCTCGGCCTAGCCAAGATTACCTCGGCGTCAAGTCAAGTACACGTGGCACCTCGGCTGGCACTTCGGTGCCACCTTGGCCACATGTTGCAATCTAAAAAATATGTCCCCACAACTGCCCTCTAGGTTCTATTACCTCGGCATCCTGAGGTGATGGAACCTATATCATTTGAACCCATAGCACGTTGGCTAAACTTGCTCTGTCATTTGTCACCGAGGTCATCATTTGTCAGCTCTATATGACCAAGACCGGTAATCTATTTTCACCAATACTCTAGAATCAATTAACCAAGTTTGTTCAAGTGATTTAGCCGAGATCGTCCCCTAACCGATGTCTTTGCTTCATTAAATCAAGGACTCCAAGAGTTTCATCACGTGTATGAGCTGTCACGCACAGTATTTCAACCGTTTTTGCCACGTGTCTTTTCCCCGTTCAACTGTACCTGACATACGGTATTAAGTCGCGTCATATTTATGTGCGCCATTTGACAAGCATGTCATCCATGGCACATTCATTGTGATTTTGCCGCCTTTTCATGTTTTGATAAAAAACATCTCTTTCTCTCGGTCTTTTCACTTTTGCACCACCGTTTTCGCTCAAGCTTTCTCTCTCTAACATTCATCTCCCAAATCCTCCATTTTCGTTCTTGAAGCTTTTTGTAACTTCTTTATTCTTCCCCTTCGGCGAGGCTTTCGCTGCACTTCTTTGTTCATTGCCACCGTCCGACACCGGCGTACCTCACACCGGCCTTATCTTCCTCGGTGAGCCACTGTTCCTCTTATTTCAATTTCTTGTTTCGCTTTAAACTGCTGTGCTTATACACTGCCATGGTGTTTTTATTCATGCTCTGAATTTGTTACTTGTGTGTTGATTTCCCCTGTTCATCATCGGTTTCATGATTCTGGTTTTATACCATCTATTGCTGAATATGCACACACTATTCACATACTTGTTTATTTTTTCACTAATCTTGGCCTCGCACTTGTGTACACACTTTGTCACTGTGTTCTTGATAGTTCATCACTGTTCTTGACTCCGAATCATATTTTTGTTTATGTTTTCTTGCTATTTTTTTTTTCTCCAGATTCTTGCCTTTAATCCTCTTGTTTTAGCAACTCTAGGATTGGGATTTGCCTTAGAACTCCAAACTCTAGGAAAAATTAAAACAAATTCCATTTAGATCCCAAAAAACCCTTGCCCCAGCATTCGTTTAGGTTTTGCCGAGGTCCTTAAAAATCCTAACAAACCACTTCCTCTTGCAACCCAATACTTTTCCCCTTAAGCCGACGTCATGGGTATGTGGAGGTGGAAGGTAGACACCCCAATTAAGCTAGAATATTTCAGGCAGGAGTTCGGCATCCCTGCCGATGTCCACCTCAAGCTTGCTGGGGAGAAGGACTCCATCATGCCTAAGGACGACTCCATGCCTTTTCCAGTTGTAGCCTTCATAGAATGTGGACTTAGGCTTCCTCTCGATATTCTTTTTCGAGAAGTCCTACACTACTACAAACCGAACCCAATGCAGCTTGCCATTAACTCCTACCGAGTTATCAATGGTATAATTGCCTTAGCCAAAAGAGAGAATGCTAGGGTTACCCTTGCCGACATCCAGTACTGCTACACCATGTGCGGCCTTAAGTCAGAAAAATGCTATATTTATTACCTTAAGCCGAGGTCAACAAAATACAAACTCATTGCCGACCTCCATAATTCCAACAAGGGCGCCGGGGACGATTATTTCATCGTCTCGGTTAACTGGGAGTTCCTTCCAAATGACGATCTCGACCTCTACCCTTTAAGCCGTACACAGTTTAGAGAGGGAGATGGTAAGAGCCAAGTGTTATTTTTACTTGCTTTCAAGTCTTTTTTACTTGGATATTTTTGTATGTTCTAATGTTTGTTTGGTTTTGTTTTGCAGTTCTTCTCCAGCCCCCAAAGGACTTCTGCAAAACTTCTTTCCTAGTGAATATTTTAAGAAGTTGCTGGACTTGCCTGTTAATTAGCGCAAGACTCATTTGTTGCTCAACTTTATCCAGACACATACAAATCTGTTCTTCCCGACGTCCCAAGAAAAAGGAAAAGCAAGTCTCCTCCATCAGCAACAACTCCTCAAGTCGAATCATCAAGGCCTGACCAAGGATTAACATTAGGTCTTGTGGAACAGCTATCAACCTCAGCTCCGCAGCTGATTCCACATTCTCAACGCTAACGTCGACGTCAACGTCGAGCTCCACTGCAAGCACCAGCAGGCAGGACTCGAAGCCGAAGACGTCGAAGTGCTGAGGCATCATCTTTCGACCTAACAAATCCACCAACAGCTCTTCCAGTAATCCATTTTGGCACAAGGGTCACAGTTGTCACCACAGCCGATGAGATGGGTCGTAAGAAGGCCGTTGCTGATCATCTTCTGGCCGACATCCCCAACATTATTACCATACAATCTTCACCATCCCAATCCCAACCAAAGCCAAAGAGGATGAAGAAAGCCCAACCCAAGGCAACGGTGACTCAGATTGACACTAAGGACACCTTGCCAATTTTAAAACTGGCCGAGGGCGAGAAGACCTCCTCTACCATTGAGAAGAGGCCCGCCGAGGCCGAGCCCTCCATCTCCAACAGGTCAAAGAGGCCAAGGTCAGAATCTGCCACAACCTCGGGGTCCCTAAAATCGGATGCCCCCTGGGACCCTCCAATTACAATCGAGGACAAGCTAGTTAGAGTCGGCGATAGCGCTACTGACATTGAAGTCGGTGTTGCCCTTTCTATTGCCTTGCTCTTCCCAAAAGACCTCGAACGCAATGCCGAGTTTAGCGAATATGAAAACTTCGCTTTGATGTTGCAACACTCTGTACAAGAAAGCGTCTTAACACTTGATACTTTCCATTATCTGTTTTTCCATAGTTAGAGATTTTTACTAACTCTAGTTTTGTCTATTTCTTCTAGGCGATCCAGCACGCCCACTCCTTCGTGATGCAAGCTTTTGACATCAAGAAGGAGTTGGTCAACAAGACCAAGGAGGTTGCCAACTTACTGAAAATCGTTAATAAGGCCGAGGCCAAGATGAAGACTTTGATGGATCAGGCCAAGGCAACAAAACAAGCTCAAGAAGAGGCCGAGGAGAGGGTGGGCGCTGTTGAGGCCATTGCCAAGGAAAATGTGGCCGAGAAAAAAAAGGCCGAGGCAAAGACCGCCGAGGCCCAAGCCGAGCTCATTGCTGCCTTGGCCACAAAGGACGCCGAGATCAAGGCGGCGGATGAGAAGGCGTATGTCAAGGGGGCGGCTGACGTCAAAGAAGACTACAAGAAGAAAGTGAAGCAGGCATGCAACAAGGGTTTCACCCTTGGTTGGATGGCTTCTTTAAAAGAGTTGGATATCCCCGAGGATTCTCCTCTCAAGAATGCTAACAACCTCGTCCTGCCATTCCCTCCCTCTCCAAGCCAATCTGAAGACGAAGCTGAGTCCGAGGATCAAGTTGAGGACGAGAAGAATAAAGAAGCTGCTGGGGCCAAGTCCCCAACTCTGAATGAGCAAGTCTTGGACTTGATTCAAGATGAGGAGGATGAGGTCTCCAAAGATGCTACCCCTGAGAAGACAACATCTGACGCACCTATCGCCGAGAAGAGCATCGACCAGACTCTTCAAGAGATCGATGTCGAGCTTGCGTCTGAGAAAGCTGCCGAGAAGAGTTCTCAGATGTCTTCCGAGCCCCAAACCGATCCAGCTAATGATGCCGAATAGTCTAATCTTGACGCTTTTCCTCTGTACTTAGTACTTTTTTCCTTTTGAACAATGTTTAGCTCTTCTTTGGCCGATGCGGCTTTTTGTAATCTGAACAATTTTTCTTTAATGTCAGGCCGAAGTGACTTATTTCCTTATCTGAATGCATTTTCAATGTGATTGTAAGTTTGTATGCTTTCTTTTACTTGTCTTGTATGATTCCATACTTAGAATATTTTGCATGTCTTCAAAGTACACCTTAACTGTGAAACCTCTTCGGGGTAAAATACCTCGGACATACCCACTGACTTATTTATCTTGGCCTTGATTTGACACTTGAAAATACTTTATAGAAATATTTTCACAAGTGCTTATTTAAGACTTCGTACTTCACTTTCAATTAACAAGACTTCTGTCTTCCATTATATTCCAAGTCTTAACAACATGATAATCTTGGCAAGCACGTAGATAATTAACATAACCTCGGCTTAATTTCAACTTGTAAATTTTCTTTAAAATTTCAACAAGTGTTAAACCCATTTTCTTTTAACATAACGTCGACTTAATTTCAACTTGTAAATTTTCTTTAAAATTTCAACAAGTGTTAAACCCATTTTCTTTTAACATAACCTCGGTTTAACTTCAACTTGTAAATTTTTCTTAAAATTTCAACAAGTGTTAAACCAATTTCCTTTCAACATGACCTCGGCTTAACTTCGACTTGTAAATTTTTCTTAAAATTTCAACAAGTGTTGAACCAACTTTAGCATGTAAATTCCAACTTCCAAGCATTATTCTCCAACTCTCTGCCCCCTAATGTGAACTTAAGTTTCACTTATGTTTACATTAAGCATGTACCTATGATCAGATTCAAACAGAGATTGGCCGAGGTGATCAACCTCGGTCAAAGTTTTCATTCTGTCAACATAGCAAATCTAGGTTAATTCAACTTAGTTCAACTCTATTATATGCAAGTATAATTCAACTCTGCCATATAATAAGTCTAAGCTATTCGTCATGTTTCAATCAGAAATATCGCCAACTTAGTTCAACTCTATTATATGCAAGTATAATTCAACTCGCCATATAATAAGTCTAAGCTATTCGTCATGTTTCAATTAGAAACATCGCCAACTTAGTTCAACTCTATTATATGCAAGTATAATTCAACTCTACCATCTAATAAATCTAAGTTATTCGTCATGTTTCAATCAGAAACATTGCCAAATAACTGGTCAATCCTTTTACATAAGTTTGGAATAAAAAATCGAGATAAAATTTTATTAATTACTTCGGCTAATAACAAAAAACTTAAAAACAAAAAGAAATCTTAATGATAGAAAAACTTAAGGTTGCAAGTATTCCAAGGTCTTGGCAATTCTTTGCCTTCACTGTCTTCAAGCCTGTAACACCCCAAAAATTGCAAATTATAATTATATGAATTATCCATGTGTTAATTGCGGATTATATGATTTAATTCGTGTATATTTGTCTAAATTGGGAAATTATTTGTTGAGAAGACAACTTTGGAATTGAAATTAATGACATAAATGGGTCCAGCAATCAAAATTGAGTACAAGGATATGTTAATTGGAATTTTTAGAGTTATTTGGGAAGTTTAATTAAAAATTAAACTTGTCTGATTCGCTAATTTTAATAAGTTAAAATTAAATAATTGGATATGAAATCAGAGCCTAATTTAAGTTAGGCAAATTGAAACTAACTTGATTTAAGTCATAAATATTAGAGGTTAATTTAATTTAATTTATTTGAGCTAGTTAACGACAATTTAAGCTAGAAAATTTAATTATTATTATATTAGTTATTCTACTCATCTCATAAATATAGACTAAGAGAGAGAGTGCTTGGTTGCCTTAAGTTAGTCATCTTTTTACACACCAATAGACCACGTAGAAAGAGAAAATGAGAGATTCTGGAACTCAACAAAACAAGGAATGAAGAAAACTAATTAACTCTTCACAATTCATCAAGTTGAGGTAAGATTTTCATTTAATTTCTTGAAATTTAACTTCCCACACTCATCATCTTCTAAGACAAAGGGTCAATTAGGATGAATTCTTAATTAATTGGGAGCTTTAATGTTGGAATTGACAAAGTAGAACATGCAAGCTAAGTTAGGAAAGAATTGAAGGGAACTGGACTTAAATTCAACATGCATGGCATGAATTCATGATATCTTTGTTTACATATACATTTTCTTGCATAAACTTCATGAATTCTCTAAGTTTTAAAGAGCTTTCATCATAAAGTTTGGACCACATGGTTCATAGTTTATGATAGTTTTGGAGTCTTTGATTAACCAATTGGAAGAATTAATTCTAGTTTGAGCATGCATGATTTTATTGTGTTCATACTCATTTCTTCTTGCATGGGTTTTCAATTTGCAAGGAAATTCCATGGGATGTAAAGTTTTAAAGTTCGAATATGTATATCTATGTCTATATATTTTATTTCAAAAGTTTATTTGATTTTTATTGGAAAACTTGAGTTGAATTTATAATTAATTAGAGGATTTACCCATGTAATTAAGAGCTTAGGACATGCATGTTAGAAAATGGTAGAATTGTACAAATTAATTCCTAATCTTTACTTGCATGGCATATTCTTAAGAGAACTTGGGTTCTAAACTTGTTTTTAACCATGATTCATGAAGTTTAAGGAGGCATTAAGCATGAATTAGAGCTTGGGTTCAAGAAAATGGATGTTTCATGAAATTGAGTTTCAAAAATGGAAAATGGGTTTAATTTGATATTTAGAGCCTTATAAGAATTCAATTAAGCATCTAATTTAGGTTCATAGAATTAGATGTAGTCAAATTAAGCCTTAATTGACAATTAATTAAATTTAATTGAAATTGAGTTAGGCTTAAAATTATAGAAATAAATGTGAAGATTAATTATTTGGGCCTTGATTTGCTTGAAAATAGAGTTGAAATTACAAAATGTGCATATTTATGAATTTCTGATTCAGTAATTTAAACATGACTGAATAATTGTAATTTAATGTGTATGAACCTAATTTAAGTTTAATTGTGAAATTAGTGAACTTAATAAGAGTTGGTATATGATTAGATTATTTATATTTAATTAGTTTCGTTAATACATGACTAAACATGTTTTAATTAGAGGTTAAAGGAAATTAATGATCTAATTAATTCTTAATTCTAGTCATCTATATTTAAAAGCATAAGTGAACTAAATATGTTTAAGATGATTGTGTATCGTGCTATGCATATTTGTGATTGTAGGTCACGAGTCAAGGACTGCTTGACCAACCGTTCTGAAAGCCCACTGTGAGTAACATTTCTGTAAAAATATGTTGATATAAATTATGTTTTAATTGTTATCGATAAGCTATGGTTTCTTGAAATGTTGTCTTGATTATGTGAACGAATGTCCTATTTGTGAATCTATTATGGCATCCATAGATAGTCCTAAGTCATGGGGGACGACATGTAAATGCGGGTCCATGACATATATGTGATACGAGATCTCATTAGCCACTTCATTGTGGTAATATGTGTTTAATCGGTATCCGGAACCGATTACTCTAGTCAGAAGACGATATGTGATACGTTCTGTGAGATGTACCATTATGTTATGTTCTGATATGAGACTGATATGAATGATTGTGTCATGATTTGTTTTACGGATATGATATATTTGGAATTCATTCACTAACTCCTTTACTTTAATATTATTCATTGGGCTTTAGTTCACTGTTTTTTTATATATATGTATAGGTGAGCGTCCTGGAAGTTAAGCTTAGGCAGAGTCTTGAACCGAGCCACTGTTTTGAAGCCTACCAAGTGTTTTGGGTGCCTCCGAGTTGGGGCTAGGCCTAGGAGGCCGTTAGCAAACTTTCGGTTATGTTATATACTTTTGACCCATACATATGTTTTTGTATAAGATATTATGTTATATGTTATGTAATGTAAGTGGCAAAATAACGCTTTTGCATGTGATTATTTGATCATATAGATGCACAGCTCATTGGACTATTGATATATTTTTTGAATATTGCTTCCGCTAGCCTTGATTATTTTGATTGTACATGAAAGCATTTGGTAATCTCATATTACTGGCCGGTTACGACACTAAACCTATAGGGGCGGGTTTGGGTCGTGACAAAGCCGATATACCCCATTGCCTAGGACTGAAATGATTCTAGAAGGTCCTTCTTAATTAGGGCCAAGTTTGCCCTCTCTAGAATCCTTCTTGTTGCCGTCAGGACAAGAACCGCAACTTGAAACTCTCATGGGTTGACCTTTTTGTTGTAAGCCTTGGCAAGCTGCTGCTGGTATGCCCGCAGCTGAATTGCTGCTTTCTCCCTTCTTTTTTCCAATAAGTCTAGATCTCGGGCTAAAAAAGCATCATTAGTTCCATTCTCTACTCCCTAGGTTCTGATCCCTGGGATGCCAACCTCCAATGGAATTACTGCCTCTGTGCCATAAGCCATGGCAAATGGGGATTCCCCAGTTGATCTTCTCGGCGTAGGCCAATATGCTCAGAGTACACTGGGCAACTCATCCACCCATTTTCCTTTTGCTGCTTCCAGCGTCTTTTTAATCTCATCCTAGATAACTTTGTTGGACGCTTCTGCTTGTCCATTGCTTTGAGGGAAGCTTGGAGTAGCGTAATAATTATTGATCTTGTACTTTGCACAGAAGCTCTTGATTAGCATACTGTTAAATTGTGTATCATTGTCTGCTATTATTGCTCTTGGGATCCCAAACCTGGTGATGATATTCTTCCATATGAAGTTCTTTACATCAATGTCCAGAATCTTTGCAAGGGGTTTAGCTTTAACCCACTTGGTGAAGTAATCTGTTGCCACTAGTAGGAACTTCCTCTGTCTAGTTACTTGACGTCGTTGTTCAACAAGATCCATACCCCATTGGGCAAATGGCCAAGGACTGGACACTAGGTTCAAGTCTGCTGCTGGTTAGTGTATTAAAGGTGCAAACCTCTGACACTTCTCACATTTTTTGACAAAGGCTTCAGTATCTTTCTGCATATAGTCACCAGTACCCTTGAGTAATGACCCTATGAGCAAGTGACCTGCCCCTAGTGTGGCTTCCACATACTCCTTCATGTATCTTATACAAGAAGTCTTCAACTTGTGAAGGATGTAAACACCTGAAAAGGGGACCAGTAAAAGATCTTTTGTAGAGATGCCTCTTTGCTATCAGACTCAAGCTTGTCGACTTCAGTCTGATCTTGTGTGCTTCCTTATTATCATCTGGCAGTTTTCCCTCTTTAAGGAATACTATTATTGCATCTATCTAGCTTGGCCCCATCTCCACACACATTGTTTCATGCTCTGTGTTCAGTGGCTCTACACTTGGGCCTGATAAATAGTCAACCATTATTGTCCTTGCCTCTTCTGGTTTTATTGCACTAGCCAGGTTGGCCAAGGCATTAGCATGGCTGTTGTCATCTCGACCGACTTGCTGTAGTCGGCAATTTTGGAACAATGCCATAAGTCTGCCCACCTTCTTTACATAGGCCATCATTCTTTCATCTCGGGCTTCATATTCGCCTATTGCCTGGTTGACGATAAGTTGGAAGTCACAGAAGACCATTACCTCATCGGCTTCCATTTGTTGTTGCCAATTTTAATCCTGCGATTAATGCTTCATACTTTGCTTTGTTGTTTGAGGCCTTAAACCCTAAATGAATGGATTGTTCCAGCATCTGCCCTTCCGGTGATACCAGCACTACTTCTACCCCCGCTCCTTGTCGGTTTGAACTTCCATCAACAAACAGGTGGAATGAGTCGCCGATGTAAATACTGCAGGGCCTGAGTTTCTCTTCTTTTCTCTGTTTGGCTATCCCCAAATGGGTTTCTTCTTGTTCATTTGGGCATCGCATACCTCGGCTCAACGGAGCTCGATATATGATGGAGCCTAGTGTGAACTCGGCTACGAAGTCGGCCAAGACTTGGCCTTTGATTGCTGTTCTGGGTGTGAATTTTAGGTCGTATTGGCCCAACACCACTGCCCATTTGGCTATCCTACCTGTCAGATCTCCTTGCTACAATAGGGACTTCAGAGGATGCTCAGTTAGCACCATAGTTTTGTGGGCTTGAAAGTAATGATTTAGCTTCTTGGAGGCCATTACCAAAGCTAGTGTTAGTTTTTCCAATAGTAGATATCTAGTCTCTGCATTTGCCAGGGTTTTACTCACGTAGTAAACTGCCCTTTGCTCTCCCTTATCTTCCCTGATTATTACTGCACTTACTGCATGTTTTGAGACCACTAAGTATAAGAACAGCTCCTCTCCAAGTACTGGATTTGAGAGAACTGGAGCTGTGGTCAAGTACTTCTTCAAGTTGGCCAAGGCGACTTTGTACTCCTTTGTCCATAAGAAATCTGTGGCTTTCTTTACTAGACTGAAGAAAGGTTTGCATTTATCATAACTTCTGCTTATGAATCTATTTAGGGCTACAGCTCTTCTGGTCAACATCTGCACTTGCTTTGCCGACGTTGGGCTCTCTAACTCTAGAATGACCTTGATTTGATCTTGGCTTGCCTCAATGCCCTTTCTGGTGACCAAGTATCCTAGGAACTTCCCTGACCCAACTCTAAATGCACACTTCGATGCATTGAGTCGAAGCCGAAATGTTCTTAGGATGTCAAAGACTGTCTTCAGGTCTGCCAGATGATCTTCAGGTTCCTTGGTCTTCACGACTATGTCATCAATGTATACCTCCACAATTTTTCCAATTAGATGTCTGAACATCTTAGTCACCAATCTCTGGTAAGTTGCTCCTACATTTTTCAACCCAAAAGGCATCACTCTGCAGCAATACAGCCCTTTTGGGGTGATAAATGCAGTCTTCTCCTCATTTGGGGGGTACATGGCTAGCTGATGGTATCCTCTATAAGCATCTAGGAAGCTCATCCTTCCATGCCCTGAAGTGGCATCTACCAATTGATCAATTTTGGGAAATGGGAAACTGTCCTTGGGACAAGCCTTGTTCAAGCTGGTGAAGTCCACGCAGACCCTCCACTTCCCATTCTTTTTCTTCACAACCACTGTGTTTGATAACCATGTTTGGTAATTTACCTCTCAAATGGCTCTGGCCTCCAGAAGTTTATCTACTTGCTCTTCTACTGCCTCAACGTGCATTAATGTCGGCCTCTTTGCTCGCTGGATGACAGGTTTGGCCGACCTGTCCATATTCAGTCTATGACAAGTGACCTCGGGGTAAATGCCAGGCATCTCATATGGTGTCCATGCAAACACCTCAAGGTTTGCTCTCAGGAATGCCTCTAATTCCTGTTCCTCTTCCTCGGCCAATCCTGAGTCGAGAAGGAAGTAACGCTCCTCATCTCCTTGCTGGACTAAGATCTTTTTCAAGGCTTCTTCACTTTTCTCGGCTGGTTCTATGCCGACATCCTCAAGGACCTCCATGTCCTCATTTTCAATCTCTGCTGCTTCTGCTTCTCGTATGTTACGAGTGGATTTCATTGCTGCCATGGAGCAATTCTTTGCCTGTACTTGATCCCCTCTGACTTCCTCAATTCCATGCTCTGTTGGGAATTGCAACAGCTGGTGCAATGTTGAGGGAACAGCCCCCATTGCATGCAGCCATGGCCTTCCCAGGATAATATTGTAAGGGAAGAGAGTGTTAATTATTGTGAATTCAGTTTTTACCTTCTTGGTGCCAGCCTACACCTCCAAACTCACTGCTCCCAGGGGCCACGTCGACGTTCCATTAAACCCGACCATTGAACAATTGGATTATTCCAGATCATCTTGGTGCAGGCCAAGCTCCTTGTAACATTTGACATACATGATGTCACAAGAACTACCCTGGTCGATTAGAATTCGCTTTACTTGGCACTCTCCAATCTGGAGGGATATCACCAAGGTATCGTTGTGTGGATGCTGTACCATCTCTAGGTCATCTTCAGTGAAGGACACCACTGGTCACTGGCACTCGTCTGCCCTAGGTCTCTTCTGTTAGACTTGATACACATGTTGGAGGTGTTTTGCCTTCTGAGTTTCCCCCCGTATCTCATTCTCATTCACCTTTGAGTGAATCATATTGATCACTCGAGGTCCGCCTACTCCGCCTACTTGCGGTTGCGGTGAAGGTGGAGGTGGTGCTGCCTGTGCTTGAGGCAATCTCGCTTGCTTTTCCCTTGTCCTGGTCTCATCTATCAGGTCTCTTAAATGACCTTGTCTTACCAGGTCTTCCAGATGTGCCTTTAGGGCTCTGCACCCTTGAGTTAGATGTCCATCCTCATTGTAGTAGGCACAATGTTTCCCCATACTTCTTTTCATAAATTCACCAGGAAGCTTTTATAATGCTCTGTAATAGGGCTGATTCCGAATTCTTTCCAAAACTTTGTAGACCGAAATTCGGAATATGGTTGTGACTGCCTGTGCAGCCCTTAGTCCTGTTTCTTGCTTATTGTATCCGCCATTACCTCGGCCTCGCTTCGGCGAGCCGTTTTTCTTCTCTTGTTTCGACGCCTTTGTCCCTAGCGTGCCCTCCACGGCCCTAGCATACTTTTCTATCCTGGCCATAAGTTTCTCCATACTTTTTGGCAATATCTTTGCCAGTGATTTTCGAAGTAGGCAATCATCTTTTAGGCCGTTCTTAAAAGACACGACCGCCATCTCTTGGTTGCATCCTGGTATTCGGTTGAACACCTCATAATACCTTTTAGCATAGGCCTTAAGGCTTTCATCCTCGCCAATTCTCAGAGCCATCAGGGCGTCCACCCTCAATAGCTGTAGTTTGTTTGTCACAAACCTAGCCACGAACATCTCGGCCAGGCCTTCCCAGCTTTTCACAGTTCCTTTCGACAACTTGTGAAACCAGTTTGATGCGATCTTCCCAAAGGATGAGGGGAATACCTTGCAGGGCAACAGTTCGTTCCCGGTGTATAATGCCATTGAGTTCAGATACAAGCTGACGTGAAAATTAGGGTCAGACTTACCGTCGTATATTTGGAATCTCGACATGTGGAACCTTTTCGGGGCCTCAAATTTGTCCAACTCCACCGAGAACAACATTCTCAGCTTGACCGGAGAGGTTACCTCGGCATCTTGTCACTTTCTCTGAAGGTAATCCCTCAGATCCTCTTTGGTCCGTCCAGCTCGGCTATCAACGGATTTCAGCCTTTTCAGTGCGCTGCTCCCAGTATCGTTATGAGTCCTTTTGGACCTTTCTCCATTAGTTGCATCGAAACACAGTTCTTTCCCTTGAACATGCCAATGTTATTTGGGGTCAGCTTCCTTGGTACGATGCGTCCTTCAAGAATCTCCCCATCTTGACTCTCCTTGCTTGACCTCCCTTGAAGGCCGGTGAGAGTGTTCCTCGGTCCTGGTCTGCTGGGGGACTGTAGGGACTATTTTCTACCCTTTTTGGGTATTGTTTTTGGCCACTAGAATCGGCGTATCTTGTAATGGGAATGGCAGCTACATGAAGTTGTTCTGCATCATGAAATTGACGACCGATTACAGGTCCATCAATTTGTTCACCAGTCCCTTCATCTCATCGTCCCTTTGTAGGCATTTGTCTTTCCATACTTAGAGGTCGTCCTCGTTATAATACCCGCCTCGGTCTAACTTTTTTCGCAGGTCGCCTTCCTCGCCGACGTCTTTTTCTCTGGGATTCCGATCCCGAGTTTCTTCATTACAATTATCCTCCTCCATGTTAGGGTTAGTGTGCTTACCACTCCCAATAGGGATGTCGTCCCCAACCTTCTCTTTTTGTCCATCGTTGGCCATCTATTCTCATTTCTTTCCCACAAACGGCACCAAATTGTGCGTGCTGTTTTCTAACCACACGACCGAACAGGTACTCAACTGGAGAACATTGGCAGAATAGATGGCGCTAAAAAGACCTACCACATAAAGAAAAAGACTCTGGCGATGGTTTGTCCACCCGGGGGCACTTTGACGATCAAGTCAGTTATCTCTCAAAGATAGCAAAAGTGCTTAACTCATTATTCAGAATACAAAAAAACGTACCTTAGACCCACAAAGGTGCCGTACTTTTATAATCAACATTGACTTGATCCCTGTAGAAGTCTAGCTTCAATGGACTTTGGCTCAATGACCATCTAGGACTCTCAAATAGATAAAGATAAACTCCCTAAAAGCTTTATCATTATCCTGGTTGAAGTCCCCCCTCATTCTAGGGCTCTTATAACTTATCTGCTCATCTCGGATTCTGGTATCTCCGCAGATAACCTCGGCCTAGTCGAGATTACCTCAACGTCAAGTCAAGGACACGTGGCACCTCGGCTGGCACTTTGGTGCCACCTTGGCCACGTGTTGCTATCTAAAAAATATGTCCCCACAATTACCTTTATTTTAATAAGCCTATCATGTCTTCTCTGACCATATTCCAAAATAAAAATATCAAATTATCAAAACTGATTAACATAATCTCAATCTTGTGGCAATTTCCCCTTCAAATCATATCAAGGGTATATCATGTCCTCTATAACCTAAAAATTTAGTGCAATACAGTTGATCATATTTTTCCTTTGATAGGTGTGTTTTGTGCAACCAATTAGTTGATCTGTAGCTAACTTCAAATTCTTCATTGCCTGGATGAAGTTGTAGGTGTCATATGAAAATGGGGAAAAATTGAGACCATTAGTCTCGAAGAAAGCTAGAGCAAGAACCCATAGATGCCTTGGCCATTAGCTATTTAAAAAACTCTACGAAGTCCACAAATTGAACCAAGAAAGGATTCACCTTCCCTCTTGTCCTGCTCTTCATCAAAAGAAAGAAATAAATAAATCTACTCTTAATTTTGAAAACAATCCACACATACACGACATAGTAAAGCTAGAAATATAAAAAGATCAAATTGCATTTTGTTTTGTTTTGTTTTTTTTTTTTTGGTACAAGTTTTTATGTCATTCATTAGCATGTCATGTAAAGTTATAATATTTTACAACATGAAATATATGTCGTCTTAAGTACAAATATTTTACGACATGTTTTTGTAAGTCGTAAAAACATATATTTTTTACGGCATACTTTTGCATGTCATAAATATATGAATTAACGACTTACATGGTATGTATGCTGTTATTGACAAAACATTAACGGCTTGCAAAAAAAAAAAAGATGTCGTAAAATGTACTAACTATAACATGTATTTAATGCATGCCGTAAACATGATACCGTAAATAGTTAGTTTTGTTGTAGTGAATCAAGAAGCTTCCCATCTCTTTCCAACTCTACTCTCCCTCCAACTATTCTTTTAAACATGATTTTGATAAATCTCACCTCACTATTAATCTAATTTCTCCCTTTATCTTTGAAAACAAACAAATTTAAAATTTTAAAGACAAAAATTAGGGATAAAATCACTTTTTAAAGGCCAAATATATTTATTGCCAAAAGTGTCACTATTATATTTTTGGCAACAAAATTTAGACATTAATGATGAATTATTTTCTTTTAGGAATCAAATTTTTTTTAAAAAAAAACCTTTTTTGGGGACAAATTAGTGACATTTTAAAAAAATTTGTCTCTAAATACCTTGTTTTTTACTATTTGAGATAATATGTCAGCAACTATTCTTGCAATGACATAAATTAGTCCAAATATTTTTTTTTATCAAAATTTTTACATTTAAAAAAGAAATTAATCTCTAAAATTCTTATATATTTAAATTGTAATGCAACAAATCTATGGGAGAAATGGACTCAATGGAGACTTGGTTTATTGAACCTACCTCTCGTATCATGTTATATTTATTGAAAATTGTTGGCTACATATTTTGTAAAAGCCAATTACAATTCGACACGTGACAGAATGAGGGTATTATTGGAAGATGATTTCAATCTTAAATCTCAATCGTATACGTGGCAATAAATATTGGTTCTCAAGTGGTCTGAGTAGCACTAGATCAGTAATGAAATACAAGGTGACGTGGCTTCAACGGTTACCTATATTCAAATTCAAATACATGAGGGAAGTCCAACTGCAAGTGATGGCATAGTGGAACTATTTCTAAGGTAACATGATCAGCGATCATGGAGGAAGCGATCGACGGTTCAAGTCTGATTCGAAGGTCATCTCTAACAAGTATAAATAGCAAGGAAGTTCCCAGAAAAGGCCCCCAGACTCAGATCATATAAACCAGTTTTAACTTCATATTTTCCTTTCCAGTTTTACTTTTCCTGTACTTTAAATACTCGTTCTTTAAATACCTGCATTGTACTTCAATTCATAGGAGTAGTTTCAAGTAGATTCAAGTAGATCTTTGTAAACCTTCTCGAGGTCGAAGTTTGGACTATTGTAAGTATTTATGTTAATGAAATACTTCAATTGTTCTTCATATTAATTGTTATTTCTCTTAATTTCTCCTAAAGTCAAGCTACCAAGAAAAGTCCTCTTCATTGAAATTTGCCGAAGAACTAAAACATAGTCGCCTGATAATTGATTGGCAATTATAATTTTCTGTAAGGACTGATTGATCCATGCTGGCACGCTCGAATTTACCAATATACCCTTCGAAAAGCCAAAAAGCCAACATATATTTTTGGCACGCCCAGTGGGACTAATTAAAAATGGCTAGACGAAGACGACAAGGAGAAAATGAACGCTTGGAAGAAGGCGTAGAAGGAGAGGTAGAAATACCTAATCCAGAGGAGAATGTGGTAACACACCCTGTGGAAACTCCTATGTTATCAGAACCTTTGGTCGAACAGACCAGTACTTCTGGACAAGAACCATATGTTCATAATATTGGACGAAACCAAGGAATTGGACCATCCACCATTCCATCTTCTCAGCCAACAAATCCATGGGATGGCTTGGTAGATGCTATGGGACAACAGCTAATGAACACAATGGAAAGGTGGGCGACATCCTTTTTGGATCGAATGAACAACCACCAACCAACAAATACAAGACATACAGAGGAAATATTAAATGTTCATCAACAAAGATTGGCTAGAGAAAAACAAATTTATGCAAGTTAATGGACAAATTAATGGTCGACTAGTACTCAAAACTGTGAAAGACCATCGCCTCGGCCTTGGTATGAACCCATTTCGAGACCTCAGAGTAGGCCAAAATACCACAAGATTTCAACAGTGAAGCCACACCAGTTGGTAGATCTGGCCAAGTACAAGAAACTGGCATAAGAATGGTGGCAAATCCCATGTTCGAAGCCATACCTGGCACCAGGGGTTATAATAATCCCTTATTTGAATTTATACCCGGGGGGTTGGAAGGTTTGCCTACAAATGGAAGGGACACAATACCTATTCCAACACCTTTCACAGGTCCTTTCGCAGGACAGGCTCAAAGGGGTTATCCATTTCCCCAACAGCAACCTGCACCACAAGGGCAACCAGTCCCAAATGTACCATTGTATGGACCAAGAGGACCACAGGCACAAATTTGTCCACCAAACTCTGTGTTTACTCCTCCAGTAGTGGTTCAGCAAGCCCAAAATATGGTCCCTAGGGACCAAATTGCTGATATTGTTAGGGAGATATGTGGACCAATGGCTCGGGGGGTCCAGACTCCTGTATACAGAAAACCATACCCAGAGTGGGTAGATAGGGTACATGAATACCCAAGAGGGTTCAGAATACCAGATTTCACCTTATTCTACGAAACTGGAAATCAATCAACAGTAGAGCATATTGCTAGATTCGCTGCTCAGTGTGGTGAATTCGCTAATCATGACTACATAAAATTGAGATTATTTCCAAACTCTCTAACTGGGGGAGCGTTTGTATGGTATATCAACCTTACACCTGGCTCCATTCAAACTTGGCAACAGATGGAAGAGGCATTTCATGCCCAATTTTTCCAATCGGAGCCAGAGGTATCCATGGCAGATTTGGCAAGATTGAGTCAAAGGCCCAAGAAAAGGCTACTCAATTCATTGCAAGATTTAAAAGGGCTCGAAATAAATGTAGAGTCATCCTTCCAGAGCCGTAATTTGTACGATTGGCTCAAAACGGTTTAGAGTTCGAAGCTTCAAAGAAGTTTGACTCAATCAATTCGTGGATTTGGTCGAATTAACCTATAAGGTGTCTCGATATGAAGCATTACTAGAGGAAGAACAAGATCGAAACAATGCTTCATATAAGACATATTACAGAGATCCCAATTATGAGATTGATGCGGCAGAGATTGTGGGCAAAGAACCTGTAATCTGTGAAGCATTAATTCATAAGGATACGACTATCGACCAGCAGTTTAAAAAGAAAGACTTTCACAGAAAATATTCTTTCGATTTAACAAAAGCAGATGACATTTTCGATCATTTGCTTGCAGCCAATTTCCTTAAGTTACCAAAAGGAGTAAAACTACCTTCTCTTGATGAACTTAAAGGAAAAGTATACTGTAAATGGCATAATTCTTGGTCTCACTCAACTAAAAACTGCATTGTTTTTCGAGACAGGATCCAAGAGCAAATCCGGAAAGGAAGTCTGAAGTTCTCGACCAAAACGGAGAAAGCCATGGGAATTGACAGTAACCCGTTTCCAGAAGTTGGAGAAAGCGCAGCTAATGTGGTTGTTCCAAACTTTCAGAATCTATCTCTGCAGGAATTGGAAGAGGTCAATGTGCAGATGCATATTGCCAACCAGACAGCTGCCAAGAAAGAGACCAGAAATCTACCAGTTGTTGGCCAGAGTCTCTCACATCAGAAGGAACATTCTGATGAAGAAATATTGGACGACGATTCTTTGGAAGCAGCTGTAATGCAAAGAATGTGTCCAAGGTGTAGACTAAGCTACAAATGGTTGAAGGGGCTTCCAATTGATGGGAAGCAATACTATAAGGATGTTCAGAGACGTCCTAGATCGACCAACGCTATAATAAAAGGCCGCATTCGGCTAGTGATAGGCGTGCGGTGGTGGTTGAGCCTGCAGTTGACAGAACAAATGCTAAGGGTAAAAGGCCCTTGTATGAGTCTAGGCCACTTAACTACTATAGAATGGAGAGCAGACATTCTGAAAGAAGATTAGAGAGGAGTTCAGGTTATGGGACTAAAGCCAGAGATTGGCCCCCCAGATCAACTTCACACGTAATGTAAAATGGCCATCTCAAACAAAGGCCGTAATCAAGCTCGAAACATGAGACCGTAACCAAGCACTTACCTCCACGACGCCAAGATGACTTCGAAGGTGGAAAAGGGTGGTTCAACATCTGAATCAGTAAGCTCTTGGGTACCTGGAGTTCCAGATTGGTTTGTAATGCAAAACAAACCTAGGGAATTGCCTGACAGAAGAGATGTTGGAATCACAGGCAGAATGGTCAAGCGTCCTTTGGTGGCCCCAAACAACTGGGTATTGCTGAAGCACCCAAAGACAAAAGAGCCAAATATGGTTCCGGTTATTTCCAGATCACAAAGGAGGAAAATTCA
This sequence comes from Camellia lanceoleosa, assembly GCA_025200525.1. Classification (NCBI taxonomy): domain Eukaryota; kingdom Viridiplantae; phylum Streptophyta; class Magnoliopsida; order Ericales; family Theaceae; genus Camellia; species Camellia lanceoleosa. The sequence continues at coordinate 34,517,195 of CM045763.1, read as the reverse complement.
AGCAGTACACCCAAGACCAAAGAAGATCTGAAAGAGAGTGAAGAGAGTTCTTCACATGTCAAGACAGAAGAAAAGAAAGCTTCGAAGTCAGACCATGTTCCAAAACCGACGCTACAAAGTAAAGTGGTTTGTAGCAGAGAACAATTGGCCCAAGTTCATTCTGAACTAAAGGCCAGAGAGAAGTCCAGTTTGGCAGGATTGGAGAAGGCTCTGATGGAAAGTGATAGTGAAATAGAAGAAGAGATTGGCATGAGCCAAAAGAAGGAAATGGCAGAAGAAGAAATGTTCGAAGCCTTCATGGCTGAACAAACATTTCTGACTGAAAGCTTAGTTGAGAAGGATCCTTCGAAGGGATCAGTTATCAATGAAATACCGTATCGCAAGATGGAGGACGTTCAAGACACGAGCAAGGTAGCCAAGAGGGGAAGAAGGTACAACCAGCCATCCAGTTTGGCTCATTCCCACCTGTATCAGTCAACATGGTACATATACTACCTCATGAATTTCAGGCTGAGGATCAGGAGGACCAAGACATGGATCCAATTCCTGTTTCTAGTGAGGAATCACAAGTGAGCATGGTACAGGATGCTCCTGAAATGGCTATTCCTATGGAAGTTGAGTGCGAAAGCGAAGAGGAGGTGAGCATCAACCTCTCATATCCTTTTGAATACCCCTCGAACTCCATGACCCAACATGTCAAGCCTTTGTACATTAAGGCTTTCTTTGATGGTATACAGTTAAACCGAGTCCTAGTAGACAATGGGGCGGGTTAATTTATTGTCAAATCTTCTTTGAAGAAATTAGGAAGAAGAATCCTGTGTTGATCCCAACCAAGACAACCATTGTGGCTTTTGTTGGAGATAAGCAGATGGCCCAAGGTATTCTCGCCTATTAATTTGAGTGTGGGAACCAGGATTGTATGACAAGATTCTTCGTGATCGACAAAGAATGCTAAATATAATGCCTTACTTGGAAGGGACTGGATTCACACCAACAAGTGTGTACCTTCCTCTTTGCATCAGAAGATCATGATGGCTCTGGGCAATGGAGAGACAGAGGAGATTGATGCAAATCCTCAACCTTTCGTAGCCTGTGCAGACTTTGCAGAGGCCAAATTATATATTGAAGGGGTAACTCCACTCAGTATATTGAGGAAAGCTGATGGCTCAGCCGAAGTGACGGCTGATGAGGAAGTTACACATCTGAAGCACTTAGTCCAAGAAAGTGCTGATGAAGAGGTTGTCGTGAAAGATGACAACGATGCCTGGTTGTAGGCAAAGAAGTGAAGAACGAGAAGCCAATTCATTGGCTTTAATTAAATTCTCATCATTGGATGTAAAAGCAATAGTCCAGAAGGTACAGAAACAAGAGAGAGAAGCCATGATAATTGGCTGTAAACAAGAACAACAACAGGACAGAAGATTGACCTTTGGGAAATATTATGCATTGGACATTGAAACAAAAGTCCAGGAAATACAAGAAGAAGACGCCTTATGGACAGATTTTGTCTATGAGGAAGAAGGCAGAGATATCGAAATAGAGAACCTAGAGGCAGAACAAGGTGAAAAGATTGCTTCAAAGGTTGAAGAAACCAAAGAGAAAGCTTCAATGAATTCTCAGACGCAGGACCCCTTAGAAGAAGTGAATTTAGGGTAAGGTTCTGTGCAGCAGCCCACTTATATTAGTACCTGTTTGAATGCTCTGGACAGAGACCAGTTGTTGGTTGTTTTAAAGAAATACAAAGATTGTTTTGCGTGGTCCTATAATGAACTACCAGGATTGGATAGATCATTGGTGGAACATAGGCTCCCTTTGAAGCCTAATTTCAAGCCATACAAACAGAAACCAAGAAGGATGAGTCCAGATGTAATTCAGAAGGTCAAGGAAGAAATTCTTAGACTACTTAAGGCAGACTTTATTAGGACAAACCAGTATGTTGAATGGCTATCTAATATTGTGCCTGTAGTTAAGAAAATGGCAAAATGAGGGTATGCATCGATTTCGTGAACTTAAATCTAGCAACTCCTAAAGATGAATACCCTATGCCTATAGTGGATCTTGGTGGACGCTCAAATAGGCATCAAGTTTTGTCAATGATGGATGGCCACTCTGGTTATAATCAAATATGCATTGCAGAGGAAGACATCCACAAGACAGCATTCAGATGTCCTGGGAATATTGGCACTTTCGAATGGGTTAAGATGCCATTTGGTCTGAAGAATGCTGGAGCTACGTATCAGAGGGCTATGAACACCATCTTTCATGACCTTATTGGAGGGTATCTAGAATGTTATATTGATGACATCGTGGTAAAATCCCAGTCCATAGAGAAGCATTTGCTCCATTTAGAAGCAGCTTTCGAAAGAATGAGGAAGTTCAAGCTGAAACTCAACCCTCTTAAATGTGCTTTTGGTGTGTCATCTGGAAATTTCTTGGGTTATGTAGTGCACAAGAAAGGAATACAGATTGATCAGAATAAAGCCAAAGCCATCATTGAAGCTAGGCCTCCATCAAGTAAGAAAGAATTACAAAGGTTCCTTGGGCAGGTTAACTTTCTTCGAAGGTTTATTTCTAACACTGCAGGGAAAACTAAAGTATTCTCTTCCTTGTTAAGGCTGAAAGATGAAGAGGAATTTGTGTGGACAGCAGAGCATCAAACTGCTTTCGAAGGTATCAAAGCCTACTTGGCTAACCCTCCAGTGCTGATGCCACCAAAACGAAATAAGCCCTTGAAGTTATACATAGCGGCAGCAGAAGATTCATTGGGAGCTTTCTTGGCCCAAGACAATGAAGAAGGCAAGGAACAAGCTGTTTATTACCTTAGTAGGTTTTTAAATTCTTGTGAATGTAAATATTCAGCTGTTGAAAAGCTGTGTCTTGCTTTGTATTTTGCTGCAATGAAATTAAGATATTATCTTTTACCTATAACTGTCTTGGTAATTGCAACCACAGATTTGGTTAAATACATGTTATCTAGACCCATGTTGAGGGGAAGAATTGGCAAATGGATATTAGCCTTATCGGAATTTCATTTAGAATATGTCCCTCAAAGAGCAGTAAAAGGGCAAGTATTAGCCAATTTTCTGGCAGATCATCCATCTCAAACAGAGAACCAAGAGGTAATGGAACTTGGTATGGCTAGTGTTGAACCATGGCAAATGTGGTTCGATGGATCGAAAGCCAATGGATTAATTGCAATTGGTATTGTGATTAAGTCTCCATTAAGGGGTAGATACCACACATGGTTTCAGAGTGTATGAAGCTAGCTGTTCCATTAACCTGGCTGGCTATGAAGCCTTAAATGTAGGACTAGAAATCCTTATTGGATTACAAGTACATGCAGTTGACATATTTGGGGACTCTCAATTGGTGGTTAACCAAGTAAAAGGGATTTTCAAGTGTCAAAGCATAAGCATCCTACCATATTATGTTGTTGCATTACATCTGCTTTCGCCTAAATAGCAAATGTAACCTATGTTCCAAGATTCTTGAACAAAGAGAGCTAATGATGTGGCTCAAAAAGCTTCGAACTTCAAGAGAAGGGATAATACCCAAAGGGATATAAGCCAAACAACATATCAGAGATTAATACAACCTTTGAATAAAAGGAATGTGATCTTGGAAGTCAATCATAATGACTCACAAGAACAGGATTGGAGGCATCCAATAATGCAGTACTTGGCTGGTCCATCTGCAAAAGCCAGCAGGAAAATCAAATTGCAGTCTATGCAATACATGGTATATGATAATGCTCTATACAAAAGGGGAGGAGATGGCTTATTATTGGAGTGTTTAGGTCCAAAAGAAGCATTAACAGCTATGGCTGAGGTTCACGAAGGCATTTGTGGTGCTCATCAGCCTGGTGTAAAGATGAGATGGTTGCTTCGAAGGCATTCCTATTATTGGCCAACTATTCTTAAAGATTGCATAGAATATGCAAAGGGTTGCCAGGCATGCCAAAAACATGGCACAATAAGACATGTGCCCATAACTGACCTACATGCAGTGGTGAAGCCTTGGCCATTCAGAGGATGGGCCATGGACATGATAGGTAAAATTCACCCACCTTCTTCGAAACATCATTGTTTCATTCTAGTGGCTACTGACTACTTCACTAAATGGGTCGAAGCCAAACCATATAAGGTCAGAGACCGCAGAGGTCATTGGGTTCATTAAAGATTTGATCCATAGGTTTGGCATTCCACAAACCATAACAGTTGATAATGGAACTGTGTTTGATGGGAAAATGGTGAAATCCTTTGTGGCAGAATGTGGGATTAGCCTTATTAATTCTACTCCCTATTATGCACAGGCCAATGGTCAAGCTGAATCATCCAATAAATCCTTGAAAAAAGGAATACAAAAGATGGTGGAAGATAACCCTAGGGATTGGCATAATCTATTGTTGGATGTTTTATGGGCTTACAGAACTTCTCCAAGGTCGAGCACAGGAGTCACCCCTTATGCCTTAGTATACGGGCATGATGCAGTGTTACCTGTGGAAATTAATATTAAATCTCTGAGGGTGAAATGTCAAGATCAATTAGACTCTGAGCAATATCATCAAAGCATGTGCTTAGAATTAGAAGACATAGATGAAGCGAGGATTTTGGCGTTAAATAGCATTCTTTTTCAAAAGAAGAAAGCAGCCAAGAATTATAACAAGAAAGTCAAACATATTGGTTTTGATGAAGCTGATTTGGTATGGAAAACAATACTCCCAATAGGGATTAAAAGCCATAAGTTTGGCAAATGGTCACCTAATTGGGAAGGACCATATCAAATTCATAGAGTTCTGCCTTTTGGAGCATACCATTTAAGAAATTTAAATGGCTATGTGCACCCCAAAAAGATTAATGGAAGATATTTGAAGCCTTATTTTCCAACCATTTGGGAAACACAAGGATTAGAATAAACATTATGTACAAACACACAAGACACTCAGGTAATAGATAAAAGCTTGATTTTTCATAAAGAATCAAGTACATGGTGCCACAGATTGGCCCAAAAATCATTACAATGTTTCAATTGTTTTTGTACAGTTGATTTCCTACTGCTAAGTGATGGAAACAGGTGAATAGCTGCAGCCATGTCTTCTTTTCGTTCGGACACAGTCTTGGTTGGTGATTTGCAATTTAGTGTCAGTTCGAATCAAGGCCTGGTTTACTGCAGCTAAATCCTCCTCAAGTTGAGCTTTCTTCTCCAGTAGCTGAATTCGAAATTGGGAGGTAGAAGAGTGTTGTTCCTTGAGATTTGATATTTCGGTATGCACTTGAGAAACAAAACATTGATCCCTGGCCAATTTCTCATTGGCGATTAATTAGATGACAAATGTTGATATAGAAATCAATAGTAGCCGCACAGGATAGGTGACTTGAGACGTTCATATTAGATCGCCAAAGAATATTACAAAGACTGGAGAAACCCATTCCTGATAATAGGCCTTTGTAGAGCCTCGAAGGGGATCCTCGAAAAGGAAGTCAACAGTTCCAGACATGTGTCTAAGTCCACTGAAGGTACAGGAGGCTTGCTGCTAGGAGAAGGAGGACTATCAAAAATCTCCAGCAAGGAGTCAGCCAAGATTAATGGCTCAGCTTCAACACTAAATGTTGGAGAAGTAGAAGATACGTCGAAAAGACTAGCAAGTCTTCCTTCGAAGATGTCTATTTCATCCCTAGACATGAAGGGCATAGAAAGTATGGTGGTGGAAGACACAGAGGGCTGCATGGGGATGGGAAAAATGGATGGAGTATCTTTGGCAGCTTCTATGGTTTTAGCCACCAATGAATCAAGTGAAGGAGGGCTAGAAATAGGCATAGGTGATGAACCATGAATTGGAGAATTACCAGCACCCTCTGTGGAAGAATCAACTGCCATTAGGATTGGAGTAACAGCTGGAATATCCTTAGAAAAAGGAAGAGTAAGGCTCGAAGAAGGAATGGACTGAGGTGGATTGAAAGTCAAGAAAGGAAGGTACGGTTCTAGGCCAAGAAGAAGAGATGCAGGAATGTTGGGACTCAAGGAAGGTACAAGAAGCGTAGGCTTATGAAGTGGAAGTTGTATTTGAATAGTCTTCACGTTTTTCATCTGATCAACTTCAACTGAAACTGGAAGAGGTCCCATGGGAAAGATAAGTGCAGTGGTTGTTACTGTAGAAGGAAGAAAAGTAAGGCAATGTCAAAATTCAAATATTTAAAGCTGATGAAGGAAAAACAACAAGAAGTGTGAAAGAAATTACTTGTTTCAGCAATGTTGATGTTGATGGGAGAGCTATGAAGAGAATAATGTTCGACAATTTGTTGTCTTCGAGCAGTTTCTCTTTGTAACACATCAGCAGCAGCAGCTTCATCTCTCAGAAACTGTTGCTGCCGTTTCTTCTCAGCTCTCTCAAAAACGATTATTGCTTTGGAATGTTCCTGTTCTACTGCCTTGGCAGCGGTTTCATGAACCGGATCTTCTACCAAGTCAGCAGCAGAAACAGTCATCTTCTTTCTCTTCCTCCTTGGCAGTGATGCTACTGGTTCTTTTTCAATCTCCCTCTCCTCAATTTGGGTTTCAAATGTTTCAGAGGTAAGTGCTTTCTCTATTACTACAGTAGGTGCTTCGAAAGAAGGATCCTTAATTGTATCAGGAAGGGAGGCAACTACTTTTTGTCTCTTTGTTCTCTGCAAGGATACTTCTGGCTCTTGCTCAACCTCTTCTTCTACCAAAGATTCGGATTCCTCAGGAGGGAGGACTAGCTTCCTTTTTTGTTTTTGTTGTTGTTGTTTCTTTTTGAGAACAGCTAAAGTTTCAGCTCTCTTGGGAGATTCCTCGTGTGGGGGCCCTGCACCAAAGAACAAAAGTGTAAAGGGAAGGAACAAAAGATTCAAAAGAAAGGAAAAGGAGAAGTCTGAAAATATTTACCCTTCTTGAGCGGCTCTAGTCACTCTAGTGGAGGGATGAAGTTGTAGGATTAGTCGTGGCACCTCGTGAAGAGAAGGAATGTCCCTAGATGTCGCCGGGCTTAGCCTTCAAGGCACTCCTAATCTTACCAAAGAAGTCATGGGGATGTTCAGATAGGCGTATTTCCATATTGACCTGTCCACCGCCTCGAATCTTTTCAAGATCGAGCCATATGGAAGAAAGGGATAAATTGGAACTCATTCAGGCTCTTTCAAGAGTTTGAGGATTGCCCTCTAGTCTGGATTTGGATATTCTCAAATCTCGACAAGAAGATGGACATTCGAAAGACTGCAAAGAGGAACTGGCATCCCTTGAGTGAGTCCAAATTGTCTGGCAAATTGAGAAGGGCAGTACACCTCAGATATGCATTTGTAGGCTCGAGGGTTTAAACTACCAATGAACAATTCCCTTGGTAGTAGTATAGAGGCCCACATATCTTTATGAGGAGAAGTGGAGCATTCTTTATCAGCTAGGAAAGCTTGCAGCCAAGTTGGTCCTTTATTGGCTTCAAAAGGACAGAAGAAAGAGGCAGATGGAGAAATGGGGAGTTGATAAAAGAAGGTAAAGTAGTAAGCGAAGGAAGCAGGGTAAAGGGCAATCCTAGCATACTTTTCTCCATAAGTACTAGGATCCTGAACAAGGAATTTTAGACATTTGGGGTGTAGGTCAGTGAAATAGGCGAAGAGCCAAAGTTGAAGCACTCAGAAGGGACCTCCTTGGTTAGCATCAAGAGGTTTTTCACAAAATTGGGAGCAGACTCTGTAGACATGACCTAAAAGATAAGGAGCAAGAGCTATATGTTTTTTCAAGACAAGTGCCTTCGCGAGAGGAACAAACTCAGGCATAATCCTCTGAGATGAGGTGCAAAAGAGGAATTTGCATAACCAATATAAAATAAAGGAAAATAGCTCTCTGTCCTTCACAGGACCTTCCTTTTTATTTTCAGACTTTACGAAGTCACTATAAGAGGAGCTTAAGGATGGAAGAGAAAACTTAATAGGAAGGTCTGGGTAGTTGGGAGTAAATGGAGAACCATGGGGGGAAAGCCCTAAGAGATGGCAAATATCAAGAACGGTGGGGGCCATCATGCCACACCGAAATTGGAAGAAATTAAAAGACATATTCTAGAAACATAAGGCAGCAGGTATCAAGAAAGGGTCTTCAGGAATAATGAACCTGGAAAGACGAAGGGCATCGAGAATACAGAGCTCTTGCAGGTCATCTTCTCGCAGTACAACTCTGCATACCATTCTTCCCATTCACCTCATTGTCGGCCAAAGAACGGTGAGGACGATTCACCTCCGCTTCCCAATCAAGTCCTTCTTCGGAAAGAAGGAAATGGTCCTCCAAGCGAAGATATAGGGTCAAGTTGAGCGAAGCTTCCCTAAAAATAGGCCAAGGACGTATTCTGCTTGCTATGACGAGGTACGAAAAGACGTCCATCTATGTGGCTGGACTCACCAGATGATAGTTTGGTGATTTCTTCATCGATACATCGCTTCAAAGCCATGGTAGGACTGATGCGATCGCCAGTAAGCACTTTTAGTGAGGAAGGATCCATTGATGGCGAGTAATAAGGAAGAGGGGTTTTAACAGGAGATCGGTAGGGTTTGTGTGTCAAAAGAGCAAGTGATTTCAGAGTACAAAGCAAAGGGGCTTTTAAAAGGTTTTATGTCTGAAAAATATATTGCGTTATGTACTAAAAGTATGAATGTGAGGAGACTCTTCCAATATTGATAGTTTTGGAGGGAAGAACACATTCTAAATGTTGACGTCAGCTTCGAAGAACAATATTTGGCTTCGAAGCCAATTTTGGCTCCAAGAAATCAAGTAAAACGGCTTCGAAATACAGAATCCGGCTTCAAAGTAAACTACAGACGTTAAGATACAAAGAACATCAAAACCAATCATTGGTTTTTACAAGAGAAGGTTGTCCATTGAGTTAAGACAGCATAAAATGCTTTTCAAAGTAAGAATGGTCAATTTAAAAATGACTGATTATATTAACTATAACCATATGTTGGTTATAATTAGCTTTGAAAAGTAAGGTTGTTAACTTCGAAGCATTGAGTTGAGATAATTTTAACCAAAATTGTCAAATTTTGCTCCATAAATTGGAAAAAGACATATTGGTTCCTTTTAGTGTTTCATTGAAAATAAGTGAGTCCAAATTCAAAGGATGAGATTATTTAATTCAAGGCTATAAGTTGGCTTTTAAAAGTAAGAAGAAACAGAGTCAAACAATGTCAAGTACAGAAGGACTTTGCTTTTATTAGAGCCAAGACAATTACATTAAGTAACCTTATTTAGGTACAAATTCAAGCTCATAAAAATAAGGAATGGAATAAATTACAAGATCATGGAATTTCGTCCAACAATGATCAATGAATATTTGTTCTTTCTTTATTATGTCTTCCATCTCCTCCAAAGTTGGCTGCATGAGTTGATGTGCTCTCACTTCGTAATAGAGCTCTTCAGCCTTTGCTTCGAAAGCCTCCTCTCTCAACTTTTGTTCCAACTCATCTAAAACTAAATCATCCCAATACGCAGAATCTTTATTTTTGAAGTCATCAAAGTCTTCAATGAAGTTTTCTGCTTCGTATTGAGCATGAATTCGAAGAGATGAAAGTTGATCCAAAGATTGAATGGTGACTTTGGAATTTCGATGCCAATGGAGGAGTACTGGAAGTTGATCCAGGAACATGTGAAGTTCTGCTTGGGCGATAGGATTAAGGATATGGCCCCTGGTCAGAATATCACAAGCCCACCGGAAGTTCTTGAGAGGAATGTCATCCTCAAGAACATTGAAGGGTAGGTGAGAAAAAGCTGCGAGCAGAAGTTGGGCTTCTTTCCGCTCAAATGGAGTTGGAGATGATGGAGGTTTGTAAGGAGGGAAGATTTTGTCCATTGGAAGAGCAAGCTTTAATTTCTCTGTCCAAGAAAGAGTGGGAGGAGGAGAAGGAGTAGATGGTTCTGCTTCAGAAGAAAGAGAAGGTGTGGATGCCTCTAGTCCAGAGGATGGAGAAGGTGTGGATGCTTCTATTTCGGAGGATGGAGAAGGTGTGGATGCTTCCATTCCAGAAGAAGGAGAAGAAGAAGTGGTTGCTTCAGTTGGGGGAGATGGCACAAGGATGGGAGGAACAAAGGCATTAATATAATCAAGCCAGTCAGAAGAGCAAATCTGCGCTTTCTTGGCTAAAAATGAAGGGGTATATCCTTGTGATTCTTCCAAGCACCGGGCAGGGTGCATTATCCTTGTGGGCATGGAAGATGTATACCAAGCCACAAGCAAATTCTCCTCTAAACTACGTCGAAGGTCGATGGGCACATAAGGATAAACCACCGAGCTTCGAGCGTAGGAAGGAAAATCTAAAGGGTCAGTGAACTCAATAAAATGATGATTGATCCGTTCCCTCAAGCCCCGTGACTCAGTGCGGTCAGTTCATCCGTAAAACCCCAAGATGAAGAAGTTGTAGCTTCATCCCAAGCAGAAGTTTGTGAAGAAGAATTTCCCAATTCCATATTTGTAATTTGTTGAAGCAAAGGCTTGAGAGTTGTTCATTCAAAGTGCGAGGGAAGTTTAGGGGAAAAACTTTTTGTATCAATGAGTTTGTAAACCAAAGGATTGAGGGCAATGTGTTCGTAGTCCAAAGGTTGATAATCTGCGAAAGCCTCCATGACCTGAATATAGAAAGGCAGGTAAAGGTGGCTAATAAATGCGTGGAGATTCTTTCGAGGGGAAACATCATTACTCAATGGCTCTTCGTATGCTTGATCAATAGAGTGAGAAGGTGATTGAGTCATAATCCGTTCGAATGCTGAAGGTATTGGAACGTCCAACAAAGTTAAGCGTTAATGCAAATGATCACCAAAATAGGTGACGGTTGTGTTTCCTGAAAATAGATTCTATGCACGTTCCAAAAAGCGAGGGAAAAGTTTTTGATTCACTAATATTTCCAAGTATTGGGTATATTAGTGCGGGGGGTAATGTTGGCTACATATTTTGTAAAAGCCAATTACAATTCGACACGTGGCAGAATGAGGGTATTATTGGAAGATGATTTCAATCTTAAATCTCAATCGTATACGTGGCAATAAATATTGGTTCTCAAGTGGTCTGAGTAGCACTAGATCAGTAATGAGATACAAGGTGACGTGGCTTCAACGGTTACCTATATTCAAATTCAAATACAGGAGGGAAGTCCAACTGCAAGTGATGGCATAGTGGAACTATTTCTAAGGTAACATGATCAGCGATCATGGAGGAAGCGGTTCACGGTTCAAGTACGTCAAGGTCATCTCTAACAAGTATAAATAGCAAGGAAGTTCCCAGAAAAGGCCCCCAGACTCAGATCATATAAACCAGTTTTAACTTCATATTTTCCTTTCCAGTTTTACTTTTCCTGTACTTTAAATACTCGTTCTTTAAATACCTGCATTGTACTTCAATTCATAGGAGTAGTTTCAAGTAGATTCAAGTAGACTGTTGCTGTAAACCTTCTCGAGGCTGAGTTTGGACTATTGTAAGTATTTATGTTAATGAAATACTTCAATTGTTCTTCATATTAATTGTTATTTCTCTTAATTTCTCCTAAAGTCAAGCTACCAGTAAAAGTCCTCTTCATTGAGGCTGAAAGAACTAAAACATAGTCGCCTGATAATTGATTGGCAATTATAATTTTCTGTAAGGACTGATTGATCCTTGCTGGCACGCTCGAATTTACCAATATACCCTTCGAAAAGCCAAAAAGCCAACAAAAATAATCAAAAATCATTTTGTGATGGGTGGAGTAATTTTAGATTTTACGAACTAATAATTTTAGTGATTTAGAGAAGCAACTTGAAAAAAGTCTTTAATGATTTATATTTATTCTGTCAAAGTTTTGTTTCTCTATAAGTAACGTTAGGGTTGTTTGACATAATTCTATCTAAATTATTTCGCGTGTCCTTATGTTACTTAAATTATTTTGCTTGTCCTTATGTGTGCAATTTTTGTTGTTGTTGATTTTTCTTCTTGTTGATGTTGTTGAGAAACATATTGTAACAGATAAAAAAAAATCTGTGGTATATATGAATCTGTGATGCAATAGATAAAAAAATTTTTTGTTGAGAAACATATTTCAACAGATTAAAAAAAAAACCTATGGTACAACAGATTAAAAAATATCTGTTCAAACAACTCTGAACAAATAAAAAATCAACAAATAAAATTCAGGGGAAAAAATTGTACAAATAATAAAATTTGAACAGATAGATTTAAATAGATAAGTGAAAAAATAGATAATAAAATTTGGACAAATAGATTTAAATAGGGAAGCAAAAAAATTGAAAAGATAAAGGAATTTCACATTTCAACATATAGATAAGTTAAAAATAAGAATTTCAAGAGAGAGAGAGAGAGATGTAAAAATTCAATAAATCATGGGCAGGGGTAAATTTCAACGGATAGTAAAATTTTAAATAGATAAGGGAAAAAAATTAAATAAATAGTTAAAAAATTGAATAGATAGAAAAAAATTTGAATAGATAGATATAAATTTGAATATCAATAGTTTAACCGTACAATTATTAAAATTGATAGTTGAAAGATTAAAACAAGACAAATTTGATAGTTTCGGTGGGACAAGGTGAATTTTTTCCTTAAATTCATCACTTTTTCTACGAGGAAAAGAAGGGCACGTGGCAAATTATTCACCATTAGTGCCTCTATAATAAGGGCCAACTTGTCAAGGGACTTTCTTCAACCTGTGTGTGAGTGAGTGAGTGTTCTCTATTTTTGTTTGAGAGTTGGAAGTCTTACTTGGGGGTGTGTACGTAAAAATGGATCTTGGTGGTAAGATGGAGGGTGAAGTAGAGATCAAGTGTGATGCTGATGAACTTTTCCAAATATGTTCTGGTAAAAAAGCACATACAGTATGAAACTTGAGCCCTGATAAAGTATCCAAACTAGACTTACATGAAGGTGAATGGGGAGATCATGGATCCATCAACGTCTGGACTTATGTTACAGGTATGTTCACTAAACCTCTGTTTATTCGGACAGGAAATATTTTTCTTTACAGAATTTTTTTTTTTCAAAAAATATTATTTCATAAAAAAATGTTTTCTTATATTTAGTTGCGTTAATTGAAAATACTATATTAATTGTTGTATTAGTGATGGTGGTAGTGGTGGCACCAGGTGGAGGTGGGTGGAGGTGTTGGGGGTGGTGACGATAGTGGTGTGACAGTAGTGGTGATGTCGGTGGTAGTGATAGTGGTGGCGGTGATCGTGATGACAGTGATAGCGGTCGTAACTGTGGTGGTGATTGTTAATGTGGTGACATTAATAAAACATTAGTTTGAAAAACATTTTTCACTAGTAAAAAATATTTTATATCCAAATAGGCTTACTTTTCGTTGCCTCTTATTTTTTGTTGTACCAAATGACACCGCTCTATTAAAATGTTTTCCAAAGTGGAAAATATTTTTCACCACCTACTAGAAAATATTTTTCACCACTAGAACCTAGTCTTGCTCCAATTACTTTCTCTCTCATGCACAAAGTAAAAACAGGGGAATTGCTTAAGAAAAAAAATTGCCAAAACATGGAGAGTGTAAATTGTTCTATGGTGGGGTGTAAGTGAATTTATAGGGGTGTAACTCCATGTTTGTGTAAATTATTCTTTTTTATTTCACTATAAAGTAATTTCCCCAAGTAAAAATGAGGAGAAATTTTTTTATGCTGGGAGGGTACCATGTGGTACTGCCAAGTGATATTTTTCACTAATTACAAATGTGTAAATCCTCTGTAGTCTTCTAAACACTCAATATAAATGTAATAGACCCTATTGTCAAATCCAATCAAAATAAAGGAAGGTACGATGTGGCATCTACCTCGTAGCACCTAAAAATTCCTAAAAAATGAGGCAATCTTTAAACAACTATTAACTATGATTTCACATTGTTCTTATATGTTCATCCGCAATAGAGGGAAAGGTGGGGACTTTTAAGGAGAAGGTCACCATAGATGAGGAAAACAAAACAGTTCATTGGACAGCAGTGGAGGGACATTGCTTGGATCTTTACAAGAGCTATAACATTATTTACCAGATCATTCATAAAGGAGAGACCAATGTCCTCAAAATCACTATAAAGTACGAGAAGCAAAATGAGGATGTCCCTCCTCCACAAAAATATATGGACTTCATAAGATCTCGATGCTAAACTTGTCATGGCATAATAATATGCAAAGTTCATACACGTGTGCATGTATAATTTGGTTGCATTGTATTGCAACATGAATAAACTGGTTATGACTTAACCCTTGCGTTGTAATGAGAGTTTGGAAGCTCCAACTTTGGTGCTTAAAAAGCCCAAGTTTGCAGGTTGAGTACTTGTTTATGTATAGCATTAAAAAGCCTTTTAGTGTTGTTTATTACACAAATATATCTCTATTGGTCTCCTCCATTCAACATGTCCATGCACAAAAACAGGTACACATCCATGAGCATATAACTAAGATTGTTGCACATTATAGAAAAGAATTAAGAAGATAAATGATATTTGTCACCGCACTTGTTTCACTATTTTATAGTGGTTAGGAGACTTGTGAGTTAGAACCAATTGGGTTAACCCATTAGCCAAGAGTTTGTGGACCTCATTAGGAGGTCAAATGTTCAATTTTTTTTACTTGTATGATGTACATGAAAAACTCTAAAAAGTAAAGTGTTTGGATTATCGAAATGAAACCATAGTAGATCTCACAGGCCCAGACAATACTCTCCATTCGAGATTATGGACTGGAGGGAATCCAAGTCCTAGAACAATGACATAAATTAAGAAAAATTTTAGTTCAAATATTAATAATTAAAATCATAAACTTTTTCATAAATCTATAATAATTTTATGAAAATACCATTCCCCCATAAATTAGACCTTTTTTTAACTAATACTAGCTAGACATTTTTTAATATTAGCTAGACTTTACACATAGTTGTTATGTTGATGCGAAAAATAGAGGGGAAGGTGGAGAATTTAAAAGGAGAAGGTGAGTATTGATGAGGAAAGCAAGATTGTGCAGATGACAGCAGTAAAAGGAGATTGCTTGAAGCTTTACAAGAGTTTTAACCTCATCCACCACATCATTCCCAGGGGAAATACTCGTGTACAAAATCACTAGAGTATAGAGAAGCGAAATGAGGATGTCTCGCCTCTACACAAATACACAAACTTCGTAGTTGAACTGGTTAAAGATCTCGATGCTAAGCTGGTCATGGCATAGTAATGTTCAAAGATCATACACTACTGGAAATTTTACATTTAGTGGCGTTTAAAAAATGCCGCTATAGGTGTAAAAAACGCCCCTAATTCTTTTTGTGACGTTTAGTACCAAACACCGAAGACGCAATCGTCACTGTAGCGTTATGATGCTTTAAAAACGCCGCTAGATTAGTATAGGCGGCGTTTTTAAACACTGCTAAATATGATAAATAACAGTAAAATAACATCATCTAGTATTTAGCGACGTTTTAAAAATGTTGTGATAGATTTTTTCCTATTTTAAAAATATGACCGTTGGCACTGTAGTGATGTTTTGGGAAAACGCCATTATAGCTCTTTTTTTTTTTTTTTTTTTTTTTTTTTTTTTTTTTTTTTTGAGATTGTGCTAATTCGGTTAGATTTAACTAAAAACTATACATGTAATAAAGCTGAAAAATAGCAATAATATGGAAAAAAAACTTTACTGCTATTCCAATATATTGACTAAATTTAGGCAAACGTTGCATGATTATTTCTAAATCATAATCAAACAACAAACACAACCAAACAATAAAAGGAAAAAACATATCAAACTCCAGATGTATGCAAGAGCGATCAGACTCGGGTTTGTGAAGTTCTCTCTGAACAGCAACATTAACTCTTTAGGCAATTCAAAACACTTAAAGGTCAGCAAAAAAATAAACAATAAACAGTAATAATAATGAAAAAAAATAAAAAAAAATCTACCCTTAGTATCTATAGAAATCAGAATGGGGGGACTGCTACTAATATATGAACCTTGTTATCCTCCAAAACAAATTTTGATTTAATATATGAACATCCACTCAAGCTATAGAAATCAGAATTTAATATATGAACCTTGCTATTCTCCAAAACAATTTTGGATTTTGTTTGTGTTACCAAATCAAGCTTAACTTTAGCAGAGTGTAACTTAGTCACTAGGTTCTTCACTGCATCATCCTAAAATTCCAAAGACAAATGAAACACTGAAACTCCATAATAGCCAAACGGATGAAATGATATAGCTCTCAACACTACACTTTTATTAGTTTCAATGTCATGTCCCTGATTTGATTAACATACACATGAAAATTATTGAGGCAATTAGAAAGAAGTTCCAATATAAAACATTGCATTTACAATTACCAGTGACTAGTCATTGAGTATTTGGCTTAGTAACAATATTATGGTGTGCTAAGGATCTTCCAAAATATGCTTAATGATAGATAAAAAAATTGGACAAAAATGACAAGAAAGAAAGAATCACAGAAAGAGAAGTAATGGATTGATATGAATATATAACGAATTTACCTTGTTGAAATGTTCATATTGATGGTTACCCAGACTAAAGACACCATATGTAAGCTATTGAAGCCAGGCTGCCCTTTCATTTTCCTAAAAACATTTCCAATACCTCTTCATGCAAATTTCTAAAGACAATGCAGTACTAAAGTTAGTTTGATAGTGACAAAACTACCCACCTCAGTAAACCATTTGTAGAATCTTGCAGCATTATCAGTTGGCTCTCCATCTCCATAACTATAGTGACCAGCTCAAATGTAGATTAAATAAGTGCCTCACCTCCACAAAGTTCAATTTGTTAAAAAAAATGTCGTGCATTTCCAGATAAGAAAATTTACAAATCTATCTTATGTTGCCAACATGAAAAATACCCAAGTCTCTTTCTTCAATTTTTGTTCATACTGATCATCATCAGCAACATAATCATTGTAACTCAAGGGGGAAAAAAGGGTGATATTAAATAATCTAGTATTAGTAAATCCTCTTGAAAGATCAAATGAGAAGTAAATCCTCTACAAGTTCAGTTTTTGGATCGAACATGGTTTTCTAAGGACAATCACAATTGTCTTAATTAATGGGCAAGGAATGTAAACTTGAGGATAAAAGAACAGGAGACCTGCATGAGAATTGATGCAGCAATCTGAGGATTGATTCCAAGTTGGAAAAGGGAAAGCTTAAATTCAGCCGTGAAATCTCCGAGTTTATCTAAAAAATAGAATGCATAAATAATATTTTTCAAGAACAAAACGGGAAAAAGAAACCTTGGTTAGCACAATAGTAACCAAATAAAAATTTGTTTACAGATATCCCTATTTCACCAAAACTTCACCAACTCGTTGAGCATGTTATTAGGAGGGAAAAAAAGTTTTGGCACAATCTAATTTTGTAGAAGGAATGAAGGACAACTCATTGATTAAGCCATAAATTATATGTAAATGCAGTTACCTTCAAAGGCTCAAGGGTACCCTCTGCCACATACAAGAAGACCTGGATCAATCTCACACTATCCTTTTGAACATTAAAAATAGTTATTGGTCATGAACATGTTCCAAAAATATGAAAGACCTGAAATTATGCCAAAGCATGAATTATTGTGTTGGAAAATAGAATAAACTAAACACATACTAGAAGCAATGCATTGCGAGTGGCATCTTTTGTAGTAACATTACCAAATATTGTGGTTAAGCCTAAAACCTCCAGCTGTGAACTTTGGAATGCCATGTAGATTGCCATGCTATCATCTGTACATCAATGAAAACATCAGTCATACCTCACAAATGACACTTGACAGTCCTTGCATAGTTGCACATCATCCAGAGGTAAGCAAACCAAACCAAGGGAAATCATCACTTGTAATATATATATATATATATATTTTTTAAAAAAGAAGACTATGTATTGCATTGAATCATGTAAATATATGTTTTAATATTTGATTGGAGAACATCAAACCAAGGGAAATCATCACTTGTAATATTTAAAACCATTAAATTTTGAAATGAAATAGTAATCAATATAAACATAGAATAGTTCAACAATCAAGTCATCCAACAATGTGGAAGCAAAAATCAAGAATCCAAGACAACCAAAATAATAATTGTAGCAATTAATTTTTGAGATTTTATTAACATCTAAGAGTGTTAAAATTCAGTGTCATCAATGAATGAGGTAATAAATAAAAAATTCATACATTATCAAGATGTTGTTAAGAGCATGTCTATATAGATACACAGAAAAAGAAACTAGAAAATTATTCAGAATATACAATCTAAGGTCAAGATGATAATTTTTGGGTTTTCTTTTATGTGTTGATAGATTTTCTCACAAGTCCTCTCCTTATCTTCTATCCCCACCAACTCCCCCTTCATTACAGCACTGTCACCAACCACCAACACTATAACCATACCTATTATTTTGACAATTGAAGGCATTACAGAGGGAGTGAAAGCAATCTTCCAAACCAGGTTCCTAGATCACAAACTTGGATACATACAACTTGTTAGGTATTTAATGAAGGCTACTTTCTATTGTCCTTTTCAATGGAGATAAAAGTCTCTTAGCTACTATGAAAAAAAATATTTAAAAATTAAAAAGAAGCCAATGTTAAAACAATCAAATTCCTAGATCACAAACTTGGATATAAATTGTCCTTATGGTCCTTTTTTTTTTTTTTTTTTTTTTTTTTTTTTCCAATGGTACTTTTACCTTGTTAGTTCTTCTTCTTCTTCTTCTTCTTCTTCTTCTCTTTCTTTGAAAGGTGAACCTACATTTAATAAGAACAAGTATTTTAATTAATAAGGTCTTGTATTTTCGAAAAGGCTTTGATTAAATAATTGCTCACCTTCATGGATACCTCTATTTGGGTTGAAAGTTAAGAAGACATGAAACTTCTTGTAGTCAAACTTTTTTTTTAAATAATATATATATACAGATTTTCTTTCCCGATCAAAATATATATAAACATATATATATATATATATATATGCATGTATTGTAGGTTGGGTTTATAATTGAACCATACATCCATTTGAGGAGAGTATATAGGACTGCCAAAGGAAGATGATCCTAGTTTTTCCATGTGTGGAAAAAACGAAATCTCATGAAAGCTTTGATATTCACCATTGCGAATCGGAATTCACCTAGCCAATGTCAAAAAAAAAAAAAAAAAAAAAAAACATAAATCTTGTGAGGCAGTCTTCTACATCAAAATACATATAAACTGTTTTTGTTGTTTTTTATTTTGTTTTTTGAAGTATATATATATATATAATTTCAAATCTTAACTCATAGTATCTATCTTTTGTAAGTTGGTTTTCACCAATAAAGTTTGGATCTTTTGCTGATCAAAAAATATAAAGCAAATTCAGAATTCATAAAATCTCAAAGTCTATTTTGAAGTTTGCAACCAAAGTCTGTGAAGAATTGGAAAAATACCTGTAAACAGTTCTTCCCTAGAACCCTGATATCAGAATGCTAAGGTGCTTTAGTATCACCAATTGAAAGGGATGGAATAAAAAGAAACAAAAAAGAGAGTGAGAAAGTGCGAGAGTGAGGACACTGAATGAAAGAAAGAGAGAAAAATGAAATTTGATAGACTGACAAAAGCAACAATAATCTTACAAATACAATAATCTTAAAAATGAAATTTGATAGACTGACAAAAGCAACAATAATCATACAAATAATTTGATAGACTGAGAAAATCTATTTATTTATATTATTTAAAAAAAAAAATTGACTACAAGAAGTTTCATGTCTTCTTAACTTTTAATCCAAACAAAGGTGAATTATAAAGCAACCAAATGCCAAAAAGAAGTCTCCTCTATGCTCAAAATTAAGTACCAAATCCAATTGAAGACAATAAGATGGTTAAAATTTTAATTATTTTTTTACCTTGTCTTGATAAATAGGCACAGGATTGTCAAAATATAGTAAGAAAACCTCAAAAAGTCAAGAAATGCAAAGACCTCTAGAGTTCTAGGTCCAACTTGCTACAAGTGTAACAAATATATTATCCCACAACTTTCCTCAAATTGAATAGAAATCTCAATTTCATTTTAAACCAACAAAAGAAATTCGATAGTTTCAATAATACCCACAAATAAATTTTCCTAGCTCATTCACACCGACAGAATGTAAAAGTCTACAACAGATACTAGAATCACACACTCATACAAAAAACAAACAGAACAAGTAGAAACATAAAGGCTATATTATGGTGGAGTAATGTGACTTCTATCTATATGATCAAAGTCATTTTACTGCAATCATATTATGTAAATGTTTTCAAGACATTTGAAAACTTGGGAGAGAATGATGGAGAGGTGTGAAGCTAGCTACATCTAACAACATCGCAGTTGGAGTGGTCCTTGTGGACAAGAGATGCAGATGAAGAAATCATTCCTACTTGCAGGTGAGGTGTAGAGGTACTATTGTTATGTTAACAAGTCAGTTTTGCAAGCAATAAACAAGAATCCAGTGTTTTCTAATCTTTGCCATTGTTATTTTGATATAAGCAAAGAACTAAGGATTGGGATTGTTGCATACAGTCCTCTGGTTTGCGCGCATCATACTTGCATTTTTCTATTTCCACAATGAATTTATGTTTGTAGCATTATGCTTAAAAACTACTTAACATCATGTTTCCTGTTTTGACCACGTAGTTAAATCAAAACTAAATAAATAATTTCAACATCTTTTTTTTTCTTAATTTTTTTCTTAATTTTTTTTTATTTTTTATTTTTTATTTTTTTATTTTTTTTATTTTTATTTTTTTGTGTGTGTGATGTAAGGTAAATGTGTAGAAGCATAATCTGTAACAATAAGATCAGTACAACTCTTCTATAATTCTGTTGATTATTAAAAAAGCTAAAAAAAAAATTTAAATAAGAAAGGTAGAGTTTTAAAAATTTCACACCTATGATTAGTAATTTTTTAGAAGATAAAGCTATAAAAAATACCTAAAAAATAAAGTGTATAGCATAGATTTGAGCCACATCAAAGTTTAGGATGTGGTCGACTGAATTTCTTCCTTCTGACATTGCTCTCTCTAATTTGTAGGCCATTTGGGCTTCCTTTATTCAATATTAGTTGTGGAATAAGCATGAATGATAATAGCCATGTTGAACAAGCATGAAGGATATGACATGATCGTTTCAAATCCAATATCAAAACCATTCGCAGGATTTCACAAGATTGATTTCAACAACCAAATCGACATTGCACCATCAGTTCAGCTTGTGTGTGTGTGTGTGTGTGTGTGTGTGTGTGTGTGTGTGAGAGAGAGAGAGAGAGAGAGAGAGAGAGAGAGAGAGTGGAGCTCACTGATCTGAATCGCTAAGATGAACTTCGATTTCAATTTCGAGAGAGGACTTCTAAATGGTTGAATCACTGAGCTGAAATGATTTGAATACCAATATGAAATGATTTGAACTTCGATTTTGAGAGAGAACTTCGAACTTCAAAATGATCTGAATCACCGATTTGTTTCCCTAAGATCGATCTGAATCTATGAATCTAATTAGGGTTCAGATAGCAGAGAAAGAGAGAGAGAGAGAGAGAGAGAGAGAGAGAGAAGCTCACCGATCTGAATCGATTTTGAGATGAACTTTGATTTTGAGACAGTGGAGTTCGAAATGCCTCTGAGATATTAATGGGGTTTAGACTGTACACACACACACGTACATAGAGAGAGAGAGAGAGCTTGAAATTTGGACATTCAAAAAAAAGGGTGAAAAAAGGGAGAGAGGGAGCATGTGAGAGATAACCCATTTGCAGGCACTTATAAACGTCTTCTATTCATGAAACGGGGTTGTTTTACTTAAAGAAAAAAGCGACGTTTTTGAAACATCGTTAAATATTATAAACAGTGACATTTAAAAAAAAGTCGTTAAAAATACGCCACTACAACCCATAATTCCTGTAGTGATATCTTTAATGGTTCTGATTTGGCACTTGTGTTGTTATAACAAGTGCTTGGAAGTTCTCAATGTTGGTGCTTCAAAGATCCAAGTATATGTGTTTAGTACTTGTCTATCTAGAGGACATTAATAAGCTTTTGAGTGTTGGTTGCTAGCTCTTTCCCTTTCACCTTAAATGCCTCTACTCCAATCCCATTAATGTGCTTTTGGTGTCACTGGCATTGAAAAATGATAACCATTACATGCTAAACAATGGTGTCTAAACCAACTGTTTGCCTGGGCAAATAAATGTTGGTTGATAGTGCCTCTTACTACCTTTATCTCTAAAGGAGCTTATGTGACTGGTCAACCTGACTTAACTGCTTATAGGCTTTCATTCTCGTCTAGATCTCAAACAAATGCATTTTGAATTCTACTATATGTAAAGGATAGATGATAATATGTTTCACCACTCTCATAGCCAAAAGCCTAATTCACTTTCTTTGGTTATTGTTGTAACGATTCTAGACTTGTTGCCTCTATACTTCATTGATCATCGAGGTGATAGGCTTCACCATTTGCTTATGATGCTCTCCCCCTCCAGACTACACCTAGACAAAGATGAATATTTAGTAGACCCCCTTGCTGTATTATTGCCTATCGAATTTTCACTAGACAAAGATGAATATTTAGTAGACCCCTTGTGCAGTATTATAGCCTATAGAATTTTCATAATTTGTTGATTTCTGAAAACACTCATGCTCAATTACTTACGTTAAATTCCCACATCTTTTTTTATTTTTTTATTTTTACCTTTGTTA
Organism: Camellia lanceoleosa; assembly: GCA_025200525.1. Classification (NCBI taxonomy): domain Eukaryota; kingdom Viridiplantae; phylum Streptophyta; class Magnoliopsida; order Ericales; family Theaceae; genus Camellia; species Camellia lanceoleosa. Next base: position 34,494,467 of record CM045763.1, on the reverse strand, counting down.
TAATAAGCCTATCCTTTCTTCTCTGATCATATTCCAAAATGAAAATATCAAATTATGATTAACATATCTATCTCAATCTTGTGGCAATTTCCCCTTCAAATCATATCAAGGGTATATCATATCCTCTATAACCTAAAAAATCAGTGCAATACAATTGTTTATTTTTCCTTTGATAGGTGTGTTTTGTGCAACCAATGAGCTGATCTGTAGCTATCTTCAAATTCTTTATTGCCTGGATGAAGTTGCAGGTGTCATATGAAGATAGAGAAAAATTGAGACCACTAGTTTCAAAAAAAGCTAGAGCAAGAACCCCATGGATGCCTTGGCCATTAGTTATTTAAAAGACTCTATGAAGTCCACAAATTGAACCAAGGAAGGATTCACTTTCCCCCTTGTCCTGCTCTTCATCAAAATAAATAAATAAATAAATCTACTCTTATTTTTGAAAACAATCCACACGACATGACAGAGTAAAGCTAGCAATCAAGAAGCTTCCCTTCTCTTTCCAACTCTACTCCCCCTCCAACTATAATAATAATAAAAAAAACTCATTGCCTAAAGATCTCTAGCAATGTCACAGTGAATGAGTTGGTTAACTGACTCACACTTCTTATGTTGGGCATGCATGAAAGTTCAACTCAACTTGACTTGTTGAAAAGACAAAGGCATGCCATCCAAACAAAAGAATATATGCACATAACAGGAAACCCCAAAGACCCTAAAAAAGAAAAACTCAAAAACAAATGTTTCAACTTGCAAACCACTAGTTATTGTGTGAGTAATAATTTGGAGCTTGGGTAAGAAAAAGAAAATGAGTACAATAAAAGTTCTCAACTTCAATTTTAAAACATATAAATGTAATGTTTATTTCGTAGAATGTACATGAAAGGCAGAAAGCCTACAGGACTCTATTAGTTAGTTGTACATATTTTGACAAAGGCTTAACAGACATTTACGTATTTGCAAATAAGTTACAAAGAACATATCTCTACATATATATGTCTATATTATATATATGTGTTTTTTCGGCAATTCAATGAAGTACAGACATCACTAGTGATGTGGCTTACTTCTTCAGTATGTCAGGAACATTCTTGCTGGAGCTGACAATAATTGGAGAAGAAGAGAACCCTCTTTGTTTATGTAGCACTTGCACCCTTTTTAAGACTTTTAGGAAGTGTATTTGAATCATTATTATGTTTTGAAAACCTTTGGTGTTGTTATGGGTTGGTTTTGGAGGAGTATAATCCGAATTAAACTTATTGGGTTTGGTTGTTCGTGCCTATTCTTGTCAAAAGTTCCTTGGAGACTTAGAAATTCCATTCTAGGGTCGACACCAACCTTCCTAGGGTCGACCCTTACCTGTTGGCGAAGTTCTGGAGGAGTTGCTGGAAAATAGGGTAGACACCAGACTGGGAGAGGGTCGACCCTCTTCTGTCTGTGTGTTGGTTGTTGGAACATAGGGTAGACACCAGTCTGGGGTAGGGTCGACACCAGCAGTGCAGTCAAGCTTAGTTTTCCCAGATTTTCCTTTTTGGTGTCAACACCACTGTTGCAGGGGTCGACCCCTGTAGAGTTTTTTTTTTTTAGATTTTAGTCTGACTTTTGGCCCTACTTTTTGGGGGTTTTGACTTGATATTTTGGGTTGACTTTGGGGCTTATTTCTAATTTTACCTAGTCCTATAAACAGGCCCTCACTTGACCCTTTTCTTGATTTTTCTTTCTCTCTTTTCTCCCTCTAAACCGTAGGTCTCCCCCTCTCTCTCCAAAACCACTTTTTGCTCAAAAGTCTTTAGATCTACTCTCTTGGAAGCATCTTCTTGCCTTACTCCTTTGAGAAAGATTGTAAATCTCGTCAAGAGCTTCGTTTTGATCCAAGTAGAAGTTGGTTTCGATAACTTTGGGGTTTCAACCATTTTGTTCATCTTCTCTTCCAAGTTTGAGGTAGGGACACTTTTACCTTAGTATTTCTTTATTTTGAAGGGATTTCATGGTATGGTTGTGATTTGTAATTAATTGGAGAGTATTGTTGGATCAATTTTATGTTTTACATAAATAAACCATTTACTTGACTTTTGCTTGAGATTTCTTTACTCCATCTTTTCAAAGCATGTATATAAAAGTTATTATAAGCCATATCTATAATAGAGGAGAAAAACCCTCAAATTTGGTAAAAACCCTTGATTCTTCACTTGAGTTAAAAACACCACATTGAATGGGGAATTTCCTTGATTCATGAAATATTGTGAAATAAAACAGATGAAGGATTTGTATGTTGATATAGTAAATGAATTGTGGCTTGAATGTTATTTGTTTTCTTTGAATCTTGTGCTGTGTTTAACTCTTGGGTAATGTTGGATGGGTGTTGATGGAATAAAATATGAATGAATTGTTAATTGTGCATGAGTTTGGGTAAGAGTCGGTTTTCCAAGTGTGGTGTTGTGTTGGTACCCGCGCGGGAGTTGAAAAATGATTATTTGGTGCCCACAACCATCTGTATTAATAGTCGAAAAATGTGGGGGATGGTTTTGAAAATTGAGAAAAATGATTTTTTGGTGCCCATGACCGTTCGTATTAATAGCCGGAAAATATGGAGGTGGTTTGAATTAAAGGTGCCCAATTGCCCTGTCTAGGCTTATCACTGGACGAATGTGGGAAAAATGTTTTTAGGTGTCCACACAGTCCTGCCGTATGATAGCTGGCAAAAGTGGAAAAACGGATGGTTTTCTTTGGGTGCCCATTTCCTGCCGTATAATAGCCGGCAAATGTGGGAGTTGATTTTAAAAACAAAAGTAAAGGGTGTTTGAAATTGGACTCTTACAAGTGGACTCATGGTTTGCATTCTATGGTTGTGAATGCTTGATTGTTGTGTTTGATGACATGAATAGGCACTGTGATTATTTGGTTGTCAAGGATTTGTATGTTTATTAAGGATTACATGTAAAGAAAAAATTTCCATGAAATGTTTGGTCGCGAAGATACTATAATCTTATTCAAAGAATTAAATACTTGGTTAAATGTGTTCCTACTGGGCATATAGCTCAACCCTACCTTATTTTTTTTTTAGGAAATGATGGAATTCCACCTCCTTAAAGGATAGGTCCAACAATAGCCCCTTTTGAGAAGTTGGTCCATGTGTATTGTGTTATTTTGAATTAAGATTTTTGTAAGAAGACTATTTATGTATTTTATTGTAATTGTATGCCCTAGAGGCTTATATTTTGTAAGGCCAACTAGTTCATAGAACAGGAATATGACTTCTAAACATTATGGGAATGTATATGGTGAATTGTAACCTTTTATCTCTTAGTTTAATGAGAAGGTGGACTGTTTGGGTATATTGTTGAATTTGTCTAGGCATATCCTGGTGTGAAAATTTGGGGGCGTTACAAATGGTATCAGAGCTACCGGGTTTGAATACTTGGGGCTCCCAGGAAGTGGTTGTTATACCACAATGGGTTCACTTCGCATGATTAGGAAATGTTTTGTTTATGTGATTATGTGATAGCATGCTTATGTGACTATGTGGGTATGGGATTAGACTTTTGGGATATTATTTGCACCTATTAGATTCCTTGAGGTCTTATTAGAAGGGTACCTGATCAATACTCATTCTACTAAGAATTCTTGGCCTCTCATGGGACAAATCTCATCACTAAAGGATAATTCGTATGTGCTTGTGTGACTACGTGCTTATGTGAAGTGAAATGGATTGCCTATGTGCTAGAATATGTGTAATTGTATTAGTTTTACGTGTGAGGCAAGTCACGAGTACATTTGGAATTATGTGCCAATTTATCTATCTTGTTCCTTAATTAGGATGTCGGGAAGGGTTCAAGGTCGTGGTGGTGAGGGTGTGTGCCTCGGGGAGGTTATTACGTCGTGCACTTAGTTGATTTTGTTTTTGAATTTTATAGGATGTCTACACGAGGAAGTAGAGGACGGATGAGTAATAGGAGTGTCGGTAGGGGCATGGCGGTTCCCCGAGCACCTGTTGTCACAACATCAGCTGTCGGTGAGGAAGTTGCACGCGAGGTTGTGAGAATGGTGCAAGATGCTCTAGCTCGCAATGAGGGGGACAACGGGCATACCCTCAAGCTTACTAAGGAGTTCTTCGCTCCAACCTACCGGAGTTTTTAGGAGTGGCAAGACCGCTGGAGGTGGAGAGTTGGTTGGAACAGATTACCAAGACTCTTGACATGCTCAGAGTCGAGGACGAGGGGTTGAGGGTTTCTTTGGCAACCTTCCTATTGTAGGGGAAATGCGAGTTATTGGTGGAAGTATGTGGAGTGTACCATAGGTGCCATGTGGGTTGTGTTTACCGAGGCCTTCTTGGCCAAGTATTTCCCTCATTCTGCTCGGGAAAGGTTAGGCAAATAGTTTGTTAAGTTGCGTCAGGGTGTTACTCGTTTGGCTCCGTTTGAGATGAAGTTCACTAGTTTGTCGAGATTTGCTCCAGAATTGGTGGTAACAGAGGAGTGTCGTTGTTATGAGGTTGAGAGGCGGTTGCGTAATGATATTTGGGAGAAGGTGGTTAGATCTAAGTGAAAGAATTATTTTGATCTTGTTGAGGCGGCGACCCATACAGAGGCAGTGGTTAGCAGTGTTGGTCGAGTCAGGGATGAGGCCATTTCGGTAACTCCTACAGTTCATAAGTACACTGGACTTAGCAAGAGGTGGAGGCGAGCGCACGCTCACTCTTAGATTCGATTTTATCAGGGGTTTCGAGTTTGTCTGTTGGGGGATCCAGTGAAGTTCAGGCTCCAAATCAGGTTCAGAGTTGGGAGGCCGTAGTTTGTTTTAATTGTGGTCAAAGGGGCCATGTTGGACGTTTTTGCCCTTTACGTGTAGATCTTTCCGATGTTTTAGAATCTAGTCAGACTTTGTTCCATCAGTCCAGTCGGGGACGTTATCGGTATCAAGCCCGGAGAGGCTAGGTTTCGAGAGCTTCGCGAGGGTCGGCTTTTCAACCAGCACAGTAGTACCACCCTTTAGGGGGGGACTTTTGTTTTAGAGATCGATGTTGTTAGCTGTGAAGCTTTTGTTATTGGTCAGTGTGTTGTAGGGTGCTAGGGCACTATGGTTATGTGTTGTATATGTATATGCATTGTTGTTTGTAGACCCTTATGTGTTGGGCATGCAATGAGCCTTGAATACTCTTTTCTGTATGTGTACTGAAAGGTTGTTAAGGATATTGATGATCCTAGTGTGGTTATATAATGAATGTTAAACTTTGTGTTGGTCGTGCGATGACCTTTAAATTCTTAATTAGTTTGGAACTTGTTTGTGGAAAAGAGAGATTCGCGGAAAATCTTTGTGACTAGTGTAGTGTTGGAATGAGGGCCAAAAGTTTAAGCTTTTTATTTTGGTAAGTTTGAGGAAATGTGAGACCTTAGAGTCTAGTGAAGATTGGTGGAAGTGATGTGGGAACGTCTAAGGGATTGTGAGATCTATATCTTGGTATAATGAGAAGAGTATTAGTGTGTGTCGCTTAGTGCGTTGAGTTGTTGATTAGTGAGTTGGTTGTGGTCTTGTCAATCGTAAATGGGGTCACTATCATGCCTTGGTCAGTCATGAGTATGGGACGTTATCAGATTGCGGGTAGAGAGTTGAGTGAGAAAAGAATTTCATGAGTAGATGCTTGAAGTATTATTAGTATGGCAAACGGTTTGTGTTTTCAAGTGATAAGTGTACCATTGGAGAGATTTGTCATGGGTGCCCGGGATCGTGTGATCGCCTTTGACCTATTTGGTCTCGTGTTGAATGTAAGAGTGTGTTTTCCATCTTGGTGTATGAGTAGAATTTCTATGGGAACAATAGTGGAGTAGTCTATTTTAGGGAGGCCAAAAAGACCCTGAAAGTATGTAGAATGGTGTTTGAAAACCTGTCCCTAGGTGAATGGAGTGGGAGTGGAAAAGTCTCGAGTGATTAGCTAAGTTGATTGGCATCAAGGTGAGGGACACATTGTCACTTTAGAATGGTTTAGACGTGGAGTGTAAGGTTGAACCTTTGGGAAAATTAGCACAGAATGAGCTAGAAGGCGGTGTTGTACCGTGCGTTGTGTTTGAGCCTTGCTTGTGCGGGTAGTAGTCGGTGTGCACTTCCCGATGCGAGTTTTGAAACCCGAGAGTCGGGGTCAAGTGTTAGCCCCTTGGTTGGGAACGTTTGTAAGTCCTTTAGTATCAATGGTCTTCTTGGTTAGTGTTGTGTTGGTATGAAACCTTCGAAGTTTGGAAAGTTATGCATGTTGCATAGTTCTTTTGGCACCGTGCTTGTTTACTAACTTTTGTTGTCATGGAAATGTAATTTTTGCATTGTAAAAATCGTTGCAAGTGTGATGAATGTGATTGGGTGATGGTCGGGATTCACCGGTTATATATTGAGAAGATAAAATGAGGGGTGGTTTCCAACTTTTGAAAACTTTCATGACAATTCTATTTTAGTTAAAACCCTTGGGGTGAGATTTTAAGACTTGTTTTGGGAAAATGTTTAAAAATAATGAGTTTTACTCTATATTTATTACATGAAATTTCGTTGGAAAACGGTATGAATTTAAATGAATTTTGATAAAAACGTATAAATGAGGAAATGAGTTTTCATTCAAGATGATGTAAGCAATTTTGTTGAAACTTTTTTTATGTGTCCTTTCGCTATCTTCTGTGGATGATAAACCACATAGTAAACATAATGATATTGGCTGAACGAAATGGTGTGATTGTGATAATCTGTGTTGATATTAGTGTGGAAATGTTAATGAATATTGCGAAAATGATATGCTATGTTGGTTGTGGCATCGCCGTGTGGGTGATGGGCATTATTGGGTGACGATAGAGGTTCACCGGTTGTTATGTAAAAATGGTACTGGAAAATAAATGAAATTTGGGTTTTACTTGTAAGGCAGAAAATGTATTTTGGCTAATGATCGGTGTGAGTTTTGGAACACCCTTGACAAAATGTTTTATATGTAAAAGAAACAATTTTTACCAAGAATTGGGAAAAAGATGAAATTTTCTTTTGAGAATGAATTATTAATTATCATACCCTTATGATTGGGATGCTACAACCGCTTTAATGGTATTGCTAAATCTTGAATTTTGTATATTCGGTTATGTGAATGGTTGGGCGTTGTAAGAACTTGTTAGGCTGGAGTCTCGTCTTGAGCCAAGTTTTGTTGTAACCTTTTTCCTTTAACAAGGTAACCAAGGATCTTGTGGTGAAAATCTAGTCCCCATCTTGTTGGAGTGCGAAGCGTGGAGAGTGTTTGGGTTAGTGGTAGTGGATACCCAAGGCATGCGTGGGGTTGCCGCGGTTGTTTGTTGTTCTAGTCTCATAGACCCAGTTAGTGGTGTGAATCGAGGGGAAATCTGTGACCCTTTCCTTGTGCTCTTGACTAATTCGGTATTCTTGGCATTCCTAGAGTCGGGGTGATATTCCAATTTTGGTTGTGACCGAAAGTTCGTGTTGTGTTTCCTTGGTTAGTTGAGAGGTTTTCCTTTGCACCGTTTGAGGCCTTGTATGGCTGACCTTGTAGGACACTAGTTTGTTGGGTTGAGGTGGGCGATGCACCTTTGTTGGGCCTGAAAATCGTGAGGGAGACAACCAGGAAAGTTGCTCTCATCAGAAAGAGGTTAGCTACGACCCCAAACCCGACAGAAATGTTATGCCGATAAGAGTAGACGACCTTTATCTTTTGAAGCAAGTGATCACGTGTTCCTTAAGATTTCACCTAGGCAAGCTTTGATGAGGTCCGATAAGAGTGGTAAGTTGTCTCCGAGGTTTCATTTCATTTCTAGCTTGAACGTTTGTGTTTTGATGGAATGATGAGGAAGAATATAACCTATGATTAGTTGAGCTTTGATGTGGTGACTTGGATATATTGTTAAAATGATGGTTGTTGCTAGAACACTTTGATTTAATGGTTTGTTTAAATTTCGGGGATGAAACTTCCTAAGGTGGGGAGGTTGTAGCACTTGCACCCTTTTTAAGACTTTTAGGAAGTGTATTTGAATCATTATTATGTTTTGAAAACCTTTGGTGTTGTTATGGGTTGGTTTTGGAGGAGTATAATCCGAATTAAACTTGTTCGGTTTGGTTGTTCGCACTTATTCTTGTCAAAAGTTCCTTGGAGACTTAGAAATTCCATTCTAGGGTCGACACCAACCTTCCTAGGGTCGACCTTTACCTGTTGGTGAAGTTTTGGAGGAGTTGCTGGAAAATAGGGTAGACACCAGACTGGGAGAGGGTCGACCCTCTTCTGTCTGTGTGTTGGTTGTTGGAACATAGGGTAGACACCAGTCTGGGGTAGGGTCAACACCAGCAGTGCAGTTAAGCTTAGTTTTTCCAGATTTTCCTCTTTGGTGTCGACACCACTGTTGTAGGGGTCGACCTCTGCAGAGTTTTTTTTTTTTTTTTTTTTTTTTCAGATTTTAGTCTGACTTTTGGCCCTACTTTTTGGGGGTTTTGACTTGATATTTTGGGTTGACTTTAGGGCTTATTTCTAATTTTACCTAGTCCTATAAATAGGCCCTCACTTGACCCTTTTCTTTATTTTTCTTTCTCTCTTTTCTCCCTCTAAACCGTAGGTCTCTCCCTCTCTCTCCAAAACCACTTTTTGCTCAAAAGTCTTTAGATCTACTCTCTTGGAAGCATCTTCTTGCCTTACTCCTTTGAGAAAGATTATAAATCTCGTCAAGAGCTTCGTTTTGATCCAAGTAGAAGTTTGTTTCGATAACTTTGGGGTTTCAACCATTTTGTTCATCTTCTCTTCCAAGCTTGAGGTGGGGACACTTTTACCTTAGTATTTCTTTATTTTGAAGGGATTTCATGGTACGGTTATGATTTGTAATTAATTGGAGAGTATTGTTGGATCAATTTCATGTTTTACATAAATAAACCATTTACTTGACTTTTGCTTGAGATTTCTTTACTCCCTCTTTTCAAAGCATGTATATAAAAGTTATTATAAGCCATATCTATAATAGAGGAGAAAAACCCTCAAATTTGGTAAAAACCCTTGATTCTTCACTTGAGTTAAAAACACCACATTGAATGGAGAATTTCCTTGATTCATGAAATATTGTGAAATAAAACAGATGAAGGATTTGTATGTTGATATAGTAAATGAATTGTGGCTTGAATGTTATTTGTTTTCTTTGAATCTTGTGCTGTGTTTAACTCTTGGGTAATGTTGGATGGGTGTTGATGGAATAAAATATGAATGAATTGTTAATTGTGCATGAGTTTGGGTAAGAGTCGGTTTTCCAAGTGTGGTGTTGTGTTGGTACCCGCGCGGGGAGTTGAAAAATGGTTATTCGGTGCCCACAACCGTCCGTATTAATATCCGGAAAATGTGGGGGATGGTTTTGAAAATTGAGAAAAATGATTTTTCGGTGCCCATGACCGTCCGTATTAATAGCCGGAAAATATGGGGGTGGTTTGAATTAAAGGTGCCCAATTGCCCTATCTAGGCTTATCGCTGGACGAATGTGGGAAAAATGTTTTTGGGTGTCCACACAGTCCTGCCATATGATAGCCGGCAAAAGTAGAAAAACAGATGGTTTTCTTTGGGTGCCCACTTCTTGCCGTATAATAATCGGCAATTGTGGGAGTTGATTTTAAAAACAAAAGTAAAGGGTGTTTGAAATTGAACTCTTACAGGTGGACTCATGGTTTGCATTCTATGGTTGTGAATGCTTGATTGTTGTGTTTGATGACATGAATAAACACTGTGATTATTTGGTTGTCAAGGATTTGTATGTTTATTAAGGATTACATGTAAAGAAAAAATTTCCATGAAATGTTTGGTCGCGAAGATACTATAATCTTATTCAAAGAATTAAATACTTGGTTAAATGTGTTCCTACTGGGCATATAGCTCAACCCTACCTTATTTTTTTTCCAGGAAATGATGGAATTCCACCTCCTTAAAGGATAGGTCCGACAATAGCCCCTTTTGAGAAGTTGGTCCATGTGTATTGTGTTATTTCGAATTAAGATTTTTGTGAGAAGACTATTTATGTATTTTATTGTAATTGTATGCCCTAGAGGCTTATATTTTGTAAGGCCAACTAGTTCATAGAACAGGAATACGACTTCTAAACATTATGGGAATGTATATGGTGAATTGTAACCTTTTATCTCTTAGTTTAATGAGAAGGTGGACTGTTTGGGTATATTGTTGAATTTGTCTGGGCATATCCTGGTGTGAAAATTTGGGGGCGTTACAAATGGTATCAGAGCTATTGGGTTTGAATACTTGGGGCTCCCAGGAAGTGGTTGTTATACCACAATGGGTTCACTTCCCATGATTAGGAAATGTTTTGTTTATGTGATTATGTGATAGCATGCTTATGTGACTATGTGGGTATGGGATTAGACTTTTGGGATGTTATTTGCGCTTATTAGATTCATTGAGGTCTTATTAGAAGGGTATCTAATCAATACTCATTCTACTAAGAATTCTTGGCTTCTCATGGGACAAATCTCATCACTAAAGGATAATTCGTATGTGCTTGTGTGACTACGTGCTTATGTGGAGTGAAATGGATTGCCTATGTGCTAGAATATGTGTAATTGTATTAGTTTTACGTGTGAGGCAAGTCACGAGTACATTTGGAATTATGTGCCAATTTATAAGGCTTGGGTTTGGAACTTGGGGTAAGCTCCAAGAGACACTCAAGTTTTGTAGAGGGGGAGGTTATAGGCAAAGTGGGCTAGACCCATTGGACCCAAAACAAACACGCCACCGCTGCCGCCAGTCGAGCAGGTTGGGCCTAGGTGTGTGGTGTGAGGTTGGTTTGGGCCAAAAATATTTGAATTTATTTTTAATTTTTATTTTGAAAAATAAATTCTGACTGTTTGAATTTAAATTTCGGGTGGAAAATTCAAATTTTTTGCACCTCTTCAATACAGATTCCAGACCTGTCCGAATAGGTTCTTATCTGTTCAGTTCAAACCCAAACAATTCCCTATCTGTTCAAACAGTGCCGACCAGGTACCATACCTATTGAATTCAAATCTGAAAAGCAATAATTTCTCCTATAAATAGACAGACCCTCATTTGGAGTATGCATTCAGAAATTTCGTCCTTACCTCTACTATTACTCTTTGCATTTTACTGCATTTAATTTTCATGTGAGAAAAAGTTTAAACACAAAGTATGCTTATTGTGCAAACAGTTTGTAGTGCTGCTATTGTTTGTTGTAGATCATTTCATCCTGGGAGATAGACGTCCATAATCTGTTAGCACCCGAGAGAGGACGAATTTGTCTTAAGGAGACAGTGTTCAACACTGGACTTAATCTACATATCTAACAAAATAATGCTGTAAGTAATTTGATTACTCTCATGTTTTTATTATTTTTCCTTTTCAGATTTAGATTTTGTTTTTGTAACAAAATACGAATATGTTTTTCCTTAATTTTTTTTTTATATATAATGTGTTGATTTTTGTAATCAAATAGTCTCTCTCTATTCTTTAATCTATTCTTCGAATACAGTGAAGATTGTCCAACAATCTTAAGATAGAATATTTTTTGCGTCTTCATTGTATTTATTTTCTGTGCTTTTACAAAGTGATATTCTTGTTGAAAAATACAAATAGTAGTCATGTACTGTTTGATAAATAGTAGTAATATACTGTTTATTTTTTTTTGATGAATAGTAGTAATATACTGTTTGTTATTAACAATTTTAGAATATTTATTTGTGTAGTAGTGTTACAGAAAATTATTGTGTAGTATTTTATTTTTTTGGTTTTGGTAACTAGAAAAGTAAAATTATTTTGTGTCATAATTTATTTTCTAGTTTTAATAACTAGAAAATTAATTTAGGTTTTGGTTTTTCTGATTTTTACAATCAAATATTATGGCTATTGCAACTGAAAGTGGTACTCCAATTCCAATTGTTACAACGATTTTGGTCCCTATCCAGAACCATGTTCAAGTTCCAATAAATCATGGAGAAAAATGGAAAAAATTAAATGGCACCGAGTTTAAGCGATGACAGCAGAAAATGTTCCTCTATCTTACAACTCTGAATCTTGCTCGGTTTCTCCGTGAAAAGGCTCCAGTACTTAAAGAGGATATAAGCGATTGGCAAGTTATTGCCGCTGTAGATGCTTAGAAACATTCTGATTTTCTGTGTAGAAACTACATCCTCAATGCCCTAGACAACATGTTGTATAATGTTTACAATCATTTGAAAACAACAAAAGAATTAGAGGATTCTTTGGAGAAAAAATACAAGTTAGAGAATGTTGGCACAAAGAAATTTATTTTTGGTAAATTTATGGACTTTGTTATGGTAGACTCTCAAACGGTAATTTCTCAAGTTCAAAGTTTTCAATTAATTTTGCATGATATTCATGCTGAAGGTATATCTCTTAACGAGTCTTTCCAAGTCACTGCGTTGGTGGAAAAATTACCACTGGCTTAGAAAGATTTAAAAAATTATTTAAAATATAAACGCAAAGAGATGACCATGGATGAACTTATTGTAAGATTAAAAATTGAGGAAGATAACCGTAAGGCTAAAAAGAAGAATAGTAAAAATCTTATTGAGTCCAAGGCTAATGTGGTTGAACAAGTGCCCAAACCACATAACAAGAAGAGGACGTTTGCTGGAGATGGTCCTAAACAAGACGACAACAATGGCAATAAAAAGTTCAAAGGTAAATGCTATAACTGTGGCAAGACTGGACATCGTGCCTCTGATTGCCGACGCCTTAAGCAAGCAAGAAGACTACCAATCAAACCAATGTGACAGAACTAGATTACATCTCTGACGAGGTAAATGACATCAATCTCTCTGCTATGGTGTTTGAGGCTAATTTGGTTGGAAATCCCAAGGAATGGTGTGTTGACACTGGGGCAACTTGTCACATTTCTGCGGACGAGAAGATGTTCACTACATATAATGAGGTTGCAAACGGTGAACAACTTTTCATGGAAAATTCTTCTACTTTTACCGTGGCTGGACAAGGAAAGGTGATCTTGAAGATGAGATCGGGGAAGGAACTTACCCTCAACAATGTGCTGCATGTACTAAATGTCCAGAAGAATTTAGTTTCTGGTTCTTTGTTAAGTAAGAATGGTTTTAGGCTTGTATTTGAGTCTGATAAATTTGTATTAACAAAGAGTGGTATGTATGTGGATAAGGGATACATGAGTGATGCTCTCTTTAAATTGAATGTAATGACTATTGTACCAAAACCTGCTATTAATAAGAATAATACATCTTTTGCTTATATTCTTGAGTCAAATTTATGGCATGGTAAATTAGGACATGTAAATTTTGATGCTTTGCATAAAGTAATTGGTTTGGATTATATACCAACGTTTGAAATTGATCCTTATCACAAATGTGATATTTGTGTAGAAGTGAAACTAACTAAAGCTCCATTTAAATTGATTGAAAGAAAAACCGAACCTCTAGAATTAATTCATACTGATGTGCTTTGGAAATGTTTAAACTCTACATAACTGAAGTTGAAAATCAACTTGGTAACCATTAAAATGGTTAGAAGTGATAAGAGTGGTGAATATGATGCACTTTTAAATGAATTTTGTGCACAACATGGAATTATTCACCAAACTACAACACCCTATTCTCCACAGCAAAATGGAATTGCTAAAAGAAAAAATAAAACCCTTAAAGAAATGATGAATGCCATGTTACTAAGTTCAAGCCTACCGCGGAAATTGTGGGGGGAAGCAATATTATCTGCTAATTATGTTCTTAACATAATATCTCACAAGGAAACGAATAGCACTCCTTATGAATTGTGGAAAAGTAGACCAACTTCCTACAAATACTTAAAAGTGTGGGGGTGTTTGGCAAATGTGGAAGTTCCTGTTCCGAAAAAGACTAAGATAGAACCAAAAATAGTAGATTGTGTGTTTATTGGTTATGCTCAGAATAGTAGTGCATATCGGTTTTTAACTTATAAATAAAAAATACTTGATATACATGTGAACACTATTATAGGGTCAATGAATGCTATGTTTTTTGAACATATTTTTCCTTACAAGAAAGGATAGGAATTAAGTTCACAAAAAGAACTTATGATTGTACACAAAGTCAAAAGACTAATGACAATCAAACGCAAGAGACTAGTAATGGTCTCTCGACCAACAGGATTTAACTGATAATGAGCCAAGACGAAGTAAGAGAGCAAGAATATCAAAATCCTTTCATCCAAATTTTCTGACATACCTATTAGAAATGAACCTCAAAGTTTTAAGGTAGCAATGACAGGCTTTGAAGTACCTTTCTGAAAAGAGGCTATTAATAATGAAATTAAATCCATTATACAAAATCATACTTGGGAATTGGTAGATCTTCCACCCGGTTCTAAACCTCTTAGATATAAATGGATATTCAAGAGAAAGGTGAAAGCAGATGGTTCAATAGACAAGTATAAAGCAAGACTTGTGGTAAAATGTTACAAACAAAAGGAAGGTCTGGACTATTTTGACACATATTCCCCTGTGACAAGAATAACATCCATTCAAATGCTTATTGCTATAGCAACGCTGTATAATTTAAAAATATATCAAATGGATGTTAAGACAGCTTTCTTAAACAGTGATCTAAATGAAGAGATCTATATGGAGCAACCCGAAGGGGTTATAGTGCCATGGCAAGAAAAGAAAGTTTGTCGTCTTGTAAAATCCCTCTATGGATTAAAACAAGCTCCTAAGCAATGGTATGGAAAATTTGATCATGCTATGCTTACTATTGGGTTTAAGATAAACAAATGTGACAAGTGCGTCTATGTTAAAAATACTGACAAAGGTTATGTCATCGTTTGTCTTTATGTAGATGACATGCTTATTATTGGAAGCAGTCAAAACATGATCAAATCAATTAAGCAAATGCTGAATAAAAGATTTGATATGAAAGATATGGGGGTCGCAAATGTAATATTAGGAATAAAAATTACTAAAACATCTGATGGATATGCATTATCTTAATCTCATTATATAGAAAAAATTCTTGGTAAATATATCAAGGATGATATGAATGTAATAAGAACACTTGTAGACACCAGTTTTTATTTATCAAAAAATAAACGTGATACGGTTTCTCAGTTTAAATACTCCCAAATCATTAGAAGCCTAATGTAGTTAATGAATTGCACTCGTACTGATATAGCTTATGTTGTCAGTAAATTGAGTAGGTACACTAGTAACCCCGGAGAAGACCATTGGAAAGCGATCATTCGGGTTCTTAGATATCTAAGATTTACCCGTAATCATGGTTTGAACTTTACTTGATATCCTGCAATATTGGAAGGATATTGTGATGCAAATTGGATATCGATTACTCAAGATTCAAAATCCACTAGTGGATATGTCTTTACTCTAGAAGGGGCTGCTGTTTCTTGGAAATCTACGAAACAAACAAGGATCGCACGATCCACAATGAAATTTGAGTTCATTACTTTAGGCAAAGCAAGAGAAGAATCATAATGGTTTCGCCACTTCTTAGAAGATATTCCAATGTGGCCAAAACCTGTGCCAGCTATTTGCATTCATTGTGATAGTCAATCTGCAATAAGCAGGGCGCAGAGTCATATGTATAATGGTAAGTCACAACATATTCGTCGTCGACATAACACCATAAGGCAATTGCTCTCAAATGGAATGATCTCAATAGACTATATAAAATCTAAAGAGAATATTGCGGATCCGTTAACAAAAGGTTTGTTAAAAAAGCAAGTATATAGTTTATCGAAGGGGATGGGATTAAAGCCTATTACATAAGAGTCATCATAATGGTAACCCTATTTGGATGACTGGAGATCCCAAGAACTAAGTTCAAAGGGACAACCAAGTTATGTGTGGCTCACCAGAAATCACCAAGGGATTAAAATTCTTTACCTATTCATATGGTGAAAGTGATATTTGCAACATTTGTTGTATGTAGGGGTTTAAGGATAAGCTTTGCTTTTAATGATTACTTATATCTTGATTTAGGCATAAAAATCAAGACGACTATAAGAGATACTCACAATAAAAATCACCTATATTAGTGTCAAACTGGGACCGGTTTTATGAGAATGATTAGACTAAATTCTCTGGAAGCACTCATGAACAACCAGGAGCATTCAAGGCCAAAATGAACATAACCGTGAGAACCACGATGTGTCAGAAGATGTTTTATGTCAAATCTATTATCTTGGCTTACACAAACGGTTGAACAATTCAATGCATCGCGTCCATTGGTTAGCAAGTAAGTCCCATAGGTTATCACTAGGGAAGGTTCAAGGCCGAAAGCTACCTGGCTTGATGCAAGATATTTTCAATTTATACTATTTCGACAAATTCTGCATATTGTTGCATTTTCGTTATCATCAAATTCCATTCATGTAGGGTATTGTTAGAAATGGTTTGAAAAATGGTTTTGGAAAAAAATAGATTTTTTCCAAACTTTGGTCTAAATTTTAGGTGGGACCCATGCGTCAAAGTTGGCGGGTCTAATGGTAATGCGTTCTACGATGCGTTGTGATTCACGTAGTATATTTGGTTGCTCAAAACCATTATCGGGTGAATGCGAAATTGAAGCCAAAGTAAGCTCCATGGAAATGGTATATTGGTGAAGTTTCCACAAAGAATGGGTTAAGGTTTGTCCCATATTGATTTGGTGGGCAAACTTTGTATGGGTTTATAAGGCTTGGGTTTGGAACTTGGGGTAGACCCCAAAGGGCACTCAAGTTTTGTAGAAGGGGAGGTTATGGGTAAAAATGGGCTAGACCCATTGGACCCAAAACAAACACACGCACGCGCGCCGCCGGCCAACCGTCCATCCGTCCGTCTGGTCGGTCGAATGGGCTGGGCCTGGGCTTGGGAGTAAGGTTGGGTTGAGTTTGTCCAGCCCAATACTAATTCTTTTTGGGCCAAAAACATTTGAATTTATTTTTGATTTTTATTTTGAAAAATAAATTATGACTGTTTGAATTTAAATTTCGATTGGAAAATTAAATTTTTTTGCATCTCTTCAATACAAATTCCAAACCTGTTCGAACAGGTTCTTATCTGTTCAGTTCAAATCCAAGCAGTTCCCTATCTATTCAAACAGTGTTGAACATGTACCATACCTGTTGGATTCAAATCTGAAAAGCCACAATTTCTCCTATAAATAGACAGACCCTCATTTGGATTTTGTATTTAGGAATTTCGTTCTTGTATATGATATTACTCTCTGCATTTTGCTGCATTTAATTTTCCTGTGAGAAAGAGTTTAAATACAAAGTGTGTTCGTCGTGCAAACAGTTTGTAGTGCTGCTACTGTTTGTTGTAGATCATTTCATCTTGGGAGATAGACATTCATAATCTGTTAGTACCCGAGAGAGGACGAATCTGTCTTAAGGAGACAGTGAGTAATTTGATTACTTTTCTATTTTTATTATTTTTCCCTTTCAGATTTTGGTTTTATTTTTGTAACAAAATATATACGAATTAGTTTTTCCTTAATATATATATATATATATTGTGTTGATTTTTGTAATCAAATAGTCTCTCTATATTCTTTAATCTATTCTTCGAATACAGTGAAGATTGTCCAACATGCCTATTAGTAGAGATCCAAAGGACTATGCCCATTACGCGCTTGACAGCGAGCTCGAGTAGGCTAGCGCACCTTTTATGTTGTTGCTTCAGGATTCAAGTGAGAACCCTTAAACTACAGCGAGGTGTGCTTGCTACCCTCTTGACAAGGCAGTTGAGCGGGCATGTAAAAATTGGATCACTCTGATTCTTGATTTGATTTGGACTCCCATGCATATAAAAACACTCTTTTGCATGATTGGGATAAGAAACACAATCTACAACAAGTTTTGCAATCTTGAGAGTTGTACCATATCAATGATTTTAATGGATCTGTACGTTTACATTCACAAAAATACCTAATCAATAAGCATACATATACATAGATATATAATACCATATCAATCCATTTCGAAATAAAAAGTCGAATCTAACTTTAATAAATTATTGAACAATTCTAAACATACATCCTTACCAATACATATTTATATGTACTTGCAAAACAAAAACGGTGCTAACCTTGCCCTTACGATATCTGAATGGAAGAAAATAGAGTTTTGAACTGCAACAATGGAAAAATACATAGTTTTGAACCGTTACAATGGAAGAAAACAGAGTTTCAAACTACAATAATAGAAGAATGATGATGATGATGAGCTCCCTTTAGGGTTTCTTCTATTTTATTTCTTTATTTGATGATCATCACCCAATTCATCTCTTTGACTTTTTGTTGTGTTGTGATTTTTCCCAATTCTCAAACGAACAAGTTAGAGAGAGAGAGAGAAAGGGAGAGAGCATAAGATAGAGTCTGAGAGGAAGTTTATTTGTGCTGCAAGATTCTTTTTCAATTATGTTTTCTTGTCAATAATATATATTTATATATTTAGTTTTTAAAGAAACATATCTCATTAATTTCAAAATAGTCAAAATAGAAAAAGGAAACAAGAAGGTTACAATTGTGTGTAATAGTTACTATAAAAAATAGAACAAAGGGTATATTAGTCCTAAAAATATTATAAATAAGGAAAAAAAAATTTCTTGAGATACAAATCTAAATATATGAGACTACATAAAATACAAATTTTTTTTATAAACTTATTAAATTATAAGTCCCTTAAGTAAAAAAAATTTCTTGAGATACAAATCTAAATATATGAGACTACATAAAATACAAATTTTTTTTATAAACTTATTAAATTATAAGTCCCTTAAGTAGGATTTATAAATAAATCTCTCTATAAAGAAGGGTCATTATAAAATTAACGATTTAAATTACGAAAAGTGGATCTAGTCCACGTAATGACTGAAGACAAATCAGGCTCATTTTGGGAAGTAGATTAAAAGCTACATCCTAGTTTTTAACCCACTTCCTCTCTTACATAAAAAGTCAAAAAACTAAAAAAAATTAAAAATTAAAAAAATCAATTTTTAACCATCTTCTCAAAACATTTCTCAAATCAAACACCTCGGAGATAAGCCTGGCCTAACTCCACATAATTGATTTGATATATATACATTGATTTCTTCATTCCGTGGGTGATTCGCTTTGGATATTGTTGGAAACAATAATTGTCATGAGTACGAGAAATTATAGCTTGCTCTAAGGGCAAATTCAAATGGTGTTTTAATATGTATTTTATTAACTAAAATAGCGAGTCTCATAATTTTTTGTATTTGATGTAAAAATAATATGATAATTATCATGATTTGCATGGTATGAAGTGTGGGGATATATTTTTTGAGTACCAACACGTGACAAGGTGACGCCGATGTGTCAGCCGAGGTGTCACGTGTCGTGGTAGTTACGCCGAGGTGATCTCGGAGTTGCCGAGGTTATCTCCGAAGATATCGGAATCCGAGATAAGTGGATAAAGGACAAGAGTCCTAGATTGAGAGAAGACTTCAGTTTGGGTAAAGATGAAACTCTTAGAGGGTTTATCCTAATCCCATTGGGAGTTCCAGATTAGCAGTAATCCTGAGTCCATTGGAGTTAGGCTCCTATTGGGACTAGGATTGTATTGGCTATAAAAGAGAGGCACCCCCATAGGTCTAAGGTATGTTTTAATACTCAAGCTTGTGAGTTGAATACTTGATTATCTTTGAGAGATATACTGACTTGATCGTTGGAGTGCCCCCGGGTGGAAGAACCATCACGAGCCTTTTCTTTCAGGCAGATGCCAGGTGCCATCTATTCTGCCTGTGTTCTATATCTGAATCACTAAGGAGGGCAGTGTGATCAGAAAATCACTCACACAATTTGGCGCCGTCTGTGGGAAAGAAAGACGAATAGATGGCCAGTAACGTACAAAAAGAAAAGGTTGGGGACGACGCTCCCGCTAGGAGTGGCAGGCCTATCGACCTTGACATTGAAGGAGACAACCACAACGAAGAAGCCCGTGACCAGGGGCGTGGAGGAAAAGACGTCGGCCAGGAGGGCGACACTTCAAAGAAGACAGACCAAGACAGATACTACAACGAAGATAACCTCCAGGTATGGAGGGATAGGTGCCTACGGAGGGATGAGGAAGTAAAAGAATTGGCAGAAAAGTTGGCAGACCTGTAGTCGGTCGTCAACTTCATGATGCAAAACAATGTCATGCAGCCACGCCGATTCCAGCAGTTAATACCCAGAAGGGAGAAAGGAAAACAATTCCCGAAGTACCTCAACACACCAGGAGCGGAAGGCACTCTCACCCACTTTCTAGGGAAGTCGGACGAGAGGAGCCGAGACAAGAGAAGTCCCAAAGGACATATCACACAAAGGACCCGGAACCCAGAGAACATCGGCATGTCCAGGGATAGGCGCTCTGCTTTGACACAACCTACGAAGAAAGATCAAAACGGGCCCACAACGAGGCCGAAAGTAGTGTGCCAAAAAGATTGAAGTCAAAAGATAGCCGAGCTCCAGGGAGGAGTAAAGAAGACCTATGAAATTACCTCAAGAGGAAGGAACATAATGCTGAAGCCAAGGTTACCTCACCCGAAAAGCCGAGGACATCGTTCTCGATAGAGCTGGACAAATTTGAAGCACCGAAGAGATTTAGTATGCTGAGGTTTCAAATATACGATGGTAAGTCAGATCCTAACTTCCACGTTGGATTATTCTTGAACTTAATGGCACTATACAGTGGAAACGAGCCGTTGCTCTGCAAAGTGTTCCCCTCATCCTTTGGGGAGATTGCATCAGATTGATTCCACAAACTGCCAAAGGGAAGTGTGAAGACTTGGGAAGGCTTGGCCGAGATGTTTGTGGCCAGGTTCGTGACAAATAAGCTACAGCCATTAAGGGTGGACGCATTAATGGCTCTGAAGATCAGCAAGGATGAAGGCCTTAGCGCCTATGCAAAAAGATACTATGAGGTGTTCAATCGAATACCCGAATGCAACCAAGAAGTGGCGGTCGTGTCTTTCAAGAATGGCCTAAAAGATGATTGTTCACTGTGGAAATCTTTGGCAAAGACATTGCCGAAGAGCATGGAAAAGCTCATGGCAAGAATCGAGAAGTATGCCAGAGCCGAGGAGGATACATCAGGGAATAAGGAGGTAAAACAGGAAAAAGGGAACTGCTCGCCGAAGCGAGGCCGAAGTAACAACGGATTTAGCAAAGCAGAGATAGAATTGAGGGGCAAACAGGCAGTGACAACTGTGTTCCGAATCCCGGTCCACAAAGTCCTGGATCAAATCCGAAATCAACCCTATTTAAGAGCACCAGCAAAGGCCCCAGGGGAATACATGGGCAGGAACGTTGGTAGGCGTTGTGCTTACCACAATGAAGAAAGGCACCCAAATCAGGGCTGCAGAGCCCTAAAAGCATACTTAGAGGACTTAGTAAGACAAGGCCATCTGAGAGATCTTGTCGACGAAGCTAGGACCAGAGAAGAGCAGGCAAGGTTGCCTCAAGCACCAAGAGGCCCCGCCTCCCCAAAGACAAAGAACCACGTGAGGGGGACCTAGGGTGGTTAACGTAATTCACTCCAAGGTGAACAAAAACGACATACGGGGGGATATCCAAAGAGTAAAACACCTGCAGCACGTGAACCAGGTCGGACAGAAAAGACCTCGGCCTGAAGAGTACCCAGGCCCGATGATAGCCTTCACCGAAGCCGACCTAGAGATGGTCCAGCACCCGTATAATGATGCCTTGGTAGTATCCCTCCAGGTTAGGGAGTGCCAAGTGAAACGCATCCTGATAGATCAAGGCCGCTCTTGTGACATCATGTATGTTAGATATTACAAGGAGCTGGGCCTTCACCCAGATGACATGGAGCAATGGAATGGCCCGATGGTCGGCTTCAATGGAACGCCGACGTGGCCACTAGGCGCTACAAACTTGGAAGTACAAGCCGGCACTAAAAAGATCAGGACAGAATTCATCGTGATTGACACACCTTCACCATACAACATCATCTTGGGAAGGCCATGGTTGCATGCAATGGGGGCAGTTCCTTCAACGTTGCATCAACTATTGTGGTTCCCAACAGAACATGGAATTGAAGAAGTCAGAGGAGACCAGCTACAGGCAAAAAATTACTCCATGGCAGCAATGAAAACAACCTGCAACATACAAGAACCAGGGAAGACAGAGATTGAAGATGAGGACATGGAGGTCCTAGATGATGTCGGCAAGGAGCCGGCCGAGAAGAGTAAGGAAACACTAAAGAAAATCCTCGTCCAGGAGGGCGATGAAGAGCGCTTCTTTCTTCTCGGCTCAAGCTTAACCGAAGAAGAAGAAAATGAACTGGAATCCTTTTTTAGAACAAACATAGAGGTGTTCGCTTGGACACCTTATGAAATGCCCGGCATTGACCCCGAGGTCACATGTCACAGACTGAACGTTGACAGGTCGGCCAAACCTGTAATACAACGAGCCAGAAGACCGACGCTGATGCACGTCGAAGCAGTGAAGGAGGAAGTAGACAGACTTCTAGAGGCTAGGGCCATCAGAGAAGTCAATTATCCGACATAGCTATCAAATACTGTGGTAGTAAAGAAGAAGAACGGTAAATGGAGGGTATGTGTAAATTTTACAAGCCTGAACAAAGCCTGTCCCAAAGACAGCTTCCCTCTGCCCAAAATTGACCAGCTGGTGGATGCCATATCTGGACATGGAAGGATGAGCTTCCTGGATGCTTATAGAGGGTACCACCAGATAGCCATGTACCCCCCAGACGAAGAGAAGACAACGTTCATTACCCCAAAAGGCCTGTACTGTTACAGAGTGATGCCTTTTGGGTTGAAAAACGCAGGAGCAACCTACCAAAGGCTGGTAACCAAAATGTTCAAGCACTTGATCGGCCAAACAGTAGAAGTCTACATCGATGACATGGTCGTAAAGACCAAGGAGCCCAGGAGTCATCTTGCCGACCTAAAAGAGGTATTTGAGATCCTCAAAACATATCGGCTCCGACTCAACGCATCAAAGTGCGCGTTTGGAGTTGGATCTGGAAAGTTTCTGGGGTACCTGGTAACAAGAAAGGGAATAGAGGCCAGCCCAGATCAGATCAAGGCCATCCTGGATCTACAAAGCCCAACATTGGCAAAACAGGTACAAATGCTTACTGGAAGGGCCGCAGCCCTAAACAGGTTCATAAGCCGAAGCTCAGACAAGTGTAAACCCTTCTTCAACCTAGTGAAAAAGAACACAGACTTCCTATGGACTGAAGAATGTGAGGCCGCTTTGGCCGACCTAAAGAAGTATTTGACCACGGCTCCAGTCCTCTCAACACTTGAACCTGGAGAAGAGTTGTTCTTGTACTTAGCTGTGTCAGAACATGTAGTAAGATCAGTACTAATCCGAGAAGAAAAAGGAACAGAAGGCTGTTTACTATGTAAGTAAAACACTGGCCGACGCAGAAACAAGGTATCTACCACTAGAGAAATTAATGATGGCCTTAGTGATGGCCTCAAAAAAGTTGAACCATTACTTTCAAGCGCACAAGATTGTGGTACTAACAGAGCACCCACTGAAGTCCTTATTACAACAAGGAGACTTAACAGGAAGAATTGCAAGATGGGCAGTGGCCTTGGGCCAATATGACCTGGAGTTCAGGCCCAGAACAGCAATCAAGGGCCAAGTTTTGGCCGACTTCGTGGCAGAATTCACGCCTGAATCCATCGAACATCGGGCTCCGTTGAGCCTAGATAAACATTGTCCCAGCAAACAAGGAGAATCCCAGCCTAAGGCAAGAGAGCAAAGGAAGGAAAAACTCAGACCCTGCAACAACTACATCGGCGACTCCTTCAGACTGTTTGTTGATGGAAGTTCAAACCGACAAGGAGCGGGGGCAGGAGTACTACTGATATCTCCAGATGGAGAAATAATAGAACAGTCCATTCGATTGGGGTTCAAGGCCTCAAATAATGAAGCAGAATACGAGGCATTAATTGCAGGGCTAAAACTGGCAGCAGCAGCAGAAGCAGATGAGGTACTAGTTTTTTGTGATTCACAGCTTATTGTTAACCAGTCAACAGGGGAATTTGTAGCCAGAGATGAAAAGATGTCGGCATATGCAAAAGAGGTCATCAGATTGGCAACCCTATTTTAAAACTGCCGACTACTCCAAGTAAGCTGAGATGATAACAGCCACGCCGATGCGTTGGCCAACCTGGCAAGTTCAATGCAGACTGGAAAAACAAGGACAATTATGATTGACTACATGTCGGGCCCGAGCATAAAACCACAGAACACAGAGCAAGAAGCAATGTATATGGACATGGGGCCAAGCTAGATGGATGCAATTGTTGCATTCCTGAAAGAAGGAAAGCTGCCAGAAGACCGCAAGGAGGCACACAAAGTCAAATTGAAGTCGGCAAGATTCAGCTTGACTGCGGACGGACATCTCTACAAAAGATCCTTCACTGGACCCCTTTTAAGGTTCGTACACCCTTTGCAGGTTGAAGATTTTTTATATGAAATTCATGAAGGAGTTTGTGGAAGCCACGCTGGGGGCAGATCACTAGCTCACAGGGCCATTACCCAGGGGTATTGGTGGCCCTACATGCAAAAGGATGCTGAAACCTACGTGAAAAAGTGTGAACAATGCCAAAGGTTTGCACCTTTGATACATCAGCCAGCTGCTGACCTGAACCCAGTATCCAGCCCTTGGCCGTTTGCCCAGTGTGGCATGGATCTTGTTGGGCAACTTCCCCAGGCAACTAGGCAGAGAAAATACTTGCTGGTAGCAACAGATTACTTTACGAAGTGGATAGAGGCAGAACCTCTTGCCAAAATCCGAGATGTGGATGTCAAGAACTTTATATGGAAAAACATCATCACTAGATTTGGAATTCCAAAAGCAATAGTTGCTGACAACAGAACACAGTTTAACAGCAAACTCATCAAGAACTTTTGCGCAAAATTCAAAATCAAGAATTACTTTTCAACACCAAGTTTTCCCCAAAGTAATGGGCAAGCAGAAGCATCCAACAAAGTAATTTTGGATAGAATAAAGAAGAAGCTGCAGGCAGCAAAAGGAAAATGGGTAGACGAATTACCCAACGTACTTTGGGCATATCGGACTACGCCGAGAAGGTCAACAGGGGAATCCTCCTTTGCTATGGCCTATGGCACAATAGCAGTCATTCCACTGGAAGTCGGCATCCCAGGGATCCGAACCCAGGGAGTTGAGAATGGGACTAATGATATACTCTTAGCCCAAGATCTAGATCTTTTGGAAGAACGAAGAGAGAAGGCTGCAATTCAGCTCGTAGTATACCAACAACAGCTTGCCAGAGCTTACAACAAGAAGGTCAATCCAAGAGATTTTCAAGTCGGCGACCTAGTCTTACGAAAAGTCGTCGGCAATAAGAAGGATCCCAGAGAGGGCAAGCTTGGCCCAAATTGGGAAGGACCCTACAGAATTGCTTCAGTGTTAGGCGATGGAGCTTATCGGCTTAAAGATAATAAGGGCAAAGCATTGCCAAGACCTTGGAACACTTGTAATTTGAAATTTTTCTATCATTAGATATGCATTATTTTTGGCCGATGTCATCAATAAAATCTTTTCAGAATTCTTCAAACACATATGATTGTTAAAGACATATAATGTTGTTTCTGAGAGACATGAATAATGAGAACCCAAGTGAAACTCAGGTTCACATTGGGGGTAGAGAGAAGACAAAGACACTTAACACTTGTTGAAATTTGTAGCAATTTACAAGTTGAAGTTAAGCCGAGATGGTTCCTTATCTTCACTTGTTGAAATTTGTAGCAATTTACAAGTTGAAGTTAAGTTGAGATGGTTCCTTATCTTCACTTGTAGAAATTTGTAGCAATTTACAAGTTGAAGTTAAGCTGAGATGGTTCCTTATCTTCACTTGTAGAAATTTGTAGCAATTTACAAAGTTGAAGTTAAGCTGAGATGGTTCCTTATCTTCACTTGTTGAAATTTGTAGCAATTTACAAGTTGAAGTTAAGCTAAGACGGTTCCTTATCTTCACTTGTTGAAATTTGTAGCAATTTACAAGTTGAAGTGAAGCTGAGATGGTTCCTTATCTTCACTTGTTGAAATTTGTAGCAATTTACAAGTTGAAGTTAAGCTGAGATGGTTCCTTATCTTCACTTGTTGAAATTTGTAGCAATTTACAAGTCGAAGTGAAGCCGAGGTTATTGCTTAAACACTTGTAGCAATCTATAGGTTGGTTAAACTAAAAGAAGATGCTTAACACTTGTTGAAATTTGTAGCAATTTACAAGATGACGTTAAGGCAACATATGATCATCTATTGAAACTTGCAGCAATTTACAGGTTGAAGTAAAAGCTAAGTATATTGTTTAAACAGTTGTTGAAATTTGTAGCAATTTACAAGTAGATCATTGTTTAGCACTTGTTATAACTTGAGAAAAGTTTATAGTATATGTTTTACACTTGTTGAAATTTATGAAAAAGTTTGCAAGTCAGTATCTTGCCGAAGTAAAGTTTGTAGTTATTATACCCGAGGTATGTAACCCCGAGAAAATTGCACAAAGAAAGCAAAGTTTGAAAGGCATGCAAAATATTCTAAGTATAGAATCATATAGAGGCAGTCAAAGAAAATGCGAAAGAGTGCAGACATTCAAAGAAAGTTATATTAGAAACATTCAACATAAACTGGAGGCACATCGGCCATACAAGAAACTTATATTATCCAGAAAACAAAAAAGTACAAAAGACATCAAGTTTGTGATTCTTCAACTTCAGGCGCAATTTGAGTCTGGACCTCGGCAGATTCTTGGAGAACTACCTCAGCAGATTCCTGAAGAACTACTTCGGCAGCCTTTTCTGCCACGATCTCGGCATCGATTTCAGCAAGTGTTTGGTCAAGACTTTTATCGGTTGGAGGAACGTCAGATGATGCTTGTTCAGGAGTAGCCTCCTTGACAACCTCTTCATCTTCCTCCTCATGAGTCAAGTCTAGGACTTGATTATCCTGAGGAGGGGACTTGGTCTCAGTGGCATCTTTAGGCTTCCTTACTAGAGTCTCATCATCATCCTTATCCTCATCCTCGGATTCAGACTCCGATTTGTCTTCGGCTTGAGTTGGAGGTAGAGGTGGAGGAAATGGAAGAGGAATAGCATCAGCTTTGCGTAGTGGTGAATCATCAGGGATATTAAGCTTTTTTGCCAGGGACATCCAACCTAGGGAGAAGCCCCTGTTGCATGCCTGCCTGACTTGAAGTTTGTATTCCTCCGTGACGTCGGCCATACCCTGTGCGTATGCCTTTTCATCAGCATCCTTGATCTCAGCATCTTTGGTAGCCAGGGCCTCCTGGAGCTCCTTTTCGGCTTGGGCCTTTTTATCCTCGGCCTCTTTCTTCTTGGCTTCGGCGACCTTCATGATAGCCTCAGCAAATTCAGCTTTTTCTTCTGCTATCTGTTGGGCCTTAGTAACAGCCTCAGCCTGATCCTCCAACTTCTTCATTTTTGCTTGAAGACTCTTGTTGATCTTTTGGAGGGCAGAATACTCTCTCTTCATGTTGGACAACTTCTCCCTGTTTTCGAAAGATTGCATGGAGAAGGAATGTGCATGCTGAACAGCCTGAAAGAACATAAAGTAAAAGATATTACAAAATTTTGCAAGTATGAAACAAAGAAAGAAAGATAGGTTGTCAGGTGAAGACACTTACTTGAACACAGCGTTGAAGCATCAGAGCGTAATTTTCGTACTCGCTCAACTCGGCGTTCTTTTCCAGATCGCTTGGGAGAAGAAGGGCTGTACTGAGTGCAACGCCGACATTGATGTCATCGGCGCTATCACTTGCCAAAACAGGCTTATTCTCCAGGGTAATCTCAGGCGTCCAGGGGACATTTGGTACTTTGGACTTCGAAGTCGTTGCAGAGGAAGACCTCGGCTTTTTTGATTTCTGGGACTCTGATGGCTGGGCTTCAGAACGCCTCTTCCCAGCAGAGGGTTGAGACTTCTCACTCTCAGCCAGCTTAGAAATAGGCAAAGTATCCTCAGATTCAACCTGAGTTACTTTGGCCTTTGGCTGGGCCTTCTTGGTTCTTTTTGGCTTTGGTGGGGGCATGGATTTAGTCGGGGCAGCATCAACATCGGTAGGGAGGTCGGCTAGGAGATCTGCGGCAACAGGCTTTGGGTGACCCATCTCGGCAGTTTTGACAAGTCTTCGCTGACGTTTTCGTTCAAGTATTGGGATCAAATATGGAGCTGAAATTGATGGTTGATCGGCTGGATCCGATGTTGATCCTTGATCTGTTCGGGATGTAGAAGCAGTTAGAGTTATGGCAGAAGGTAGAGACAGGCTTTTCTTCTTTCTTCTGGGGACGTCGGGCAAAATTGATTTGTATGTAGGGATAAAGTTGAGAAGAAGAGGGGCTTTTCTTTTATGAACTGGCAAGTCCAGGAGCTTTTTCAGATCCTTGCCGGGAACGTAAGATTGGCGAAAAATTTTCGGTGGCTTGCGAACGTCTGCAAGAAGAAAACAGACATTAGAAACAGATAAAATATTGAAACACTTGGAAAGAAACAATTAAGTATTGACACTGGGCTCTTACCCTTGCCCTCCTTAACTGATCGAGGAAGAGGGTACAGATGAGCGTCCTCGTCTGTGCCAAACTCCCAATTTTCTGAAGCAATAACGTAATCATCTCCAGCCCCCTTGTTGGAGTCTGGGAGGTCGGCTACGATTTTAAATTCGGTGGACCTCGACTCGAGGTAATAAACGTAGCCTTTTTCTTTGAGGTTAAGGGCACACATGGTATAACAAAATTCAATGTCGGCAAGGGTAATCCTAATGTTTTCCTGCCTAGCTAAGGCTATGATACCATTGATCACTCGGTAGGAGTTGATGGTAAGTTGCATGGGTTTCAACTTGTAATAGTGGAGAACTTCACGAAAAAGGGGATCAAGTGGAAGCCAGAGTCCACATTCAGTAAAAGCAACAATAGGGAAAGGCATCGTATTATCTGTGGGCATGATAGAGTCGTCATCCCCAGCCAGCCTCAGATGGACGTCGCCAGGAATGGCGAACTCTTCCCTAAAGTATTCAAGTTTGGTAGGGGTATCTACCCTATGTCTCCATATACCCATGATTTCGGTGTAAAGGAATTTGGTTACAGAGAAAAGATGTTCTTAAAGGGTTATAGGAACCTCAGCAAAAACCTAGGTAAACACTGGTTAAGATTGTTTCAGTTTTTCCTAAGAATTGGTAGGTTCTACAAATAAATCCCAAACCTAAATCTACGAAAGCAAAGATTGAAGGCACAGATCTGGAAAAAATACAGAAATAAGAATGAAGTTTCAGAATAAAGAACAGAAGTGGGGTTCTCAAAAGCATAAAGAATACAAGAAATACAGGCTCAAGAACAGTGGCAAAAAAGTGGTGAAACAGTGCAAGTGTTCAAAACATAAGCGAAATCATGGAATAGACGCATCCAGATGAATAGTTCAGTAAATCAAAGGTTTGAACAAAGCAGTAATGGCAGCAAGAAAACAAATGAGCATAGAGGAATTAAGAATGAAAGGAACATAGGCTTACCAAGATAACTGGAGCCGGTATGAAGATCGCCGAGTTCAGACGACGGATGTAGACATGACGGAACGATGAAAGCTTCGCTGGAATGGAAGAATGAAGACGGTTGTAGAGCTTGGAGCTAGAGCAATGGCAGATTTGAGAAAGTTTAGAGAGAGAAAGAGTAAGTAAATCGAGTACAAAAGTAAAGAAAGGAAGAAAGAAAGAAAAGTTTTATCAAAAACTTGAAACGGCGGCAAAACAGGGCGTTTATTACGGCTGGAGCAACGCACACGTTAGACGCAGCGACGCAGGAAAATACAATTTTAGGCCGCAGACACGGGCCAATGAAGATATAACGCGTAAGTGGAACGGTTGAGAAGTGATGCATGACAGCCCATGCGCGTAGGAGAGTTCATTTGAATTCTTGTTCTTGAAAGAAGACATGTCGGCCTGAGATGAACGACCTCGGCTGAAGAGTTCTTGTGCCGAAGTACTGGAAAGAGGAACAATATAGGTTCCATTATCTCAGAATGCCGAGGTAATAGAACCTAGGGGGCAGTTGTGAAGATATATTTTCTGAGTACCAACACGTGGCAAGGTGACGCCGACGTGTCAGCCAACGTGCCACGTGTCGTGGTAGTTACGCCGAGGTGATCTCGGAGTTGCCGAGGTTATCTCCAAAGATATCGGAATCCGAGATAAGCGGATAAAGGACAAGAGTCCTAGATTGAGAGAAGACTTCAGTTTGGGTAAAGATGAAACTCTTAGAGGGTTTATCCTAATCCCACTGGGAGTTCCAGATTAGCAGTAATCCTGAGTCCATTGGAGTTAGGCTTCTATTGGGACTAGGATTGTATTGGCTATAAAAGAGAGGCACCCCCATGGGTCTAAGATATGTTTTAATACTTAAGCTTGTGAGTTGAATACTTGATTATCTTTGAGAGATATACTGACTTGATCGTCGGAGTGCCCCCGGGTGGAAGAACCACCGCCGGAGCCTTTTCTTTCTGTGCAGGACAGTAGGGTGCCATCTATTCTGCCTGTGTTCTATAGCTGAATCACTAAGGAGGGCAGTGTGATCAGAAAATCACTCACACGTAATACTTCTAAATCACTAAATAACTTTTCATGAATATGGTTAGGTTGATGCCATTTTTTTAGAAATGATTTATAACTCAGTTTATAAATTTTTTTATTTATTTGAATTATATTAATTCTTTATTTTATATATATATATAGTAATAAGTAAAAAAGTTAATTTATTTAACATTTTTCAAAGTAGGTCTGATAATATGAAATACATGGGATGCCATGTGATGCGACTTTGGCTTTGTTTGGCTGGGTTAAAATAGTCATAAAAGGATAAAATATATTAAAATGTTAATAAGATAAAATATCACATTCAAATCATAATCGTTTTATTTTTTCTTTCACAAAAGTCAAAAAAGTCAAGAATAATACTTGGTAGCTCGAAATGCCTTTGACCTGAATGGCTCGACTATCCAAAACGACTTCGTTTTGGGTAGTTTTTTTTTTCTTGTAAAGAGAGAGAAAGAAAAGATAAGAAAAGAAAGAAAAAGAGAGAGGAAAAGAAGAAAGAGAGAAGAGAGGGGGAGAACCACCCATCACTAGCACCGCCATCATCAGCGCCGCCATCATTTGTGTGTATACACAAATAGATTTGTGTGTGTATACACAGATCTGTATAAATATGTGTACCTCTCTCTCTCTCTCTCTCTCTCTGTATCTGTGTGTGTGTATGTGTGTGTGTGTAGATCTGTATCTCTCTCTCTCTCTATATCTGTGTGTGTGTGTGTGTGTGTAGATCTGTATGTGTATAGAGAAGAAGAAGAAGAAGAAGATGATGAAGAAGAAGAAAAAGCACAACACAGATCTAAACAAAGGAAGAATAGATACAGCACAGATCTACAATTTTTTTTTATTTTTTATTTTTTATGATTGTTGGTTGTTGTTGATGTTGATGCTCTCTCTCTCTCTCTCTCTCTCTCTCTCTCTCTCTCTCTCTCTGTTCCCTAGCTCCCTCTTCTCTCTTCATCCTTTTCATCTTCAGAGAGAAAAGAGAAAGGAAAAAAAAAAAAAAATCCAAAACGACGTTATTTTAGAATTTGAGCCATTCGGGGCAAGCCTTATTCGAGTTACGTAGCAGAACTAAAAAGTCAAAAAGATCATCACAAACAAGACTTTTTAGCCCCAGATTTAAATAGCTAAAAAACCAAAAAGCCAACATATATCCCAAACAAAGGCTTTATATTGTATGAATTGAAATTGGATGATGAATACTATATATATATGTAAATTATAATATTTATGAATTTGATTATCACAAATATTACAATTCAATTTTTTGGGAGTAATTAAAAGAGAAAAAATTATTTTACTCGTTAAATTATCACTCAAAAATCAATTTAACTCCTATATTTTTAATTATATCAATTTTACATTTAAACAATTCAATTTTAGATCAATTTCACCCCTAGCTTTAGCTACCGCCTATAATTAGATGGCACTTGTTGATGTAGCACCAATTTTATTTAAAATATCATTTTACCCCAAACTATTCCTAAAAAATCAATTATATGCCTAATATAAAAAAAATAAATTTAAATATTTAATAATAATTTTTCATCTAATTTTTTTTAGTATTAATCATGTTGAGTATTCTTTAGAGAGTAATGGTTAACGTTTAAGTTAAATTGTCATTCATTCGATAATACGAGTAAGTAGGTACTTATCTCGATTTTGTAAGCAAACCTCGGCATATTTATTTTCATCCTTAAATATAAATTTTCAAATGTCAAAAAAAAATATGTTACTTTCATAATAAGCGTGGTCTAAAGTTTTATCCACTCAATTTTGAAATTATTGTTACTCGATCAATTCTATTGAAATTAATTTGGAGAATAAGCTAGCTACAATCGCGTGCACGCACGCATATAGAGTAGCCAAGAAATTTTCTAATCAATTAGTTTATCTAGGATCGACTCAACATAATTTAAGATTTAAAGAGACAATTCTAAATGAGAATTTTTTTACAAAGTATATTATTTAAAATATATTTTTTCATTTTTGCGAAAAAAAATTTTAATTAAAATTTTTAATTAAAAGTTTTTATATTTGGGGGTCTAATTGATTTTTGAGACATAGTTTGGGAGTAAAATAAAGTTTCAAATGAAATTTACCACATCAGTAAATTTTGTCTAGTTTAGGTGTAAAATTGAAATAATTGAAATATAAGAGTTGAATTGATTTGTGAGTGATAGTTTAGAAGACAAAATGATATTTCCTCTAACTTAAAGAAAAAAAATGGAAAAAAAAAACCTTATAATCAAAATAATGTGATAATTAACATCATAATTAACATCATAGTAAATCATAACTAAAGATCACAAAAGTCGTAATCAATGATGCATACTGTGTGGGTGTTTGGGAAATTGCTATTTTAGTAGGTTATTTTGGTTTTTAGCTATTTTAATAAGTAAAATTTTTATTTTTGGAAAGATGATTGGATTTCTTTTTGTAGTTAGATATGATATTTGTGAGAGAAAAAGTGAAATGATTATGGATTTGATATGACATTTTGTCTTATTAACTATTTTAGCCTATTTTATCTTTTTGTAAATTTTAACATAAAAAAGGCTGAAATTTTTCTTACCAAACACCCCATATATAATTTTCCATTGAAATTCTCCCTGTTTGTTTGCCAAATTAAGTCCGATGAAGTTATTAATATAATAAAATTTAGTGAGAAAATTATTAGTATTAGGTTGGAATTTTAAGTGA
Source organism: Camellia lanceoleosa (assembly GCA_025200525.1). NCBI lineage: Eukaryota > Viridiplantae > Streptophyta > Magnoliopsida > Ericales > Theaceae > Camellia > Camellia lanceoleosa. Next base: position 34,461,165 of record CM045763.1, on the reverse strand, counting down.
AAATATGTTTGTTTATATAATGAAATTTCGAGCCCTTACTTTTTGAAAAAAATATTGTTTCACTGTTCTGAGATTTTATGATATTTTAAAATATTTTAGCACAAAATACACACAAAATTTATTTCTGCTCGTTGAGTAAAATATATATATATAAAACTAAGATGATTGAATATCAGAATCTATATATCACATTCGTATTATAAAAAATGTTTGACTACTCTTAAAATTATAATTTTTGTCTATGTAATTAAAATTTATAGTTACCGATGTCCGAACATCTTAATTTTTTGTGTGAATATTCGGCTCAATGAGTCCTAAAAAGTGATCAATTTAGATTACCAAGATTGGCGCTAAAATGGACCTACCAAACCTAAATGTTCTCTCAAGCTAACTTGATAATCCAATCTCTATAATATCGAGATTGTCTATTAAAATAAAAAGAAAAAAAAATCTCATTTATATTTTTATAGCACATAATTTGCTCTTTTACGTATCAAAAAATGATAGTGGAAAAAATACAATTTTTTTCTCACCTTAATAAAAGATCACAATTTTTTTCTCTCTTCATTTTCACTCTACAAGCCAAACAGAGTGTAAGTACATTCAATTTTTTCCTTTTAAGGACCAAAATATGTGAGATATATTTAGCATATTTTTACAAGTATAGAAAGGGGTCGTCCATTAAAGAAAAAATGCTATATAAATAAATTGAGTATATAATTTTATTTCTTACAAATTGATATGACCTATTGATGAAAGGAATAACTCTTATGGGTATGAGTTTGTAAACTTCATTTATAGAAAGGGTAAAATGACACAAATAATACTCTCGGGACTAAAAGAATACTTAATCCAATTTTAAAATAAATTATTTACACCTATCTATTAGTTTGGGAATTAAAATAGTAAAATTTTTAAGTGTATTTTTTATTTATGACGAACTTAAAAAAGTTAGATTTGGAGACCAAATTAAAACACTTTCTATACATTGAAAATTAAATTGAAAAAATTTAAATATTAGGAATCAAATGATGGAAAATTCTATTATGCACACTCTCATATCATATGAACTCTTATTTATATCATTTTCTTTTTTAGTTATGACCATTTTTTAAATTATGATATTACTATGAGATATTTGGTTATGACTTTTTCGTGTTTAGTTATGAATTTTTTTTTTTTTTTCAAGTTATGATTTAAAAAATTATACTATTTTTTTTTATTTATTATAGGTATAAGTTACATATAATACACACCCTTTGAGTGGCGTGTACCATATGATACAAACCCCATACTTTGATAACGAAAAAAGCAATTAGCCCTTTAAAATTTATATTTCCTTTCTTATTGTTTCAATGGATTTCATTGAATTAGGAACAAATTTAGTTTTACAGAATTCATCCACAAAATAAATTACATAACAGAGATAAGAAGAATGAATTTCACTTGTGAGCTCTACATAGTAACATATGGTTTCCACCCTACTCTTTTCTTTTCTTTTTTTAATTGAAAAAAAAAAAACTGTTATGTCATCTATTATGTAACTAGATTATGTATAAGAAGGGACAAATGAATGGGTGAGTTTGGCAACTTCATTAGCAATCTTGAATTGGTAGATATTCCAATGTTAGGCAGGCAATATACTTGGGGTAATTCTCAAAGTTGGAGCAGGATTGATAGGTTTTTGGTTAACCCTGAGTGGTTGAAATGGTATAGATATAAGGTATGGGGGTTACCAAGACTTTTTTCTGATCATAGCCCCGTTTTGCTGATGAAAGATGATAGGAATTGGGGCCCGAAGCTTTTCAAGTTCATCAATGCTTGGGTTTTACACCCTAAGTTCCTTGGTGATGCAAAAAAAGTTTAGGACTCAACTAATGTACATGGTTGGGCTTTTTATATAATTATGGAAAAGCTGAGAACTCTAAAAGTAGCTCTGAAAAAAATGGAATCTAGAAGTGTTTGGTGGTGTAGAATCAGAATTGAAAGAAGCTGAAAGTGTGTTACATTCTATGGATTTACAATCTGAAGTGAGGGAGTTGATTGAGGAGGAAGAGGGTCGAAGAAAGGAAGTCAGGGGTTTGATATGGAAGCTTAGTAAAAGAAAGGAGTGGATGTGGATGCAAAAATCGAGGTTGGATTGGACTTTGAAAGGAGATAGAAATACTAGATTCTTTCACATTATGGCCACCAAGAAGCATAACAGAAACCTAATTACTTCTGTTTTGGTTAATGGGGTTGAGGTGAATGAACCTATTGACATGAAACATGCAGCTTGCTATCACTTCCAGAATTTATTTACTGAACATTGGTGGTTTAGGCCAAGTATTGGAGGTGATTTTAAGAAAATTACTGCTAATCAAGTAGATGCTATTCTGGAGAGAGAATTCTCAGAAGAAGAAGTATGGGCTGATGTAAAAGAGTGTGATGGAAACAAAGCCCCAAGCCCGGATAGGTTTAATATGATGTTCTTTCAAAAAGGGTGGAAATTTTTGAAATGTGACGTTATGAAGTTTATGAAGGAGTTCAATAGCAATTGTAAATTGAGGTATGGGGTAAATTGCTCTTTTGTTGCTCTTATTCCCAAAAAGGAGAATCCAACCTCTTTTCTTGATTACCGACCCATTAGCTTTATAAATTCCCCATATAAGGTGTTGTCCAAAGTTTTGGCTAGTGGAATGAAACAAGTCTTGCCTACTACGATTGATAAGGCCCGATCTGCTTTCATAGGGAGAAGAAGCATTCTAGATGGTGTGCTTATAGCTAATGAGGTGGTGGATTGGTGGAAAACATCAAAGAAGAAGGGTATTATTCTCAAACTGGATTTTCAAAAGGCATACGACACTGTTAATTGGAATTATTTGTTGTAGATGTTAGCTAGTTTTGGTTTTGGATCAAGATGGATTCGATGGATGAAAGAGTGTATAAAATCTGCTGAATTTCCATATTAGTAAATGGCTCACCGATAGCTAATTTTGTCCGCAAAAAGGGTTAAAACAGGGTGATCCTCTCTCCCCGTTCTTGTTCAATGTTGTTGCTGAAGGCTTGAACATCTTGTCGTCAAGAGCTAAGGAATTGAGGATTATAAAATGAGTGGCAATGGGTAACAGTGAGGTCATCGTATCCCATCTTCAGTTCGCGGATGACACTATTATACTTTGTGAGGCTGAATGGACAGAGGTTGTGGCTATTAAATGAATCTTAAGATGTTTTGAGATGGTCTTGAGGTTGAAGATTAATTTTCATAAAATCATGATATGTCGAGTGGGAGTTGATAATGAGTTGGTTGAGGAGTTTGCAGACATACTTAACTGTCGAAGTCATAAGTTACCTTTAAAGTACCTTGGGTTGCCACTTGGAGCCAATACAAGTCGGAAGCAAACATGGCAGCCAGTGCTAGACAGGTATATAAAGAAATTAGTTAGGTAGAAGAGAAGGTTGTTATCCTATGCTGGTAGGGTCACTCTGATCAAAGCTGTGTTATTTTCTTTACCTGTTTATTGTATGTCCTTGTTTAAGATACCAGAGTGCGTTGCTACGGAACTTGATAGGATTCAAGCAAGGTTTTTGTGAGGAGGGGATGAGTCTAAAAGGAAAATACATTTGGTAAAATGAAAAGTAGTGTAGATGAACAAGAAACATGGGGGTCTTGGTATTAGAGATATTAGATTGACGAATGAATGTCTACTTCTTAAGTGGTGGTGGAGATATGCCTTTGAAGATGAGGCTCTGTGGAAATCTATGATTTGTGCCAAGTATGGAGTATCGGGGGGTCACTGGTTTCCTCCAGTGCATGCTTTGGCTTCTGTTTCTGCTATCTGGAGACAAGCCCTTGATGTGTCTTATTTAAATACTCGGCTGCATAATTTTTTTTCTGGAAAATGTGGAGCTTAGGATTGGTGATGGGAATAGGGTAAAATTTTGGCAGGATACTTGGTTGGGAATATCAAGCCTTAAATCTCAGTTTCCAAGGCTGTATCAATTGAGTTTAAATAAGGAGATCACCTTAAAGATGCAGATTGGTTGTAGAGATAATAGCAACAATTGGTGCTTTAACTTTAGAAGGCCTCTATTTGGATGGGAAGAAGATGAGGTATTAAGGTTGCAAAATCTGCTGGGAGTATGACCATGCCTTGTGGCTAGTCAAAGGGATTCAATCAGGTGGAAAGTTGACTAATCGAGGATTTTCACAGTTGGATTTGTGTATAATTGGTGCAAACAAAGTGATGGGCCTATTCTCAGCTATCTAGATTTGGTCTGGAATAACTTTGCTCCTCCTAAGGCTAAATTCATTACTTGGCTTGCTTGGTGAAAATCCTAAGTGATACGTGATTAGATCAAGATTAAAATATTCCAATTCCCAATTATTCAAAACACACAATCTAAATCATCAAGCACTTACGAAAGTGATTTAGGTTGTTGTTTTTCGGAATAAACAATAAATTGACACAAACGATTTTTTACATGGAAAAACCACAATTGAAGAACCTTCAATTGTAATAAAAAACCAATGCGAAACACCACTAATCAATCCACTACTGAAGAACGAAATATTACAAAGATAACACACAAATTACCCAACTCAGTCAATTTGTCTTCAAACCTTCTGTAACTTTTTCACCACACCTTAGTCTCGGAACTGATCAATCTGAAGTTGAATCCACAACTTCACTTGTCGAATCAACAACTACGTACAGGATCAAACTCCTTTGAATTCTACGTTTGAATCTTCGGAATCCACCAAAGAATAACACTCTTGTATGTATTCAATCAACCTCCTTGATATGTGCTTCTCAATTCATGAGTTTAATACTCATTCAATTTTTATCAAGAAAAACTCACAAAAACCCTCCAGAAGAAAACTTTAGAAAACCTCAAAGTAGATCTGAAAAGTAATCCTAGTTTTGGAGTAGAACAACTACTTATAGAAATCCTGGATTTTGAAGCTTGCTCGAGCGAGAACCTTAACTCGCATGATTTCCATAAGTGCCTTCGCTTGAGCCACGAAACCTTCGCTCGAGCGAGCAATCAACTCTTTCAGGTTTTATGCAGATGCAGTTCTTCACTCGAGCCACATAGTCTTCACTCGAGCGCACATTCATCTCTTTCAGGTTTTTACTACACACAGTCCTTCGCTCGAGCGAGGACTCCTTCGCTCAAGCGAGAAAGACAAAATAGTAAGGAAATTTTACAAATCAATTAACAAAGTTGTTCGCGAGATTGACAAGAACAAAAGACCTAACAATCTCCCCTTTTGTCAATACCCGGACAAAACTTTCTAACAAAAATTCCTAAACAAACAACCAAACTAAAACCAAAAAAAAAAAAAAAACGAATATAAAACCAAAAAATATCAAACCAATCTTGATGGAAAATCAACCTGCACAAAATAAACTTGGAGAGATATGTTATACAACATAATAACCATCAAGACATCATATAACTCATAAACAAAAAACTAAGCCATTGATCTGCAAAGAAACATCATGAGTATGCAAAAAAAATACACAATCCTGCCTGCAAAATATGAGTATCACAAATAATCCCAAATAAACAAATATACCATGAGTATCCCAAAAATATGTACCCCCCAAACGTCACCATCTCATCATACTCCCCCTTTTTGTCCAGGAGTGACTCAAAAACAGTCATATACAACATAAGTAAAACTATCCAAAGCAAGAACAAAAACTGTCCAGAAAATAGAAAATTGTCCAAGTGAATCATATGCCAAAAGCTAAGAATGAGAAGAAGATGGCTGCTACAACTGAAGAAGAGAAAAGATCTGAGCAAGCATGGTTACTCTGCTCATCAAGGCAGCTATCAAGGGCATTAAGGCGGGCATCCAAAAGATCAAGGCGATGAGTAATAGTCTGCTCAAAGTGCTGTAGCTGACCACGAAATGAGTGAGGACGCAGCTCAGGAAGATCATGGGCACCTGCTAGAGCTGCATGGGCTGCATCAACCTCCTTCTCCTCAGTGAGGGGATCATCACCTGCACCAGAACTCCCAACACCTGACACACCCTCCCTCACATGTGCTTGACTCTGAGAAACTGTGAGCTTTGTGATGGGTTTAACAGGATAGGCAAACTCATCATCCTCAAGAGTGGGAACTCCAAGAGATGAGAGAAAGCGAGTGAGTAAACACCCATAGGGAAGACCCAAAGATTTACGACCCTCATAAACAGCGATCGTTTTGGAAACAATCATGGCCGAAAGATCGATGGGTAGCCTGTGATCAATACAGTACAACACATAACCTTGATCCTGGGTAATGTGTGAAGAATGAGAGGTGACATGAAGATTAGCACATACAATAAGATTAAGGAGACGAAACTAAGGAAGAAGCTCATTCTGCTGAATGAGTGCCCCGGCGATCCAAGTCCAGTCACAACCACAAAGTTCAGATGCTACTTGATCAAAGTCAATCCCAGAACGAGTAAGGAGAGGATACCTAAAATCCGGGACCTCGGGAAGATCAAAAAATAACCTAAAAACCTCATAAGTGACGTCTATAGGTTTCCTCCAAACCCAAGTGTGAAAAGAACAAATTTCTTTGCGAATCGAATGAATGTTGCAATAGAATTCATGAACTAAACTTAGATTTTGAGGCCCGAAAAAGACCAAAACCTGATCACCTCCTAAAGAGTCAAACAAAGAGCGAATAGGAAGTGACTCAAAGGCACTAGACAAGACATTTCACTCAAGATGGACTTTTCTGGAAACATAAAACTCCTTAAACTGTTTGGATTTTTCTTTGGACTCAAACTTTTCGGTATTGAAACTGGGGCGGGACACAATTGTTTTGCGATGCTTTGGAGGCTCAGCCATGACTCTAGACAACCCAAACAGACCAAGACAACCACAGAACCCAGACAAAGACAGAAAGACAACAACAACCCACAACTAAAAAGACCCAAAAACCCCAAATCCAAACCAAAGAGCACCAAAAAAAAAAAAACGCATTAGTAGGCCATTAGTGAGGAAAAAAAAACAAAACCTTAGCAAAATAAAAATGTTAGAACAAATCAATGCTAGGTTAAGAATTAACAAGCATAGAGGAAACAATGTATGAAAGACATTGACTATATAAGCAAGCATTCATACAAATCACATAGCCACATATAAAGACATAGGAAACACAGGACATTATATATAAAAAAAAATAAAAATCCCCAATGTAAACCCAAACAGAAAAAACCGAATTAAACCCTAGCAAAATGCAGAGTGCAATATGCGAAACCATGAATCCTAGATGCAAGAGAGACTCGAAAACATGAGAAAAGAACTAAGAATAACAATTTAGAAACCTGGATTATTATAGAGTACATGCATATTCATAGGACAAACGAAGAAGAAAAAAAACAAAAAAAAACTTACCAACGATGGAGAATGCACAAAAGGGAAAGGAAAAGCCCCAAAACCAAGAAAGAAACCTCAAACGAGGCCAGCAATGGAGAGCACAAAAACCTTAGAAGAGAGAGAGAGAGAGAGAGAGGGAGAGAGAGAGAGAAGAAACACGAAGAGATGGGAAAAAATGAACTGAAAAGACACAGTTTTAGAACTTGAACCGCGATAGGTCGCTCGAGCGAAGACTCTGTCGCTCGAGCGAGGACAATAATGCACAAGGGTTTGCTTGAGCCAAGAACTTGTCACTCGAGCCACAAACACACGCTCTCAAGTCTCACTCAATAGCAGAAGCACGCTCGAGCGAGGACTCTGTCGCTCGAGCGAAGAAGAGAAAAAAAAAAAAAAACCAACCAAAAACTTTTTTTTTTAAACAAAAAAAAAAAAAAACAAGATACTCAATAACATGAAGTGAGACCTGGAACACAAGAAGATGATCGCATTTGGCCAAAATTGATACTAAGATGAAATAATCCGCACATCATGAATCCTGTAATCTTGCAAAATTTTTTTTTAAAAAAATGACACTGGAAATCATGAGCAAAGCAGATAAAATATAATCAGTGCTCATAAGCTACATGAGAATGTACAACTCAACATCCAACATGAGATCTCACAAAATAAAGTGTGTGTGTGTGTGTGTGTGCAATCCATGAGAGTCCACTGAGCTAGAGTTAATCCTCGTAGTGATCAGATGGCTGGACCTCCGGCAAGAGTAATTGAACATCACAGAGAAAAGTCAAACCACTAGGAATCACGGGGTATTTGTTGAGTAAATGCGGAGGCTCCCCCTTAATCAATGAGTCCATTTTTTTATTTTATTTTTCTTTTCTTTCTTGTGGGCACTCACTGGTGGCATTCACGCTCAAGAGTATGGAAACCAAACCAGAGAAGAATGAAATCAAAAAGGATGGCCTGGTTGGTGCCTCTACGATAGCCGTTTCTTAATGCCCGGACTTCAACAAACTAAGGGAGAAACCATGGAAGTGAAAAATGATGGTAGATGGTTAAGAGACTCAACATCACCCATGATATACTAGTATTGGTCAATTCCACTGTAAAAGTACAAGAAACACTGTTAGTGGTCCATAGAGAACTTTGATTACTTATGCAGAAACCCCTGCAACAATTTATCTCAAGGACGTGTACAGAATGAGATCATGAGGTTCATGAGCATGGGCATTCAAAATGAGCTATGAACAAAGAACAATGAGATCTTGTAAGCAGCATGAGAGTGTGCATATAAAGATGTATGCAAGTAAAACAGAAATCAATGACACTCAGATTATAGCATCCAGGCACACAAAAAGCCAAACACTCACACCCACTCAAGGAATACGTAACACTCTAGTGATCGAGCATGACACCCAAGGTCTTTCTAAGGAACTCAAACCAAAGAAGATCAAGGGGTTTTGTAAAAATATCAGCTTTTTGATGCTCAGTGGGTACATGTTCAAGAACAACAAGGCCCTCTTCCACTAACTCTCGAATAAAATGATGACGAATGTCAATATGTTTGGTGCGAGAGTGTTGGAGAGGATTTTTTGAAATGTTTATGGCACTTGTGTTATCACAAAAAAGAGTGAGAGTGTTATGTTCTATCCCATAGTCATGAAGCATTTGCTTCATCCACAACATTTGTGCACAACAACTTCCTGCAGCAATGTACTCAGCCTCAGCAGTCAAAAGAGAGATGGCATTTTGCTTTTTACTATGCCAGGAAACCAGATTATTCCCAAGGTAAAAACACCCCCCGGATGTACTCTTCCTATCATCAGCACACCTTGCCCAGTCGACATTAGAAAAACCAGTAATTTTAGCTATAGTATCAGTAGAAAACCAAACCCCATACCCCAATGTCCCATTAACAGATTTGATGATGCGTTTGACCGCAAGAATGTGAGACTCTTTAGGACTGGTTTGGTAACGGGCACAAACACCGACACTGAAGGAAATATCAGGACGACTGCCTGTGAGATACAGAAGACTCCCTATCATACTCCTATAAAGGGTAAGATCTACATCAATACCAGAGGAGTCTTTGGAGAGGTGAAAATTGGTGCTCATGGCAGTGCGTGCATGTTTGGCAGACTCAAGACCAAACTTTGACACAAGATTTTTAGCATACTTAGTCTGAGAAACAAACATACCAGAAGGAGACTGTTTAATTTGAAGACCCAAGAAATAAGACAACTCTCCCAACATGCTCATCTCAAAGTCATGTGTCATGCAATCCGAAAAATATTTCACAAGATGATCAGCAGTGGATCCAAACACAATATCATCAACATAAATTTGAGCAACAAGAATATGAGACTTAGTATGCTTCACAAATAGAGTCTTATCCACACTACCCCTTTGAAAGTCATTATCAAGAAGAAAGGTAGTAAGTCTATCATACCAAGCCCGAGGGGCTTGTTTCAACCCATACAAAGCCTTGTCCAACTTGTAGACATGGTTTGGACATTTAGGGTCCTTAAACCCTTTTGGTTCCTTAACATATGCCTCTTGTTTCAAGTACCCATTCAGAAAAGCACTTTTCACATCCATTTGAAACAATTTAAAACCAAGAAAACATGCAACACCAAGTAAAATACGAATAGATTTGAGACGTGCAACTGGGGCAAACGTCTCATCATAGTCAACACCCTCTACTTGTGTGTAGCCTTGAGCAACCAACCTGGCTTTATTCCTAACCACAATACCATTCTCATCAGATTTATTTTTAAAGATCCACTTGGTACCTATCACATTCATGTCTCTAGGTTTGGGAACTAGAGTCCAAACATTGTTACGTTCAAATTGACCTAATTCTTCATGCATAGCATTGACCCAACTATCATCTAGAAAGGCCTTTTTAAAATTCTTAGGTTTAATTAAAGAAACATAAAACATATGTGATACCTCATCCCGAATCTGTCTTCGGGTTTTCATTCGATCCGATACACTTCCAATCACCTGTTGAGCTGGATGATTCAGTTTCACCCTTGCTGATGGTTTGAACTCAGGACTTGTAGTGACAGAAGCATCAGAAGTGATGTCTCTTTGTGCACTCTTTGGACTTGAACTTACCTGTGAGGATGATGCTGTCACAACTTCTTGTGCTTGGACCTCAACTTCTCTTTCACTTTGTGGTTCAGTATCCAGGATTGGAGACTCACTATTGTCATCCTCATTTGTTGCTGGAGTAGGTGAACATGTGTCATCTATAACCACATTGATTGATTCCATTAAAGAAGAAGTTCGCAGGTTATAGACTCGAAAAACCCTACTAGTGGTTGAATACCCTAGAAAAATACCTTCATCACTTTGGGAGTCAAATTTGCCCAAAGGCTCTCTATCTTTGAAAATGTAACACTTACTCCCAAAAGTTTTGAAGTATTTTACATTAGGTTTCAATCCCTTCCACAATTCATATGGAGTTTGTAAAGTGTCGGACCTTAAATACACACGATTTATGACATAAATAGCAGTATTTAGGGCTTCAGCCCAAAACTTTGGAGGAAGTTTCTTACTAAGGAGCATGACCCTAGCCATTTCTTGAACAACTCTGTTCTTCCTCTCAATCACTCCATTTTGTTGTGGAGTAATAGGTGTAGAAAATTCATGCTTAATTCCATGCATATCACAAAAATTCAAAAACGAACTATTTTCAAATTCACAACCATGATCAGTTCGGATTCTTATGATACACCTAATGGAAACACCCTGTTCATTTTGGATTTTAAGGACTAAGGCCTGGAAAGCATCAAACGTATCGGATTTTTCCCTTAAAAAATTTCCCCACAAAAAATGAGTAAAATCATCAACAGTTTAAAAAATGTATCTTTTACCTCCGATACTTTCAGTGCAAGTCGGTCCCATTAAGTCCATGTGAACCAATTCAAGAGAACGTTTGGTTGTAAAGCTGTTCACCTTCTTATGAGGGGCACGGGTTTGCTTTCCAAGTTAACATGGTCCACACACATGGTTCAGATTCTTACCTAATTTAGGTACTCCTCTCACTAGCTCTTTGTTGGCTATCTTAGTTAGGTCTTTGAAATTCATGTGACCTAATCTTTGATGCCACAAATCAATGTTACTTATGATGGCTAAGTGACAAGTGAGATCATTGGTAGTAACAATCACATAGCAGTTATCAGATCTGCGAACCCCATGCAAGACAGTATTTCCCTTTTTATCCAAAATTTTTACATTTATTTTTTGAAAACAATATTTCATGATGGGAATCACACATTTGACTAATGCTCAAAAGATTTGCTTTAAGACCATCAGCAAGTAAGGCATTTTCAAGCTTGGAAAGACCAGCAACACTTATAGAGCCCTTACCAATGACTCTAGAAGTGCCGCCATCTCCAAAGGTAACAATTCCTCCTTCATATTTTTCAAGGGAAGTGAAGTAGGATTTGTTACCGGACATATGATAAGAGCACCTACTATCAAGATACCACATGTGTGAGTCACGTGCTTTTAGAGCCGTGTGAACAACTAAACCTTTTCACCCAAATCTTTTTGGTCTTGATAAATGTCTTGGCATTGTGAACACCCTCAAGAATCTTGATATTCCGCCTAGACATGTAAGGTTGTCTTCTAACCCAAAAAGTATTCGAATTTCTATCCTTTTTAGACACCTTACCAAACAATTCAAAGCAATAAGGACGAATGTGTCCATACCTACCACAGTGATGACAAATAAAAATAGGTTTTACCTCCCTTTTGTTGATTTTACCCCCTTTAGGTAGATAAAGAGAGGGATCACCCTGGTCTACCTTCAGCTTTCCCTTTGCTTGAGTCTTCAGGTCATGTGAAGTAGAGGCCTGTCCCTTGTGAGCTGTCGCACCATAGCTTAGCCCACTTTTGTCACAACCCATTTGTTGAGACCAGAGGATGTCTTCTAAAGATTTTGAACCTTTGTTCCACATAGCAATTGTGGTTCTAGCAATACGGAGTTCTTCATCTTTCTGACAGACTATCTCTTCCAATGTAGCTTGTGACATCTCAAGGCTTTTAAGCTTCTCTTCATATGTGGAATACACTTTCAGAAGTTCATTCCTTTCAGTTTCACAGGATAAAAGTTTTCCACATAGGTCTTGCCTGTCACTTAAGATCTTGATGACATTCTGCTTTGTTGCTACAAGTTCTCTTTTTTAGCTTGACATTCTCGCTTTCACATGCTTTGAGCTTGAGAGTGAGTTTATCATTGATTTTAGACAAATTCAGATATTCATCATAAAGCTTTTCGTAAGCTTGTTGTAGATCATCACCAGTAATCTCATCATTGTCTTCAGATGTTTCATCATCATCTTTTTGCTCCTCATTCTTCTTGACCTCATCCAGTCGGGCAACTAAAGCAGAAAAGTTGCTGGATGGTGGTGAAGGTGAATCTCCTCTTTCATGAAATTGGCTTAGAATTTTCCATGCATCTTTAGCCTTTGTGCAGTGAGGAACCCGTTGTTGTTCTTCATCAGAAATTGCTCCATGAATAGTAATCAGGGCTCTCTGATTGCTCGGATTGTCAGCATTTTCTGTATCTTCTTCAATGGCTTGCCAACCTTCTGGGTCAAACACTCTCAGAAACGCTCTCATTCTGATCTTCCAATACAGGTAGTTACTCCCATCAAAGGTGGGAGCATGATACAGGTTCTGACCACGAGCTAATTCCGCTGTCTTTGGAAGAGGTTGAGTGAAAGTGGACCAAAATGCCATGAAAGCACTATCCCCATCTTCACTGGATTCAGGTTCTTCGGGTTCTTGCTCTGACCCGCTTTCATCATCCCAGGTCATAGTGTGGACTTTCTTTCAATTCTTTTTTGAAGGACATTCAAGGGCAATATGACCAAACCTTTGACATTCATAGCACTTGACCCCTTGCCCCTTTACAATCTTCTTTTTAGTTTTTTGAGCAAGTTTTGGTGGAAAAGTTTTGGGTTTTTCATTACTTTTGTCTTTTGAGATAGGGTCTCTGAAATTAGGCTTCTTTTTCTTCAAATTTTTTTTAAACTGTTTAGTAAACATAGCTGTCATCTCAGACTCTAAATCAAACTCAGTCTCTAGAGTTTTTGCAATCTCATGAGCACTAGTGAAAGCCACACTATCTTTTTGCTTTTTCTTAGAAATCTGGTGGGCTTCATAAGTCTGCAAATTTCCAACCAACTGATCAAGCTTGAGGGTATCAACATTTTGAGCCTCCTCAATGGCTGTCACTTTTAATTGGAACCTCTCGGGTAAAGACCTCAAAATTTTTCCAACAACTTTAGCTTCAGGGATTTTTTCACTGAGTGTGAAATAGGAATTCACGATATCACTAAGTTTTGCACAGAAATCATCAAACATCTCATCATTGCGCATAAAAAGGGTTTCAAAAGCAGAGGTGAGATGTTGAAGTTTTGATCTTTTGACAGAAGTAGTACCTTCGTGAATCATTTCAAGAATGTCCCAAGCCTCTTTTGCTACCTCACACGTGCAGATACGACGAAACTCTTCAGGTGTGACGGAGCAAAAGAGGGAGTTGAGAGCCTTACTGTTCCAACTCGAGTTTTGGTAATTAGTTGTGTCCCATTTATCAAGGGGTTTAGGAATATCAACACCATCAATGGTGACAATAGGTTCACTCCACGCATAGATCACGCAGTGCCAAACTTTCTCATCGATGGATTTTAAAAACACTCTCATACGAGCTTTTCAATAAGAATAGTTTGTACCATCGAATAAAGGAGGTCTATGGGTCGAGTTACCTTCACGAATAGAATCCATATCACTAGTCACACAAAATCACACTCCCACAGTTTTGATAAAAACAAAGAGTGACCTGCTCTGATACCAATTGAAAATCCTAAGTGATTCGTGATTAGATCAAGATTAAAATATTCCAATTCCCAATTATTCAAAACACACAATCTAAATCATCAAGCACTTACGAAAGTGATTTAGATTGTTGTTTTTCAAAATAAACAATAAATCGACACAAACGATTTTTTACGTGGAAAAACCACAATTGAAGAACCTTCAATTGTAATAAAAAACCATGGGCGAAACACCACTAATCAATCCACTACCGAAGAACGAAAGATTACAAAGATAACACACAAATTACCCAACTCAGTCAATTTGTCTTCAAAACTTCTGTAACTCTTTCACCATGCCTTCGTCTCAAAACTGATTAATCTGAAGTTGAATTCACAACTTCACTTGTCGAATCAACGACTACGTACACGATCAAACTCCTTTGAAACTCTACGTTTGAATCTTCGGAATCCACCGAAGAATAACACTCTTGTATGTATTCAATCAACCTCATTGATATGTGCTTCTTAATTCATGAGTTTAATACTCATTCAAATTTTTATCAAGAAAAACTCACAAAAACCCTCCAGAAGAAAACCTTTGAAAACCTCAAAGTATATCTGAAAAGTAATCCTAGTTTTGGAGTAGAACAACTACTTATAGAAATCCTGGATTTTGAAGCTCCCTCGAGCGAAGCTTCTCTCGCTCGAACGAGAACCTTAACTCACATGATTTCCATAAGTGCCTTCGCTCGAGCCACGAAACCTTCGCTCGAGCGAGCAATTAACTCTTTTAAGTTTTATGCAGACGCAGTTCTTCGCTCGAACCACATAGTCTTCGCTCAAGCGCACATTCATCTCTTTTAGGTTTTTGCCAGACACAGTCCTTCGCTCGAGCGAGGAAGACAAAACAGTAAGGAAATTTTACAACTCAATTAACAAAGTTGTTCGCGGGATTGACAAGAACAAAGGACCTAACACTTGGAAAGGTAGGTTGAAAACATCTGCATTCCTCAACAGAATTGGAGTTTGAGAGGTAATGGGACTTGGCAGTGTGTGTTGTTCAAAGTTGAGAAGGAAACCTCTAATCATATTTTTTTTATTCTGTTCATTTATGTGGCATGTCTGGTCAAACATCATGGCCTGGTGCGGAATTCAATGGGTGTTACCTAGGCCTTTTGAAGGCTTGATGCAATGGTGGTTAGGGTGAAAGCTTAGGAAAAAGGAAAACAAAGTGTGGAGGGTTATTTTTCTTTCTATCATTTGGTCACTGTGGATGTATAGAAATGACTGTTTATTTAATAATACTCAACCTGATATTGATGCTTTATGTGAGCTTATTAAAATTTTAGTGGTCATGTGGTTAAAGTTTGTTGATGTGGGGTGTTGCTTCTCTATTCAATAGATTGTTTCAAACATAAAATGGGGTAAGGCATATTATCTAAGGTCTAAAGGAGGCTCTGTTTGGGTTACTATATGTATAATGGGTGATGCTTTGGTGATGCTGCTTTGCTGGGGTTACTACTGGTCTATGTGGGACGTATATAATGGTGTTGCTTTATTATTGATGCTCTGTTTGGATGTTGTTGGGTTTTGTTGTTGTTGTTGCTTATCTACTTGGGTTGTTGTTGCTGTTGATTTTCTTTGCTGTTGTGTTGCTATGTTGTTGTTTGTTAGCTTTGGGTTGTAATTTTTATCTTAGATATGGTTAGATTATATTTGCAGTTGCTGACTTGTTTTGGATTGGTTTTGGGTTGTAAATTGCTGTTGTAGATCTGTTTGTGGTTGGTTTCTTACTAACTTTTGATGTGGTGCTAGCATATGATTGGGTGGTCTTATTGGTGCCAACCTAATTGGGATTGATTTGGTTTACTATGATGCTTTTTGCACTCATCCTCCCTCTTCCTTTATTGATGTAATAATCTTTTTATTCATCAATAAAGTTCTTGTTCTTTTGTTGATCAAAAAAAAAAAAAAAACACAATTATAGAATTATTTAATGGGTTCTCTACAACTGTGCTAACTCAAACAATCAATTGGTTTACATCCCAATAAAAAGTTTAATGATCCCATTCAAAGTTGTGGGCTCTATTTTGTATCATTAAAAATTTGTTTTTTTGTTGACATATTCAAAGGGTATGAAAAAAAATCAGACTCAATAAATCATGCTTGGTTTCAAGAGAAATAATTAAAGATAGTAAGAATTACATAGTCAATATGTTTAATGAAATATATGACTTTGTAACCTAGTGACACGAAAACAACAGATAGATATTTGTCTATGAAGGTTGAGGATAACTCTTTTTAAGAGCTAATTTAATAACTAATAATTGATTTTTGCTAATAAAAAAAAAGAAGAAAAGAAAAGACAAAAAAGATTGTGAATACACATGTATATGTGTATTTTTGTATGAGAGACAAACAAAGAGAGATGGAGAGAATTCTACTAATAAAAACTTCATCACCACGAAAATTAACCAATAGTTTACAATATTAATTGATACAAAAGTAGTCATAAAATAGATTATACATGTAAATTGTTAACAACCAATTCATCTAAAAACTTAAGTTATTAAAGAGAGCATTCTAACTTAAGCTTATACCATACTCGTATATATTTGGCTAATAAATATTAGGAACTAAATACACGATATTCATGCATTGATAATACCCTCTGCAACTTAAGCTATTAGAGAAAAGAGTTAACTTATTTATATTATATACTTATTTATTTATTTTATCTTACACACTTACTTAGAAGTTTCACCACACTGCAATTATTAGCTGTCTCTTTATGATCTTAAAGACTTAATTATGGCCAATAGTCAAAAGATCTTAATGAGTATATGGGCTTTGACATACACTAAGCATATAGGTTTTACAACAACTATAAATGAAATAAATAATTATGAAGATACAAAATACAGAGGATACACAAAAAACTTAGACATAATTTTTAATTATTTTATTTATAACATAAAACACTCCATACACACTTATATATATATATCAAAAATTTATACATAGATAGAAATACTTACATAGCTTGATCTTGCTTTCAAAAGCTCTTCACCAAGCTCTGATACCAATTACAAAACAAAAACGGAAAGGAGCTTTTTACTATTTTTATTATGGAATTATGGTGGAGTTATGGAATTATGATAGAGAAATTTGAGACAAAGGAGAAAGCAAAAAGATGGAGAGAATTTACATGCTTCATTCTTGTTGGCATAAAGGCCAATATATAGACTACAAGATGGTGAATAAAAACAAAACCAAACTTAATGCATATCTAATATCTAACTTGGCAAGACTTTACAGCCAAGAGTTGCAAAATTTCTAACACCCTAGTCAAGCCTAGTCATAGGCTTTATAAAAAGTCTTCAAAAAATAAATACAAAGAGACAAAAATGGTTAAAGGAAAGACTACAATTATTTGCTCTTTGCTACAGTTTTTACAATTATATACACTGATACACACTGTCTACTCTCTCCGGTTTTCAAAGAGATAGGCTGTTGTAGATAAGCTTTGGCTAAGCTGCTTTGTCGTGTAGCATCGGCTGAAAGGATATGGCTGATCACTTTTCGCCTAATAATGCAGGTTGCTCCACGTGTCCTGGATAAGGTTGGAGTCAATCAGGAGACAACTGCATTTGATAGTGGGGTCCACTATGCTTCCATCCTGTTGATGAGATTGTGATATTCTTCATCAGTCTCTGATGGAGGGGAATCCGGATCTTGGCTGTATTGCTCATTCCGGAAATGTTCTACATCATCCGCGGTCATGGCTAGTTCCAACGGAAGATCCAAATTATTTCTCTTTTTGAGATTTAATAACATGTCAAGAGCCTCATTAATTTGTGTAGGAGACCTTTTATATGTTATGGGAAAATGGGTTACAAATAATATTCTACCATCTGTAACCATGAACGGCAATTTTGCTGAGCCATGGATGTTGGACGCTGCTTGTGAAATAGATATTAGACTGTCTATCCAATATTCTGTCAAAGAAAGTTTTTGGATATTTTCCAATCGCTCTCTCCGGTGATCTTCATCTAAATAATCATCTCAAATTCAAAATCTTCAGTTTCTTTAAGGTACCAAATCTGGTATGGTTGGAAAACATTTTCTCGTTCTCGCCAACCAACAGTGCTGGAGATCCAGAAAGTAAAATATTTGCTCCATCGAAAGCCTTTTACTATCCATGAAAGCATTGCTTTGATGATCATTGGATAATCTATCCGTTGGATTGGATCTAAAATTTGGAAAATAACTTGATTAGTTATTCCCCAATCTATATCCTCAAAAAATCACATGTCATGGTTTGCCATGATGGTTATTTTGGGAATTCCATCTTTCAAATTTAATTTATCATAAGATCGTTCTAAGATTTGTCTAATCTTATCATGATGATCTTCAACTCGATTTTTGATTAACATAAAAATTTCTTTTGGAAGCAAAGTTCTTGCTTTTTCAAAAAGACAAATTCTTTTTATTTGTTCAAAAACTGGATTAGAAAACTCATCTGATATGAGGTCTGATAGCTGAAGAAAATTGTTTATTTTTTCAAAATTAAAATCTTCATTCCAATTCATTTGTTTGAGAATATTAAAAAAAAGATTTTGCAAAACTTTCAATTTAGCTGTTTGCTCAGCTAATTTGTTGGCCAGAACTCCCATGTGTTTTCGAAATTTCACTTTGTTGTCTACAATGTGAGTTTTCCAAACTCCATTGAGTTCTGTATAAATTTCTCTGGATATACCAGGATTGAAAAAATCTTTTATCTCAGATTCATCTGGTCTAGATGTCTGAATATTAGTTGGAACTGGGTTAGTTCTCATTTGACAAAAATTCTTTTGATCAACAGGCGCTGGTGCACTGTAAAAAGCTTTTTTAGCTTTGGTCATGCTATCATATGCTTTAAAGCTTGCTCTTGAGTATCCACAAACTTGTCTTTTGCAATCATTCCATTCTGTGTAAATTACAGGTTGTCTTCCTACAAACACAACATAAACTTTTTCTTCTCTGGGGATTGCTTTTTTAGCAATTGTCACCCAATCTCCTTGAGCGGGTTGTTTACCCTTATCCATTGTTTCCTCTTGGTCTAGAGGTCTTCTGCAAAAATTAAATTTACTTGTTTAGCAATTTAATTTTCTAAAACAATTTCTGCTAAGAAAATCTGCAAGAAAATTGTTAGTACCTTTAAGATGTTCTACTTCAAAAGTATATTCAGAAATTTTATTATACCAGGCTAGTCGTCTTCATTGCTCTATAGGTTTTTTATTGATCAAGAAATCTCTTACTGCCTTATTATCAGTGCGTACAATAAAATTTTCTAGGGCTAAATAAATATGAAAACTCTTTATTGCTAATTTTATTGCAAGTAATTCTTTTTCAAAAATAATATATTTCTGTTTATTTGGTTTAAATGTTCCAGAATTATATCCGCAAATTAATTCTTCTTTTTGTAATTTTATGGGTATTGGATTTTTTCTTGGTCTAATCCCATTTTCTGATAAAGGTATCTCTTTATCATGCCATAAATTACTTGGTATTGCTTTAAGAACACATCCCCAGCATGCTTCTGAGGCGTCTGTTTCTAAAATTAATTTATCACCAGTTTTAGGAAGGTAAGCATCCGGTAAAGTTTTAACATTTTCTTTAATTTGTTTAATTAAAGTAACATCTTCTGTTGTCCATTCAAAAATAACATTTTTTCTTAATTTGGTTAACCAAGGAATTTCTATTTTTGAAAGATTTTTGATAAAATTTCGTCCATAATTTAAAATGCCTAATAAACTCTGTAATTGTGTTATATTTTCAAGAGTATCAGGAAAATTTCGTACTTTGGACAAAATATATTCTTGTAATTTTAAACCTTTCTGATCTAAAATTATTCCCAAAAATTCAATTGATTCTTTTTCTAGTTCAATCTTTTTTGGAGACAAAATAATTCCATATTTTTGGAATTTTTCACAAAGTAATTTTAAATGTTTCTTATGCTCCTCCTTGGTTTTAGAGAAGATAAGTATATCATCAATATAAACTACACAACAATCTTTAAGGTCTTTAAAAATTGTATCCATCCACCGTTGAAATACTTTGTGGTGCAATATTTAACCCAAAAGGCATAACATTCCAATGGTAATGTCCTCTAGGTGTACTGAAAGCTGTCAATTTTTTTGATTCTTCAGTCAATTGAATTTGCCAAAATCCACTTTTACAATCAAATTTGCTAAAATTTTTTGATCCTTTGGTTAAGTTAATCAAAACATCTTTTCATGGAATAAAATATCCATCAAATTCTAAATTTTCATTTAACCGTTTATAGTTGACTACCATTCGGGCTTTTCCTCTTTTAATTTCAGCATAGTTTCTTATCATAAAAGCTAGACTAGAGTGAGGGCTCCTAGTTTCTTCAATTAACTTTTTGTCTAAAAGTTCCTGGAGTTGAATATCAAATTCATCTATATCTTGTCTAGTATAGATCATTGGTCTTACTCTAATGATAACATTAGGGTCTTTCAATTTTAAACTACAATAACGTGGGCTACGTTACCATAGTTTTAATGGATGTTCACTAAAATTTTCTTCTAAAATTTTATAAATCTAGTGTGATTCATCAATAGTTTTGATGATGGGAGTTAAATCACCATGCGGCACAGACGCAAACTCTTTATCACAAATGTATTTATGTTGTTCTAACAAGGGAATATGAATTAAGACATTATTTATGCTTAATGAAATAGTTTTTTCCTGTATTTGCATTGGAAGGTATTTATATATAAAATTATTGCCAAGAAGGAAATCTCCATACATATACAGAAAACATAAAATTTTGGGTATAATGAACTTGCTATCATTTAACCAAATAGCTATATTTTTAGCCTTGAATTGTATGGAAGTATGGTTGCCATCAATTCCAGTAACCAAAATTGGATGTTTCATTAATGTCCATTTTTCCTTTGGTATGGCATTCCATTTACATGAGTTAACTGTAGCTCCTGTGTCTATGAGAACACTGAGGCTATAGGGTTTATAACTTGCAAAATTAAATGTTCCCAATACATATGTATATCTTCTTTTTCCTTGGCTAGGAGAAAAAATAATATCATCATTTTTTGTATGAAAATGATACATATATGCAGACTTAATATGTTCAAGTTTTCTTGTTCCTGGAAAAATAGGAATCTAAACATTGTTTGAAGTAATAGATTCTTGATTAGAATTATTACTTGATTCTCCAATGCTTAGCTTTGAAAATGATTTGTTAGGAAAATCTTTTTCAAATACAAAAGTTGATCTTTTAATTTTTGGAACTGTATTTTCAATATATAAATTTTTTCCTGATGCTTGCATTTGTAATTGTGCAGGTTTTTTTGTTTTAGAAGATTCTCCGTGTCCCACTAGGTCTTGGATTAACCATTGTCGAGGGACTTCTAAATCGCTCCAATTCATTAGACGAGGTTGTATTACCATGTCAAATGGCCTTGGTTCAAAGATTTCAACAATTTTATTATCATTTGATCTTGTTTTTGTTTTAGGAAATTTGGTTAATTCGTGAATTGTTTTCCAACGAATAGCCAAATCATGAGAATTTGATTTCATTCCTAATCCTTGTGTTTTGATTCTTATTCTGACTGTATCTTCAAGATTAGGATCATTTATGGAAATAAAGAAATTCGGTCTAACATTAAACCAAACTACTCTATTAGCCAAATTAGACTGAATTCCTCCAATGATTGCTTTCATTGGGTCGGAAAATCTTTTGTTAAAAATTACTGCCAAAATAGGAGTATTTATCCCTTGGCGAAATAAGGCTGTTATGGTTACTTGAATTAATCCAATATGAATATATTGAATTTCAGGATATTTCTTTTTCCATCTTACAACCTTTTTCTTATCAAAAAAGGGAATATCAATATTTCCTTCTTCTGACCATTTTGCTTGAGTGTTACCACTGTATTGTTCAAACACTCTTGCTGAAAAGAAGTTAAATTTTGAAAGTTTGTAAATTTCTGGAACAGCAACTTCTTGCATTTTTTCGAATTTTGCTAATTCTTCGTCGGTAAAAGTTTTTTCTTCTCCGATTACATTTCCAAGTCGAATTGCCTGTAATTCTTCTTAAGATATACTATTTGCTTCTTGAGATATTTCTTAACTATTATTAGTCATCATGAAGATTAGTTCTTCATCTGAACTTTCTTCATCACTAGAAATTTCATATAAGATTTCTTCTTCATCAGAAATTTCTTTTCCATATATTATTTCAAAATCTTGTTCTTCAAGGATTTTGATCATTTTCTTTGCACTTTTTTCCCTTTTTGGGCATTCGGGTGCATAGTGACATTCTTCGTTACAAATGTAACATTTACGAGTTTTCTTTTTTAAAACACATGTTGGTTTCTTTTTTCGAATATATTTTTTCTTTTTTAAAAAAGTTTTGTTCTTTTTCCAAGGTTTCCATTTATATTTTCTACGTTTTTTGGAAAATCCTTTTCTTTTAGGAAATGTATTACAACCAATTTTCCAATTTTCTTTTAAAATTTTATCACAACATTTTTTACCGTATTGTGAGTTGGAAATTTGATTTTTTATTTGTTTTTTCGCCTTTGCTTCTAGACACCGATCTGCTATCAATCTTAGAACATAATTAATGTGAAAACCAAGATTATCATATTCTTCCTTCCCCATTTTTTTGAGAAAATCAGGATATGTTTTAATACATAACTCATCCCATGGATTAGGGAGTTTATGAAAAAATTGATCTAGCCAGGGTTGATTTGCTGGTGAATCAATAAGATAATAATATTTTTTTGTCAGCAAATTGTTTATTTGGTTTTTTGCTTCTTTATTTAAGTCAATATTTATTATAGAACCTAAATTGTCTATTTTAGATTCTATAGACTCAACTTTGGTCTCTAGATAATTTTGATTTATTTTTTGATTTTTATGTAATTTAGAAAACCGAGAACACATAATAGAACTGAATATGAAAATATTGTTGAAATATTGGATTATTGGAGAAAATTATATAAAGACCCAGACTTAGGTATTGATGAAAGAAATAGGCTACTAGATTAGATAAAAGAAACTTATCTAGAAAATGATGCCCTTTTACAACACTTTAATTATGAAATTAATATGTCAACTAATGATGATGACAGCTAATCATCATCATCTGAAGAAACAATAGATCAAGATATTTCATCAGAAATAAATAAAGGGAAAAGAAAGGCAGAAGAGCCAATTGATCCTGAATTATTTGGCACATGAGGAGATGGAGAAAATTTTGACTTTATTCAAACAAATGAAGTTAAAAATGATACTAACATTGGAAGTACCTCAAATCCTACACCTGAGCCAGTAATATCTAGAAAAGATAATAATCATAAATATCCAATAGCTCAAAATGGTACTTATTTAGACTTGTCTCATGTTCTATTTAAGGATCAGGAACAAGCAATTGATGATTGGGCACAATCTTTATCCATCATTATTACCAATTATAAAAATAGTTGGTCAAAGGAAAAATTCCTTGATTATATTTCAATAAGATTGACATTTGACACACACACACCCAAAGGTGTCTATGACTTGAGATGGTGAGTCGCAATATCTTTGGTGACATTGATGGTGAAATCCATCAACGTATTTGGATCTTCAACATCCTCACTCTTCTTCTCATACTCAAAAGTCCATGTCACCAAGTTGTTTTCGCCCTTCGTATCCACATGGACAGTGAATTTGAATGTCCTGTACAACTCTGTGAGATCTCCTTCAATAACCTTGAAGGTCACTGACTTGTTTTCCTCATCTATTGCTTCGATAACCTCCTTAGTAACCTTCTTTTTCCCATCTACACCATCATCCAAAAATAGATTAAGGTCTCGTTTGGAAATAGGTTATTTTAGTAATTTTTTAATTTTTTGGTTAAAATACGAGATAAAAAAAAATAGTATATTTGGAATTATTTTTTAATTTTTTACGAAAAGATGTGCAAAAAATTGAGAGAAAAGAAAATTTTGACATTTTGATATAGATTGTTGGTTTTTCAGTTTTTTAGTGATTTTTTGACTTTTAAACTAAAAAAATAAGTTGTCAAACGAGACCTAAATGTTATCAATCATCAGGTTTTTTTTATTTTTTTATTTTATTTTTACTTTTATAATCATTTTGTATTATTAGTATTTTATGTGAATATGAGTAATTGAATTTTTTTTAAAATGATTAATAAAACAACAGATATACTTCTATAACATGATTTTAAAATAACTATCAGGATATGATTGATATCAACAATACACTCATGAATCAGTTATTATCAAACATTATTAACCTATATAAAAATAACAATATTAAAAATCTAAAATTCTAATATGTAATTGGTGTTACAATACAAAATAACTGATATTTAAAACCTAAGTAAGAATTATATGATTGACACTAAAAATGAGAGTGTATAGGAGAGATGATGAATACACCATTAGATTCACAAGATCATGGTCTATAAGAGCACAAAATGTTGATTCATATATAAATTCTTATTTTTCATTTTCCCGTTATCTTTGGTATAAGGGGGAAAAAATGTTAAATTAGGGCTAATTGGTGTTGGTGTAGGCTTACCATGAGTATAGTTCCAAGAGATGACAGAGCCAACATGTCCCCAATCACCTTCATGCTAATCAACACCATGGATGTTACCAGGAGACATGGTGGAGATATGGTGTGGTTTGTGTCTAAACAGTTCATGGAACACATCACCACCAGACTTGATCTATCGCTAGGAATTTGAATCTTATTAACTCTTTATCATTTTCTTTCTATTTCCTTCTCTTTGTATTTCTTGTGTCAAATCCTCTAACTAAATATAGGCTAAGTTCTATCTCCCATCAATGATTGGGTTGGTCTTTTGAGTCAGTTGAGTCTAACCTGATTTCAACCGTCGCGGTCAAATCCATTCATCACCGAGCCGATTAAAGCCTCCTTTAGGAACAAGTTATTTTAGTAATTTTTTAACTTTTTATGAAAAAATGTACAGAAAAATAGAGAACGTGATATGACAAGTTATAGTGACTTTTTGACTAAAACTGAAGGTTGTCAAACGAGACCTAAACCTACCAATCAATAGATTATGGACTTGGGCACTTATAGACCCAGACTTGAACTTTATTGTGGACTACAAATTCGTTCTTTTTCTATTTTCATGTAGGTTCTAATAAGTAAACTTATTGTTCAATAAGTTCTATGATAATTGATGACATTTTTTTTATCAAATATTATTAAGAAAACATCATTAATTATTAATTTTCAGTGACAGCTTAAAAATTGTTACAAAAATATCACTAATTATAAGTTTTAACAATAATTTAAAAAATTTGTCACAGAAAAATATCACTAACTGTAAGTTTTAGCGACAATTTATAAAAATCATAATTGTAAGTTTTCTCCTTATCTTTGGTTTAAGAAAAAAAGAAAAGAAAAAGAAAGTGTTAAATTAGGGTTAATTGGTGTTGGTGTAGGCTTACCATGAGTATAGTTCCAAGAAATGACAGAGCCAACATGTCCCCAATCGCCTTCAAGCAAATCAACGCTGAAAAATCTAGAAATGCCCTAGGTGTTGATTTGTGATTATATATCAATTTTAAGCAGTATATAACAATACCAATCAAACAATCAAGACAAATCGACACAACGATTATACGTGGAAAAACCACAATTGGACACTTCCAATTGTGATAAAAAATCACGGGCAAAAGCCACAAAACAATCCACTAAAAAGACATAAAGGAATTACACAGGTATACTCTCAATTACTTAACAAATCCACGCCCGAATTGAACCAACCCCTATGTGCCTCTTCCAACCTTGTCTTAACCTCAGAATTATCTTGACGATGAGCCACTCCAGAATCCACCAAAGCTTCAGGCTCGAATTCTTCAAAATCCACCAAAGAACAACTCTCTCTTTTGTGTAGAACAAACAAATAATCCTTTGATATACACTCTTTAAACCATGAGTTAAATACTCAAAAAACATCAAAGAAAACTAGCAAAATATCCCCAGATATAAACCCTAGAATCCAAGAAGAAGATCTGGAGAAGTAATCCTAGATTTGGAGCAACTTGTCAATTTATAGAATCTGAAATCGCAAGGTCCGCTTGATCGTGGGAATTGACGCTCGAGCGGGGACTCTATATGACGTGTTCCGCACTAGGGTGTACGCTCGAGCAGGGAAATGGACGCTCGAGCGTGAAAACACGGATCACAGTATATTTGCAGACTCACCAAACTTCTGAAAAACAGTATTCTCTGCTCGAGCGGGGGAATGTCCGCTCGAGCGGACAGGTAACTTTGAATGCATTTTTGCATTTTGCTTCGGGGACACTGCCCCTCGACCCCACGAGCTGACCAGGCAACTCGACCTCCGTCATAATCAGCGAAGTGGCAATCTTGAAAGCATTAACATCACAAACTTCTCTGCAAGGCTTGATTCAGGTTGGATTCGCATCTTATAAACTCATAGCCTCACTGAAATAAAAGTGCGAAAACAAATACGACTGAAAGTAGTTTTGTCAAACGGGGTTTCCAAGAATAAAAACCTAACAATCTCCCCATTTGGAAATGCCGTGACAAAACACACCTAACAAATAAATTCCTAAACACCCCAACCCATTACAGCCAACAAAAGCAAACTTTTTTTCTCAAGGTCATGATCTGCAAAACAACTATTAGTGCCATAATCTCCAAAACAACTAATAGTCCCCCAAGAGTATATGAAAAAAGCAATAAACATATGGCTAGATTATCTTGAAGCATTTGAAGCATGAGACGGAAAACATAAATAGATGCGACTTGGAGATTTTAAGAACATGTAGCATGAAAACCTAACAACTAAGACATATGCACCTGACACATGACATGAATACATGAAATCCACTTTGACACATGAAAAACAAGCTTCTCTTACTTTTTGTCACGAATTTAAAAAGGAAGCTCAACCAACAAAAGCAAGATCATAAACCACACAAGCAATGACATGATAACGATTAACCGAACTCACCTTCACTAAAAGCAACCACAAACACTGAAAATGGTGAACAAGAAGAAAACGACAAAAATAATATGGAAGCATGAAATTTCAGAGTTGTACCTTAAAACACACAAGATTATCCAAGAAGCACAATTATTTGAAAACACAATGTGCACAACCTCTAGAAGATTCCTTATAAAAGAAAGTGATGCATTATGTGAAAAGCATAGATCCCATGATAAAAGTGTGTGTGTGACTCTTGGAGTTCGACAAACACAAGATTCAAATCCTAGTAGTGATCTGATAGCTGGACCTCTGGCAAGAGAATCTAAGCACAACTAAGGAAAGTCAAACCACTAGGAATAAAGGGGTATTTGGTGAGTAAAGGCGAAGGCTCCCCCTCAATCAATGAATCTTTTCTCTTTTCTTTTTTTTTCCTTTCTTTTGCACATTTTTTCTTTCTTTTGCATATTTTTTCTTCTTCTTTTTCTTTTTCTTTTTCTTTTGCACACTCATTGGCGGTTGACACGCTCAAGAGTATGGAAATCAAGCCAGAGAAGCATGGATATAATAAGGATAACTTGGTTGGTGACTCTGAGGTAGCTTTTTCCTCATGGCTGGACTACAAAGAATAGAGGGGGAAAGCCATGGAGATGCAAAAAGATGGAAGGTGGTTAAGAGACTCAATATCACCCACAATATGCTAGTATAGGTCAATTCCTCTAGAAAAACAAAAGATACAATGCCAGAAGTCCATAGAAAAAAAATGATCACTAAGGCGGAAGACTCTAATATTTGCTAATCCAAGAGCGTGTACAGAATGAGACATACTAATCAAAAAAACACACACTCCAAAATGATTAATGACCACAGAAAGCACACACATATTAACATGTAATGGTTATTCTCATCAATTCCAATATGCACCAAGGACCACTCAAAAATTTCAAGCTTGCAAAACCATACTAAGAAAATCTTTTTGGGATTTTTTTTATTTTTTTTGTTATTTTTTTCTTTTTCTAAACAAAGCAAGACAGAAAACGAACATGCACACATTAAATGGCTCAAAAAAATGGACAGAAACCCAAAAACTAATATGAATAAACAAATTAACACAAGTCAAGTTTTCTCACTCAAACCGCTTTAGTATGAACAAAATTGTGAGAATTGCGATTCTTGAGTGGTGTCTTGACGTTGTGGTTCCCTTCCCTTTCAATGGGAACCCGTCTCGACATGGTTTCCAACTTCCTATTTATAGGTCCAGGCAAATGCAAACGCACTCCATGTTTGGTCTCAAGCACATTTAAATAACGAGATCTATTATGACCCTTAACCTCATTACCACAAATGAAGTGTCTCCTACCCCACGAGATGTTGGAATTTCTTCCATCTCTATGAGACACTCTCCCATGCAACTTATAACAATAAGGGCGAATATGACCATGCATACCACAATGATGACAAATTAAAATAGGGTGTACCTTCTTTTCTTTTATCTTACCAACTCTAGGAAGTTTGAGAAGTCCATCCTCATGTTGAATTTTTTGTTCTCCTTTTCCTTGAGTTCTTGTATCATGAGATGTAGATGCACTCTGTTTTTGCTCTTTGTTATCACCAAAGCCAATGTCACTCTTGTCACAACACATTTGTTGAGACCCAATGATATCCTCCAAAGTCTTTGATCCTTTGTTCCAAAGACCAATAGTAGCCATAGCACACTTGAGCTCTTCCTCTTTCTTGATCATTAATTCTTCCAAGGCAACTTGAGACATCTCGAGAGATTCAATCTTTTCTTCATACATTGCATAGATTTGCTGTAGCTCATTCCTCTCTGTCTCACAAGTCAAGTGTTTTGCACAAAGAGCTTGTTGATCATTAGCTATCTTGATGGCATCAATCCTAGCCTCGAAAATCTCTTCTTTGAGTTTGACATTCTCACTTTCACATGCTTTGAGTTTCGTTGTGAGTTTGTCATTTAATTTGGATAACTTAAGAGACTCCTTATACAACTTTTCATAAGCTTGCTCAAGCTCTTCATCATCACTCTCCGACAATTCATCATTAGTGGCATTCTCAACTGACCTCTTCGGATACTCTGTTAGTCCTTCAATTTCGGAAACCGCCATGAAAGTAAGGAATTGTTTATGTCCCTCTTTGCCTTGATCTTCGTTGTCACTTTCATCTTCATCAGATTCTGATTCATCATCCCAAGTAATTGCGAGGGCTTTCTTCTTCCTCAAACGAGTGGGGCATTCTGAAGCAAAGTAGCCAAATCCTTGGCATTCATAGCATTGGACTCTTTCAGAGTTCCCTTGCATCTTTCCTTTCTCCTTCTTGGCTATAGAATTAATTTTGAGTTTATCTTTGCCTTTAGATTTATGAGTATGACTAGATTCCAAAAGATTTGGATTCTTTTCAAAAAAGATTTTTTAAATTGTTTAAC